>CAWUFW010003778.1:1347500-1722467 GCA_963921515.1 Calotriton arnoldi
ACCCTTGCACCATGGTGCAAAGATGCCTGCGTCGTGGGGAGATTGTTTTTGTGCAGGAAGGGCCCCTTCCTGCACAAAAGCAATCACTACAGGCATTTTCCTCTTTCAATGCGTGCTGTGAATGCAGCACGCATTGCAAGAGGAAAAACGAGGAGAAATGAAAACATTTCTCCTCGTTGCGCCTCGCTACGCCTCCCCTGGGGAGGCGCAGCATTGACACGCATTTCCAGATTTACGATTCCTCATAAATCTGAAGATGTGTCTTGTTCCATGGGTGTTGCGTGGGAGCACCCACAGCAACCCCCATGGAACGCCCCTTCCACGCAAAGTGCTGCGTGTGAAGGGGACGTATTTACAAGGAGAGGAAAAGTCACGCAGGGTGGCTTTTCCTGTCCTTGTAAATATGGAGGAGCCCCCTGCACCACCAGTACGTCACGAAAAGTGACGTACTGGTGGCGCAGGGGGCTTGTAAATCTGCCCCTTGGTGTTTGGTGTGGAGGGGGGGTCGTTGCGGTGTGACGCAGGAGGTGTGAGGAAGATGGGAGGAGGGCAGGGGGTTGATGGGGTGTTAACAATTACGCTGCGGTACGTTAAGGGCTGATTACTGTGTTTAACGGGACCCGATTGAGACCAAGAGGGGTGGACAGGCTGCTGTTTGCATAACATTAAGTCAGCAGCGCCCTGCTGCGCTCCTTCAAATATTGACGCCCCGGGCCTGGGTCCAGCTCGCACATGCCCAAGGCCAGTCCTGCTACCAGGTGACCAGCATCACGGCGACACTGCAAGGGGGGTCGAGGTGCTAAAAGGTGACCCCTGCTGGAGCTGCATCACCTGGGGAGGGGCAACACCACTGGAGGGGGGTCAAGAGGGCCCCCCTGTGAGGGAGGGGAGATAAGGCAATGACCCCTGCCAGAGCGCCACCGTCTAGGCTAGGGCTTTCCAGAGAGCACGCCTGTTTGGGAGGGGAGAGAAGGTGATGACAACTCCTCTGGCAACAAAACAGAGTGGGGGTTATGAAGGGACCCCTTGTAAGTGAGGGGTGAGAAGGCGATGAGCCCTCACGCTATCGCCCACAGCTCCACTGTCTCTCTCTCTCTCTATCTCTGTGAGCCCTCAGTGGTATCTCTCACAGCTTTGGTGTCTCTCTCTCGGTGTGTGAGCGGGCCCTCAGTGGTATCTCCCACAGCTACTGTGTCTCTCTCTCGGTTTGAGAGTGTGCCCTCAGTGGTATCTCTCACAGCTCCTGTCTCTCTCTTTCTCTCAGTGTGTAAGTGATCCTCAGTGGTATCAACCACAGCTCTGGTGTCTCTCTCTCTCTCAGTGTGTGAGTGAGCCCTCAGTGGTATCCCCCACAGCCCCTGTGTGTCTCTCTCTCCCTCAGTGTGTGAGTGAGCCCTAATTAGTATCTCCCACAGTTCCGGCGTCGCTCTCTCTTGGTGTGTGTGAGCACTCAGAGGTATCTCCCATAGCTCTGGTGTCGCTCTCTCTCTCTGTGATGTGAGTGAGCCCTCTGAGGTATCCCCCATGGGAAACATCGTTTACAACGCATGCAATACATTGCATGCCATTACAACGCAAGCCGTTACAACGACGCGTTGTTACATCGCATGCCATTACAGCCAAGTCATTACAACAACTTGCTGTAGGGGTAGAAGGTGTAGGATTTGTTGGATTTTCAATCCAACACCTTCCCTACTGTTGCACACACTGGAGTTGGAATAGTAAATTATACTATTTCAAACTCCAGCGCCCCCCTACAGCAAGTCGTTGTAACGACTTGCGTTGTAATGGCATGCGTAGAAAACGCATGCGTTGTAACAAGTGCTATTCATCTCCCATAGCTCTGGTGTGTCTCTCTCTCAGTGATGTGAGTGAGCCCTCAGTGGTATTTCCCACAGCCCCTGTGTGTCTCTCTCTCTCAGTGTGTGAGTGAGCCTTCAGTGGTATCTCCCACAGCTCTGGTGTCTTTCTCTCAGTGATGTGAGTGAGCCCTCAGTGGTATTTCCCACAGCCCCTGTGTGTCTCTCTCTCTCAGTGATGTGTGAGCCCTCAGTGGTATCTCCCACAGCCCCTCTGTCTCTCTCTCTTTCTCAGTGATGTGAGTGAGCCCTCAGTGGTATCTCCCACAGCCCCTCTGTGTCTCTCTCTCTCAGTGATGTGAGTGAGCCTTCAGTGGTATCTACCACAGCCCCTGTGTCTCTCTCTCTCTCAGTGATGTGAGTGAGCCTTCAGTGGTATCCCCCACAGCCCCTGTGTCTCTCTCTCTCTCAGTGATGTGAGTGAGCCTTCAGTGGTATCTACCACAGCCCCTGTGTCTCTCTCGCTCTCAGTGATGTGAGTGAGCCCTCAGTGGTATCCCCCACATCCCCTGTGTGTCTCTCTCTCTCAGTGATGTGAGTGAGCCCTCAGTGGTATCTCCCACAGCCCCTGTGTGTCTCTCTCTCTCAGTGCTGTGAGTGAGCCCTCAGTGGTATCCCGCACAGCCCCTGTGTCTCTCTCTCTCTCCGTGTGTGAGTGAGCCCTCAGTGGTATCTACCACAGCTCCGGTGTCTTTCTCTCTCTCGGTGTGTGAGTGAGCCCTCAGTGGTATCCCCCACAGCCCCTGTGTCTCTCTCTCTCTCAGTGTGTGAGTGAGCCCTCAGTGGTATCTCCCACAGCCCCTGTGTCTCTCTCTCTCTCAGTGTGTGAGTGAGCCCTCAGTGGTATCTACCACAGCTCCGGTGTCTTTCTCTCTCTCGGTGTGTGAGTGAGCCCTCAGTGGTATCCCCCACAGCCCCTGTGTCTCTCTCACTCTCAGTGTGTGAGTGAGCCCTCAGTGGTATCTCCCACAGCCCCTGTGTCTCTCTCTCTCTCAGTGCTGTGAGTGAGCCTTCAGTGGTATCTACCACAGCTCCGGTGTCTTTCTCTCTCTCGGTGTGTGAGTGAGCCTTCAGTGGTATCTACCACAGCCCCTGTGTCTCTCTCTCTCTCGGTGTGTGAGTGAGCCTTCAGTGGTATCTACCACAGCTCTGGTGTTTTTCTCTCTCTCGGTGTG
Organism: Calotriton arnoldi; assembly: GCA_963921515.1. Lineage (NCBI taxonomy): Eukaryota > Metazoa > Chordata > Amphibia > Caudata > Salamandridae > Calotriton > Calotriton arnoldi. The sequence goes on from CAWUFW010003778.1 coordinate 1,350,535, forward strand.
TGAGTGAGCCTTCAGTGGTATCTACCACAGCTCCGGTGTCTTTCTCTCTCTCGGTGTGTGAGTGAGCCCTCAGTGGTATCCCCCACAGCCCCTGTGTCTCTCTCTCTCTCAGTGTGTGAGTGAGCCTTCAGTGGTATCTACCACAGCTCCGGTGTCTTTCTCTCTCTCGGTGTGTGAGTGAGCCCTCAGTGGTATCTCCCACAGCCCCTCTGTGTCTCTCTCTCTCAGTGATGTGAGTGAGCCCTCAGTGGTATCCCCCACAGCCCCTGTGTCTCTCTCTCTCTCAGTGTGTGAGTGAGCCCTCAGTGGTATCTCCCACAGCCCCTGTGTCTCTCTCTCTCTCAGTGCTGTGAGTGAGCCTTCAGTGGTATCTACCACAGCTCCGGTGTCTTTCTCTCTCTCGGTGTGTGAGTGAGCCTTCAGTGGTATCTACCACAGCCCCTGTGTCTCTCTCTCTCTCTCGGTGTGTGAGTGAGCCTTCAGTGGTATCTCCCACAGCTCTGGTGTTTTTCTCTCTCTCGGTGTGTGAGTGAGCCCTCAGTGGTATCCCCCACCGCCCCTGTGTCTCTCTCTCTCTCGGTGTGTGAGTGAGCCTTCAGTGGTATCTACCACAGCTCCGGTGTCTTTCTCTCTCTCGGTGTGTGAGTGAGCCCTCAGTGGTATCTACCACAGCTCCGGTGTCTTTCTCTCTCTCGGTGTGTGAGTGAGCCCTCAGTGATGTTGCCCCAGTAGCCTCAGTCTGGTAGAAGAGGAAGGCAGGTTGAGCTTTTTAGGGCAACAACGAGGAGGGATTTCATCACAGAGAGGGGCTACGGCCGGGCTATTGGAGGGCAACTCACAGGCAACACGCTGCCTGATATCTCGTCTAAACCATTGGGGCTACACTACACCCACAAGGGCTACATTACACCCACAGGGGCTGGACCTACAACACCGGCACCAACAGCTGCCCTGGTGAGAGGTATAGATAGTTACAGAAGACAACAAGGCACCTGGGTCTAAATAGAAAGGTAAGGAAATAGAAATAGAAATAGGAATAGAGTGCTGGAGTTACCCTTTTACAGGAAGATTTCCCGCACCCACCCGTAGGTGGCGTGCTTCATCATAGGGAAACCTCCTCGTGTAGCGGCTTCCATCAGGACCAAAGTGAGAAAATGTTATGTTATGTTATCTGGGTTTATATAGCGCACAGCTGCCCCAGCAAAGAGGCGTCCCGGCGCTGCCAGCGTCAGAAGGAACAGGGCTAAATCAAAAGGTAGGGTGGTATGCGGCGGCGGCGAACGAGTGCCCACGGCACCGCCATTCCTGAGGACATTAGATGCACCCTCGAGTTTGTGCTGAGGTTGAGGTGGTATTTATTACCTGACATCACTACCAGTGGAGACCTGTCCGAGTGACGATTCACTCCAACCACTGGTTTAGTATTTCACCTTTTTGGTTGATGAATTGTTGTGACGCATGCATACCAACCTACCTTTTGATTTTATCTTCTCACTTTGGTCCTGATGAAAGCCGCTTCACCTCTACAGAGGGTATTAGGGAGAAACATGTTGACCACCACTTATCTATGATAGGTTGAATTCCCTCCTATCATAGCTACTGCTTTTAGCTCTAACCTACAGACACCCCAATAAAACGTTTTTGGCGTACCCTAGAGTTAGTTTTATCTCACACACACCTTTCTCTCTTTCTCTTTCTCACAACACCCTGCTTTTCTATTGGTTTTAAGAGACCTCTTTTTGAAACACTGAAAACATCCCTGAGCTCCTCCCTCTCACAGAGGGGGCTGTAGCCCGCATTGCGACCAGGTTCACAATGCGAGGAGGTTATCCTACGATGAAGCATTCCACCTACGGGTGGGTGAGGGAAACCCTCCTGTTAAAGGGATTCTCCAGCACTGTATTTCTTTATCTTTCTATTTAGACCCAGGGGCCTTGTTGTGTTCTGTTACGCCTAGTTTAGGGGAGCCGGTCCTTGCAGGTCTTTAAACCTCCTCAGGCCCTCTCTTTTGTGTGTGAATATAGATAGTTACCCCAGGAGTTAAGCCACAGGAATCCAAGGCTTCACCATCGAGCCAAACATCACACCACTAGCTGTGGGATGCGGCAACACTGCTGGAGACTACAGCCGCATCATTGGAGGCTACAGCAACCCCACTGGAAGCTACAGCCACACCACTGGAGGCTAACGGTGACACAGCTGGAGGCTAAGGGCAACACCGCTGGAGGGGACAGCAACTCCACTGGAGGCTAGCGGCAATACCACTGGAGGCTACAGCCACATCACTGGAGGCTACAGCCACATCACTGGAGGCTACAGCAACTCCACTGGAGGCAACATCCACACCACTGGAGGCTAACGGCAATACAACTGGAGGCTACAGCCATGCCACTGGAGGCTAAAGCCACATCACTGGAAGCTACAGCAACTCCACTGGAGGCTACATCCACACCACTGGAGGCTAACGGCAACACCGCTGGAGGCTAAGGGCAACACCGCTGGAGGCTAAGGGCAACACCGCTGGAGGCTACATTCGCACAGCTGGAGACTACAGCCACACTGCTGGAGGCTAAGGGCAACACCACTGGAGGCTAACAGCAACAACACTGGAGGCTACAGCCATATCACTGGAGGCTACAGCAACCCCACTGGAGGCTACAGCAACCCCACTGGAGGGTACAGCAACCCCACTGGAGGCTAACAGCAACACGGCTGAAGGCTAAGGGCAACAAGGCTGAAGGCTACAGCAACTCCACTGCAGGCTAACGGCAACACCGCTGGAGGCTACAGCAACCCCACTGCAAGCTACAACCACACCACTGGAGACTAACGGCAACACAGCTGGAGGCTACAGCAACTCCACTGGAGGCGACAGCCACACCACTGGGGGCTAACGGCAACACCGCTGGAGGCTAAGGGCAACACCGCTGGAGGCTACAGCAACTCTGCTGGAGGCTAAGGGCAACACCGCTGGAGGCTAAGAGCAACACCACTGGAGGCTAAAGGCAACACTGCTGGAGGTTAAGGGCAACACTGCTGGAGGCTACAGCCACACCACTGGAGGCTACAGCCATATCACTGGAGGCTACAGCAACCCCACTGGTGGCTACAGCAACCCCTCTGGAGGCTAACGGCAACACCGCTGGAGGCTACAGAAACACCACTCGAGGCTACAGCAATGCCACTGGAGGCTACAGCCACACCACTGGAGACTACAGCCACACCGCTGGAGGCTAACGGCAACACCACTGGAGGCTACAGAAACACCACTGGAGGGCACAGCAATGCCACTGGAGGCTAAGGGCAATACCGCTGGAGGCTAAGGGCAACACCGCTGGAGGCTACGGGCAACACCGTTGGAGACTAAGGGCAGCACTGCTGGAGGCTAAGGGCAACACTGCTGGAGACTACGGGCAACACCATTGGAGACTAAGGGCAGCACCGCTGGAGGCTAAGGGCAACACTGCTGGAGGCTACGGGCAACACCGTTGGAGGCTAAGGGCAACACCGCTGGAGGCGACAGCAACTCCACTAGAGGCTACAGTCACACAGCTGGAGACTACAGTCACACTGCTGGAGGCTAAGGGCAACACCACTGAAGACTACAGCCACACCACTGGAGACTACAGCCACACCACTGGAGACTACAGCCACACCACTGGAGACTACAGTCACACAGCTGGAGACTACAGCCACACCGCTGGAGACTACATCCACAGCACTGGAGACTACAGTCATACAGCTGGAGACTGCAGCCACACCACTGGAGGCTACAGGCACACCACTGGAGACTACAGACATACAGCTGGAGACTACAGCCACACCACTGGATGCTACAGCCACACCACTGGAGGATAACAGCAATACCACTGGAGGCTACAGCCACAAAACTGAAGGCTACAGCAACCCCACTGGAGGATACAGCCACACCAGTGGAGGCTAACGACAACACCACTGGAGGCTAACGGCAATACTACTGGAGACTACAACAACTCCACTGGATGCTAAAGCCACATCACTGGAGGCTACAGCTACCCCACTGGAGGCTACAGCAACCCCACTGGAGGCTAACGGCAATGCCGCTGGAGGTTAACGGCAACACCATTGGAGGCTACAGCCACACCACTGGAGGCTACAGCCACACCACTGGAGGCTAACAGCAACACTGCTGAAGGCTACAGCCACACCACTGGAGGCTACAGCCACATCACTAGAGGCTACACCACCACCACTGGAGACTTCACCAACATCACTGGAGGCTATGCCACCACCACTGGAGGCTACGCCAACATCACTGGAGGCTAACGGCAATACCGCTGGAGGCTACAGCAACTCCACTGGAGGCTACATCCACACCACTGGAGGCTAGAGTCACACCACTGGAGGCTAACAGCAACACTACTGGAGGCTACAGACACACTACTGGATGCTACGGCAACATCACTGAAGGCTACAGCAACAGCATTGGAGGCTACATCCACACCGCTGGAGGCTGCATCCACACCCCTGGAGGCTATGGAAACATTGCTGAAGGCTACAGCCACACAGCTGAAGTCTATGGCAACACCAGTGGAGGATTCAGCAGCACCACTGGAGGCTACAGAAAAACTGCTGGAGGCTACAGCAATACCACTGAAGGCTAACGGCAACACCGCTGGAGGCTACAGCCACATCACTGGAGGCTACAGCAACCCCACTGGAGACTACAGCAACCCCACTGGAGGCTACAGCAACCCCACTGGAGACTACAGCAACCCCACTGGAGGCTACAGCCACATCACTGGAGGCTACAGCAACCCCACTGGAGACTACAGCAACCCCACTGGAGACTAACAGCAACTCCACTGGAGGCTACAGAAACACCACTGGAGGCTACAGCAATACCACTGGAGACTAATGCAACACTGCTGGAGGCTATGGCAACATCACTTGAAGATATGGCAACAGCTAAGGAGGCTATGCAACACCAGTGGAGGCTACAAACACACCACTGGAAACTACAGCAACAGCACTGGATGCCACAGCAACACCACTTGACACTACAGCAACACCACTGGAGGCTACATCATCACCACTGGAGGACACAGCAACTCTAGTGAAGTCTACAGCGACATCATTGGAGGCTACAGTCACACAAATGGAGGCTACGGCAACATCACTGGAGGCTACAGCAACACTAGTGGAGGCTACGCCAGCACCGCTGGAGGCCACATCCACACTGCTGGAGGATACAGCAACAGCACTGGAGGCTACAGCCACACCTCTGCAGGCTACATCCTCACCACTGGAGGCTACGGCAACACTGCTGGAGGCTACATCCACACCACTGGAGACTATGGCAACAGCGCTGTATTCTACAGCCATACCACCAGAGGCAACAGCCACAGCACCAGAGGGTACAGCCACACCACCAAAGGGTACAGCAACACCACCACAGGGTACAGCAACACCACTGAAAGCTACAGCAATACCGCTGGAAGCTACAGCAAAACCGCTTGAGGCTACAGTAACAGCCCCTGAAGGCTACGTCAATGCCGTAGGAGGTGACTCAGCACCACTGAAGGCTATGGCAACTCTGTTGGAGGCTACAGCCACACCGTTAAAGGCTACGGAAACACCACTGGAGGCTACAGACAAACTAATGGAAGCTGCAGACACACTACTGAAGGCTACAGACACACTAGTGCAGACTTCAGACACAGTACTGGAGGCTACAACCATACCACTCAAGCAATGGCTACAGCACAGTGGAACACATGGCTACCCCACTAAGGCCTACAGGGGCAACACTCAGGGCAGCTGCCCCAGCACCGGGAGCTAGAGTTGGCCACCAACAGGTTGCGGCTCGACTTTCTTTGGTAGCAACTGTGTCCTTACTGGCAAATGATGGACATATGGACCTATGGCTGGGCCGCCCGAGGACTATCACTTGACAATATGGGCTGTGTCTCGGCCAGTGTAGACTCGGTCTCTACTCAAATGAGAACTCTGTAGGGCAAAGCTACTAGAAATATGTACACAGGGCTATCTAGGAGAAGAGCAGCACACAGGTACCTCTGTGTAAAGAGCGCCTGTGCCCCTCACACATCCATGTAAAGAATGCACTGAAGCAGAGCTGTGCACTGCACACATCCACGTAAAGAATGCACTGAAGCAGTGCTGTGCACTGCACACATCCACGTAAAGGATGCACTGAAGCAGTGCTGTGCACTGCACACATCCATGTAAAGGATGCACTGAAGCAGAGCTATGCACTGAAGTAGAGAAGTGGACTGTAGACATCCATGTAAAGGATACACTGAAGCAGAGCTGTGCACTGCACACACCCATGTAAAGGATACACTGAAGCAGTGCTGTGCATTGCACACACCCATGTAAAGAATGCTCTGAAGCAGAGACACACTGCACACATCCACGTAAAGAATGCACTGAAACAGTGCTGTGCACTGCACACATCCACATAAAGGATGCACTGAAGCAGAGCTGTGCACTGCACACATCCATGTAAAGGATGCACTGAAGCAGAGCTGTGCATTGCACACATCCATGTAAAGGATGCACTGAAGCAGAGCTACACACTGCACACATCCACATAAAGGATGCACTGAAGCAGAGCTGTGCACTGCACACATCCACTTAAAGAAAATGCACCGAAGCAGAGCTGTGCACTACACACATCCATGTAAAGGATGCACTTAAGCAGAGCTGTGCACTGCACACATCCATGTAAAGGATACACTGAAGCAGAGCTGTGCACTGCACAGATCCATGTAAAGAATGCACTGAAGCAGAGCTGTGCACTGCACACATCCATGTAAAGGATGCACTGAAGCAGAGCTGTGCATTGCACACATCCATGTAGAGAATGCTCTGAAGCAGAGCTACACACTGCACACATCCACGTAAAGGATGCACTGAAGCAGAGCTGTGCACTGCACACATCCATGAAAAGTATGCACTGAAGCAGTGCTGTGCACTGCACACATCCATGTAAAGGATGCACTGAAGCAGAGAAGTGGACTGTAGACATCCATGTAAAGAATGCACTGAAGCAGAGCTGTGCACTGCACACATCCATGTAAAGAATGCACTGAAGCAGAGCTGTGCACTGCACACATCCATGTAAAGAATGCACTGAAGCAGAGCTGTGCACTGCACACATCCATGTAAAGAAGGCACTGAAGCAGAGCTGTGCACTGCACACATCCATGTAAAGGATGCTCTGTAGCAGAGCTGTGCACTGCACACATCCACATAAAGGATGCACTGAAGCAGTGCTGGGCACTGCACGCATCCACGTAAAGGATGCACTGAAGCAGTGCTGTGCACTGCACACATCCACGTAAAGGATGCACTGAAGCAGTGTTGTGCACTGCACACATCCACTTAAAGAAAATGCACTGAAGCAGAGGAGTGGACTGTAGACATCCATGTAAAGAATGCTCTGAGGCAGAGCTGTGCACTGCACACATCCATGTAAAGGATGCACTGAAGAAGAGCTGCGCAGTGCACACATCCACGTAAAGGATGCTCTGAAGCAGAGCTGGGCTCTGCACACATCCACGTAAAGAATGCACTGAAGCAGAGCTGCGTACTGCACACATCCACGTAAAGAATGCACTGAAGCAGAGATGTGCACTGCAGACATCCATGTAAAGGATGCACTGAAACAGGTCTGTGCACTGCAGACATCCATGTAAAGGATGCACTGAAGCAGAGCTACACACTGCACACATCCACATAAAGGATGCACTGAAGCAGAGCTGTGCACAGCACAGATCCATGTAAAGAATGCACGGAAGCACAGCTGTGCACTGCACACATCTGCATAAAGAATGCACTGAAGCAGTGCTGTGCACTGCACACATCCACGTAAAGGATGCACTGAAGCAGTGCTGTGCACTGCACACATCCATGCAACGAATGCTCTGAAGCAGAGCAGCACACTGCACACATCCGCACAAAAAATGCACTGAAGCAGTGCTGTGCACAACACAGATCCATGTAAAGAATGCACTGAAGCAGAACTGTGCACTGCACACATCCACATAAAGAAAGCACTGAAGCAGTGCTGTGCACTGCACAGATCCATGTAAAGGATGCACTGAAGCAGTGGTGTGTACTGCACACATCCATGTAAAGGTTGCACTGAAGGAGAGGAGTGGACTGTAGACATCCATGTAAAGGATGCACTGCAGCAGAGCTGCACACTGCACACATCCATGTAAAGAATGCACTGAAGCAGTGCTGTGCACTGAGCACATCCATGTAAAGGATGCACTAAGGCAAAGCTGTGGACTACAAACATCCATGTAAAGGATGCACTGAAGCAGAGCTGTGCACTGCACACATCCATGTAATGGATGCACTGAAGCAGTGCTGTGCACTGAGCACAACCATGTAAATGATGTACTGAAGCAAAGCTGTGCACTGAGCACATCCATGTAAAGGATGCACCGAAGCAAAGCTGTGCACTACACATCCATGTAAAAAATGCACTGAAGCAGAGCTGTGCAGTGCACATATCCATGCAAAGATTGCACTGAAGTAGTGATCTGGACTGCACACATCCATGTAAAGAATGCACTGAGGCAGTGCAGCGCACTGCACACATCCACGTAAAGAATGCACTGAAGCAGTGCTGTGCACTGCACACATCCATGCAACGAATGCTCTGAAGCAGAGCAGCACACTGCACACATCCGCACAAAAAATGCACTGAAGCAGTGCTGTGCACAACACAGATCCACATAAAGAAAGCACTGAAGCAGTGCTGTGCACTGCACAGATCCATGTAAAGGATGCACTGAAGCAGTGCTGTGCACTGCACACATCCATGTAAAGAATGCACTGAAGCAAAGCTGTGCACTGCACACATCCATGTAGAGAATGCTCTGAAGCAGAGCAGCGCACTGCACTCATCCACGTAAAGAATGCACTGAAGCAGTGCTGTGCACTGCACACATCCATGCAACAAATGCTCTGAAGCAGAGCAGCACACGGCACACATCCGCACAAAAAATGCACTGAAGCAGTGCTGTGCAAAACACAGATCCATGTAAAGAATGCACTGAAGCAGAGCTGTGCACTGCACACATCCAGATAAAGAAACTACCGAAGCAGTGCTGTGCACTGCACAGATCCATGTAAAAGATGCACTGAAGCAGTGCTGTGCACTGCACACATCCATGTAAAGGATGCACTGAAGCAGAGGAGTGGACTGTAGACATCCATGTAAAGGATGCACTGCAGCAGAGCTGCACACTGCACACATCCATGTAAAGAATGCACTGAAGCAGTGCTGTGCACTGAGCACATCCATGTAAAGGATGCACTAAGGCAAAGCTGTGCACTACACACATCCATGTAAAGGATGCACTGAAGCAGAGCTGTGCACTGCACACATCCTTGTAATGGATGCACGGAAGCAGTGCTGTGCACTGAGCACATTCATGTAAATGATGCACTGAAGCAAAGATGTGCACTGAGCACATCCACGTAACGGATGCACTAAAGCAAAGCTGTGCACTACACACATCCATGTAAAGGATGCACTGAAGCAGAGCTGTGCACAGCACAGATCCATGTAAAGAATGCAGTGAAGCAGAGCTGTGCACTGCACACATCCATGTAATGGCTGCACTGAAGCAGTGCTGTGCACAGCACAGATCCATGTAAAGAATGCACTGAAGCAGTGTTCTGCACTGCACACATCCATGTAATGAATGCTCTGACACAGGTCTGTGCACTCCACGCATCCATGTAAAAGATGCACTGAAGCAGAGCTGCCCACTGCACACATCCACGTAAAGAATGCACTGAAGCAGTGCTGTGCACAGCACAGATCCACGTAAAGAATGCACTGAAGCAGTGCTGTGCACAGCACCGATCCATTTAAAGGATGCACTGATCAGAGGAGTGGACTGTAGACATCCATGTAAAAAATGCTCTGAAGCAAAGCTGCGCACTGCACACATAGACGTAAGGAATGCACTGAAGCAGTGCTGTGCACTGCACACATCCACATAAAGGATGCACTGAAGCAGAGGAGATGACTGTAAACATTCATGTAAAGAATGCATTGCAGCGGAGCTGTGCACTGCACACATCCATGTAAAGAATGCACTGAAGCAGTGCTGTGCACTGCACACATCCATGTAACGAATGCTCTGAAGCAGAGCAGCACACTGCACAAATCCGCGTAAAGAATGCACTGAAGCAGTGCAGTGCCCAGCACGGATCCATGTAAAGAATGCACTGAAGCAGAGCTGTGCACAGCACACATGCACGTGAAGAATGCACTGAAGCAGTGCTATGCACTGCACACATCAATGTAAAGGTTAAACTGAAGCAGTGCTGTGCACTGCAAACATCCACTTAAAGAATGCACTGAAGCAGAGCTGTGCACTGCACAGATCCATGTAAAGGATGCACTGATGCAGAGGAGTGGACTGTAGACATCCATGTAAAGAATGCTCGGAAGCAGAGCTGCGCACTGCACACATCCACGTAAAGGATGCACTGAAGCAGGGCTGTGCACAGCACAGATCCATGTAAAGAATGCACTGAAGCAGTGCTGTGCACTGCAGACATCCATTTAATGGATGCACTGACATAGGTCTGTGCACTGCAGACATCCATGTAAAGAATGCACTGAAGCAGAGCTGTGCACTGCACACATCCATGTAAAGGATGCACTGAAGCAGAGCTGTGCACTGCAGACATCCATGTAAAGAACGCTCTGAAGCAGAGCTGCGCACTGCACACATCCACGTAAAGGATGCACTGAAGCAGAGCTGTGCACAGCACAGATCCATGTAAAGAATGCACTGAAGCAGTGCTGTGCACTGCACACATCCATGTAATGCATGAACTGAAACAGGTCTGTGCACTGCAGACATCCATGTAAAGAATGCACTGAAGCAGAGCTGTGCACTGCACACATCCATGTAAAGGTTGCACTGAAGCAGAGCTGTGCACTTCAGACATCCATGTAAAGGATGTACTGCAGCAGAGCTGCACACTGCACACATCCATGTAAAGAATGCACTGAAGCAGTGCTGTGCACTGAGCACATCCATGTAAAGGATGCACTGAAGCAGAGGAGTGGACTGTAGACATCCATGTAAAGAATGCTCTGAAGCAGAGCTGCGCACTGCATACATCCACGTAAAGGATGCACTGAAGCAGAGCTGCGCACTGCACAGATCCACGTAAAGGATGCACTGAAGCAGAGCTGCGCACTGCACACATATACGTAAAGGATGCACTGAAGCAGAGCTGCGCACTGCACACATATACGTAAAGGATGCACTGAAGCAGAGCTGCGCACTGCACACATCCTGGTAAAGGATGCACTGAAGCAGTGCTGTGCACTGCACACATCCATATAAAGGATGCACCGAAGCAGAGGAGTGGACTGTAGACATCCATGTAAAGGATACACTGAAGCAGAGCTGCGCACTGCATACATCCACGTAAAGGATGCACTGAAGCAGAGCTGCGCACTGTACAGATCCACGTAAAGGATGCACTGAAGCAGAGCTGCGCACTGCACACATCCTGGTAAAGGATGCACTGAAGCAGAGCTGTGCACTGCACACATCCACGTAAAGGATGCACTGAAGCAGAGCTGCGTACTGCACACATAGATGCAAGGAATGCACTGAAGCAGTGCTGTGCACTGCACACATCCACGTAAAGGATGCACTGAAGCAGAGGAGTTGACTGTAAACATTCATGTAAAGAATGCACTGAAGCAGAGCTGTGCACTGCACACATCCATGTAAAGGATGCACTGAAGCAGAGCTGCGCACTGCACACATCCACGTAAAGGATGCACTGAAGCAGAGCTGGGCACTGCACACATCCACGTAGAGGATGCACTGAAGCAGAGCTGTGCACTGCACACATCCATGTAAAGGATGCACTGAAGCAGAGCTGCGCACTGCACACATCTACGTAAAGGATGCACTGAAGCAGAGCTGGGCACTGCACACATCCACGTAGAGGATGCACTGAAGCAGAGCTGCGCACTGCACACATCCACGTAAAGGATGCACTGAAGCAGAGCTGCGTACTGCACACATCCACGTAAAGGATGCACTGACACAGGTCTGTGCACTGCTCACATCCATGTAAAGGATGCACTGAAGCAGAGCTGCACACTGCACACATCCACGTAAAGGATGCACTGAAGCAGAGCTGCGTACTGCACACATCCACGTAAAGGATGCACTGACACAGGTCTGTGCACTGCTCACATCCATGTAAAGGATGCACTGAAGCAGAGCTGCGCACTGCACACATCCATGTAAAGGATGCACTGACACAGGTCTGTGCACTGCTCACATCCATGTAAAGGATGCACTGAAGCAGAGCTGCGCACTGCACACATCCATGTAAAGGATGCACTGACACAGGTCTGTGCACTGCACACATCCATGTAAAGGATGCACTGAAACAGGTCTGTGCACTGCAGACATCCATATAAAGGATGCACTGAAGAAGTGCTGTGCACTGCTCACATCCATGTAAAGGATGCACTGAAGCAGAGCTGCGCACTGCACACATCCACGTAAAGGATGCACTGAAGCAGAGCTGCGCACTGCACACATCCATGTAAAGAATGCACTGAAGCAGAGCTGCGTACTGCACACATCCACGTAAAGAATGCACTGAAGCAGAGATGTGCACTGCAGACATCCATGTAAAGGATGCACTGAAACAGGTCTGTGCACTGCAGACATCCATGTAAAGGCTGCACTGAAGCAGTGCTGTGCACTGCACACATCCTGGTAAAGGATGCACTGAAGCAGTGCTGTGCACTGCACACATCCATATAAAGGATGCACCGAAGCAGAGGAGTGGACTGTAGACATCCATGTAAAGGATACACTGAAGCAGAGCTGCGCACTGCATACATCCACGTAAAGGATGCACTGAAGCAGAGCTGCGCACTGTACAGATCCACATAAAGGATGCACTGAAGCAGAGCTGCGCACTGCACACATCCTGGTAAAGGATGCACTGAAGCAGAGCTGTGCACTGCACACATCCACGTAAAGGATGCACTGAAGCAGAGCTGCGTACTGCACACATAGACGCAAGGAATGCACTGAAGCAGTGCTGTGCACTGCACACATCCACGTAAAGGATGCACTGAAGCAGAGGAGTTGACTGTAAACATTCATGTAAAGAATGCACTGAAGCAGAGCTGTGCACTGCACACATCCATGTAAAGGATGCACTGAAGCAGAGCTGCGCACTGCACACATCCACGTAAAGGATGCACTGAAGCAGAGCTGGGCACTGCACACATCCACGTAGAGGATGCACTGAAGCAGAGCTGTGCACTGCACACATCCATGTAAAGGATGCACTGAAGCAGAGCTGCGCACTGCACACATCCACGTAAAGGATGCACTGAAGCAGAGCTGGGCACTGCACACATCCACGTAGAGGATGCACTGAAGCAGAGCTGTGCACTGCACACATCCATGTAAAGGATGCACTGAAGCAGAGCTGCGCACTGCACACATCCACGTAAAGGATGCACTGAAGCAGAGCTGGGCACTGCACACATCCACGTAGAGGATGCACTGAAGCAGAGCTGCGCACTGCACACATCCACGTAAAAGATGCACTGAAGCAGAGCTGCGTACTGCACACATCCACGTAAAGGATGCACTGACACAGGTCTGTGCACTGCTCACATCCATGTAAAGGATGCACTGAAGTAGAGCTGCACACTGCACACATCCACGTAAAGGATGCACTGAAGCAGAGCTGCGTACTGCACACATCCACGTAAAGGATGCACTGACACAGGTCTGTGCACTGCTCACATCCATGTAAAGGATGCACTGAAGCAGAGCTGCGCACTGCACACATCCATGTAAAGGATGCACTGACACAGGTCTGTGCACTGCTCACATCCATGTAAAGGATGCACTGAAGCAGAGCTGCGCACTGCACACATCCATGTAAAGGATGCACTGACACAGGTCTGTGCACTGCACACATCCATGTAAAGGATGCACTGAAACAGGTCTGTGCACTGCAGACATCCATGTAAAGGATGCACTGAAGAAGTGCTGTGCACTGCTCACATCCATATAAAGGATGCACTGAAGCAGAGCTGCGCACTGCACACATCCACGTAAAGGATGCACTGAAGGAGAACTGCGCACTGCACACATCCATGTAAATAATGCACTGAAGCAGAGCTGCGTACTGCACACATCCACGTAAAGAATGCACTGAAGCAGAGATGTGCACTGCAGACATCCATGTAAAGGATGCACTGAAACAGGTCTGTGCACTGCAGACATCCATGTAAAGGCTGCACTGAAGCAGTGCTGTGCACTGCACACATCCATGTAAAGGATGCACTGAAGCAGAGCTGCGCACTGCACACATCCCCGTAAAGGATGCACTGAAGCAGAGCTGCGCACTGCACACATCCATGTAAAGAATGCACTGAAGCAGGGCTGCGTACTGCACACATCCACGTAAAGAATGCACTGAAGCAGAGATGTGCACTGCAGACATCCATGTAAAGGATGCACTGAAGCAGGTCTGTGCACTGCAGACATCCATGTAAAGGATGCACTGAAGCAGTGCTGTGCACTGCACACATTCACGTAAAGGATGCACTGAAGCAGTGCTATGCACTGCACACATCCATGTAAAGGATGCACTGACACAGGTCTGTGCACTGCTCACATCCATGTAAAGGATGCACTGAAGCAGAGCTGCGCACTGCACACATCCATGTAAAGGATGCACTGACACAGGTCTGTGCACTGCACACATCCATGTAAAGGATGCACTGAAACAGGTCTGTGCACTGCAGACATCCATGTAAAGGATGCACTGAAGCAGTGCTGTGCACTGCACTCATCCATGTAAAGGATGCACTGACACAGGTCTGTGCACTGCACACATCCACGTAAAGGATGCACTGACACAGGTCTGTGCACTGCTCACATCCATGTAAAGAATGCACTGAAGCAGAGCTGTGCACTGCACACATCCATGTAAAGGATGCACTGAAGCAGAGATGTGCACTGAGCACATCCATGTAAAGGATGCACTGAAGCAGTGCTGTGTACTGCACACATCCATGTAAAGGATGCACTGAAGCAGTGCTGTGCACTGCACACATCCATGTAAAGGATGCACTGAAGCAAAGATGTGCACTGAGCACATCCATGTAAAGGATGCACTGAAGCAGTGCTGTGCACTGCACACATCCATGTAAAGGATGCACTGAAGCAGTGCTGTGCACTGAGCACATCCATGTAAAGGATGCACTGACACAGGTCTGTGCACTGCACACATCCATGTAAAGGATGCACTGACACAGGTCTGTGCACTGCACACATTCACGTAAAGGATGCACTGAAGCAGTGCTGTGCACTGCACACATCCATGTAAAGGATGTACTGCAGCAGTGCTGTGCACTGAGCACATCCATGTAAAGGATGCACTGAAGTAGAGGAGTGGACTGTAGACATCCATGTAAAGGATGCACTGAAGCAGTGCTGTGCACTGCACACATCCATGTAAAGAATGCACTGAAGCAGAGCTGTGCACTGCACACATCCATGTAAAGAATGCACCGAAGCAGAGCTGTGCACTGCACACATCCATGTAAAGAATGCACTGAAGCAGAGCTGTGCACTACACGCATCCACATAAAGGATGCACTGAAACAGGTCTGTGCACTGCACACATCCATGTAAAGGATGCACTGAAGCAGAGCTGCACACTGCACACATCCATGTAAAGGATGCACTGAAGCAGAGCTGCACACTGCACACATCCATGTAAAGGATGCACTGAAGCAGTGCTGTGCACTGCACACATCCATGTAAAGGATGCACTGAAGCAGAGCTGCACACTGCACACATCCATGTAAAGAATGCACTGAAGCAGAGATGTGCACTGCACACATCCATGTAAAGGATGCACTGAAGCAGAGATGTGCACTGCACACATCCATGTAAAGGATGCGCTGACACAGGTCTGTGCACTGCTCACATCCATGTAAAGAATGCACTGAAGCAGAGATGTGCACTGCACACATCCATGTAAAGGATGCGCTGACACAGGTCTGTGCACTGCACACATCCATGTAAAGGATGCACTGAAGCAGAGCTGCGCACTGCACACATCCATGTAAAGGATGCACTGACACAGGTCTGTGCACTGCACACATCCATGTAAAGGATGCACTGAAGCAGAGCTGCACACTGCACACATCCATGTAAAGGATGCACTGAAGCAGAGCTGCACACTGCACACATCCATGTAAAGGATGCACTGAAGCAGTGCTGTGCACTGCACACATCCATGTAAAGGATGCACTGAAGCAGAGCTGCACACTGCACACATCCATGTAAAGAATGCACTGAAGCAGAGATGTGCACTGCACACATCCATGTAAAGGATGCACTGAAGCAGAGATGTGCACTGCACACATCCATGTAAAGGATGCGCTGACACAGGTCTGTGCACTGCTCACATCCATGTAAAGAATGCACTGAAGCAGAGATGTGCACTGCACACATCCATGTAAAGGATGCGCTGACACAGGTCTGTGCACTGCACACATCCATGTAAAGGATGCACTGAAGCAGAGCTGCGCACTGCACACATCCATGTAAAGGATGCACTGACACAGGTCTGTGCACTGCACACATCCATGTAAAGGATGCACTGAAGCAGAGCTGCACACTGCACACATCCATGTAAAGGATGCACTGAAGCAGAGCTGTGCACTGCACACATCCATGTAAAGAATGCACTGAAGCAGTGCTGTGCACAGCACAGATCCATGTAAAGAATGCACTGAAGCAGAGCTGCGCACTGCACACATCCATGTAAAGGATGCACTGAAGCAGAGCTGTGCACTGCACACATCCATGTAAAGGATGCACTGAAGCAGAGATGTGCACTTGGATGGATTTAATTCATTGACTAACTTCAAGGCACATCATATTTATTTACACCTGTTCTGTGCCCCACAAAAGTGAACAAACCAAAACAAGCACAATCCGATATGCAGTGGAAGCAAAAATACAGTTGAAGCCAAAACAAAATACATTCAAGTCCAAAAATAATTCAAGACAAAAACCTACTTGAGATAAATTCATTTCAAGGCAAAATCCAACTTGAGATAAAAAACACTTTAAATCAAGAAGTAGTTCAAGCCAAACAGCAGTTTAGAAAAAGAAAAAACAGTTCAAGGCAAAACAAAGCGGTTCCATTCAATATAAGTTCTAAAGAAAAAGCTTTTCAAGACAGAATTATTTGAAACTAAAACCAACTTCAAGATAAAATCCCTTCAAGTCAAAAAGCACTTTATGCGCCAAAGCAGGTCAAGATAAGAAGCAGGCCAAGCAATAGACAATGCAAACGGATCCCTAATGGAAGATATATTAACAAAGAAACACTTAACTTCATAAGAATTTTAAACAAACAAAAAACTCAAAAGAACTGTTCAGTTTAGTTACAAAAAAAATCTCAAGGCACAAAAAGATAAAAAAAACGAAAAGGAATTGAGCGGCAATACAATTTGAGTAAAAGTGTTCAAAGTCACGAGAGTCTTTGACCAGGTGCTCAAGAGATGAAGGGATCAGACAGTCCAATGCTCCACACATTGGAAACGACCCCTAAAGCATCGAAAACAGAGGTGAGAAAACCTGCCCTGATGAAGTCACCAGACTACGGCCAATGGACGAAACACGTGTTGGATGGACAGAATATGCTTCATGAAAGAACTTATAAATGAAATATGTGAGTGTGATCACGACTTTATTCAAGACAAGAACCAGTTCAAGACAAACAAGCATTATCTAAGCCAATCGACTTGATGCTCCCACTTGAGGGCTGATAAGAGCAATTCAAATGCTGCTGCGCTGCAAAACATGTACAGGATTGCGGCAGGCTCTCTATGCAATGATGAGATCTAGAATACATGTGTGAGGACAGAGTGCACTCTTGAGATGTAAAATAGTTCTTCATGGATTACAGTAGAGGGGATGGGTACACCGAATTGGCCAATAGAAAGAAGGTGAGGCTGGAATACTCATTTGGACTAGATTTGAGTGACAATGTATCAAGCCAATGGCTGAAGCGGGCTGAAACAAAGCCTCCTTAAGTATGTATAGATAACAATATGTTTGCCATGAATGTCACAAGCACCTTTAAACGTCAAACCTAAAAACAGTTGAAGTCTTGAAACAGTTCTAAGCTGGACTGTGCATAAAAAGCCTGGCAGATTCCTGCTCTGCAGACAGTCACAGAGCTGGCCAGCAGAATATGCATGCAGGCCAGGTGGTGGGTGAAGAGGCTGGCCCTTAGGGGAACGAATGTTCATTTGGTGACCTCACTCCCCTCTCACACACCCCTATTTCATGCCCATCACACACACACACACACACGTTAGAAAACCTTACACTCCATTGGTCTGGGTGATATATGAGTGGGTCAGCAAGATATGAACAATTGTGATGTGATGGTCTTAAAACTGATGGACTTTTTAGACAGGAAACAGCCTTTACATCATGGCTCGAACCACGCTGTGCCTTAACAACGCGGTCCAAACCACAGATGCGTCTTTACAGTGCATTCCTTTACCACGCACGTTGTTACAGCGACTTGCCTTAAGGAAAGTGTTGTTGGACTGATGTTGGACTTTAAGTCCAACACTTTCCCTTCTGTTGCACAGACTGGAGTTGGAATAGTAAATTATACTATTCCAAAGTCCAGCGCCCCCTACAGCAAGTAGTTGTAAAGACTGTCCTTTCGTGGGTAGGACTGTGTTGTGAAGGCAGGCATGGTAAATGCCTGTGTGGTTCTGACATACAACCTTTTTTAGACATGTCTGACGTGTCTGCATTTCGCTGAGTCTACTGAGTAGTTGGTTTCCGGTGTAGTGGCTCCAGAGTAGGCTTACAGATCCCAGCCAGGCTGGGCAATAAGGTGCATGTCCCTTCCCTGCGGAGCAGAAACCCCCTATGGGCCCATTGGTACACATTCCCCACTCCAAAAAAGGGCTCCGGTCTCTGATACAGGGACTTCCTCAGACGTAATATCCTCGAGCAAACATTTCCCTACATCCAATGTTCTGATGCATACATTATCTTGATGTATGGCTTTTCTCAGACATAGTATTCTCACTCACTCACACACACACACATCCCTTCACACACTGTTGTCTGGTACCCACATTTTGTCAGACACAATATTCTGGCACACGGATTTCCCTGCACATGTTTTTTGCATACAAATTCCTCTTATCTGGCAAGGCCATGTTCTAGCACAATATTGTTTCAAAAAGATATTTCATCTAAGTATATTTCCTCAGACCCTCCATACCCATGAAGACAAAAGTCACTATTCATTGGCAAATGCAGCCACCCAATCACTCTTGCCCGTTGGTTATTCCAGGACATAGACAAATACTTCTTTTCCTTTCTTTTTTTCCCTCAGGTATGGGCCTGATATATCGAGCGATGTACTGGCCTGATGTATCCAGGGGTGTATGGGCCTGATGTATCCAGTGGTGTATGGGCCTGATGTATCCAGGGGTGTATGGGCCTGATGTATCCAGTGGTGTTCGAGCCTGATGTATCCAGAGTTGTATGGGCCTGATGTATCAGGGGTGTACGGGCCTGGTGTATTGAGTGATGTACGGGCCTGATGTATCCAGGGGTGTACGGGCCTGATGTATCCAGGGGTGTGCAGGCCTGACGAATCCAGGGGTGTACTGGCCTGACATATGCAGGGGTGTACGGGCCTGATGTATCCAGGGGTGTACAGGCCTAATCTATTGAGGAGTGTACAAGTGTATCGTGGTGTTCACGGACCTGATGTATCGAGGTGTGTATGGGGCTGATGTTTTGAGGGATGGTTGGGCCTGGTGTATCCAGGGGTGTACGGGCCTGATGTATCGAGGGGTTTACGGGGCTGGTGCATCTAGGGGTTTAAGGGCCTGATGTATCCAGGGGTGATAGGGCCTGATGTATCCAGGGGTGTGCAGGCCTGACGAATCCAGGGGTGTACTGGCCTGACATATGCAGGGGTGTACAGGCCTGATGTATCCAGGGGTGTACAGGCCTAATCTATTGAGGAGTGTACAAGTGTATCGTGGTGTTCACGGACCTGATGTATCGAGGTGTGTATGGGGCTGATGTTTTGAGGGATGGTTGGGCCTGGTGTATCCAGGGGTGTACGGGCCTGATGTATCGAGGGGTTTACGGGGCTGGTGCATCTAGGGGTTTAAGGGCCTGATGTATCCAGGGGTAATAGGGCCTGACTTCTTGAGAGGTGTATGGGCTTCATGTATCCAGGGGTGTATGGGCCTGATGTATTCAGGGGTGTACGGGCCTGATGTATCCAGGGGTGTACAGGCCTGATGTATTAGGGGTGTACGGGCCTGACGTATGCAGAGGTGTACATGCCTGATGAATCCAGGGATGTACGGGCCTAATGTATCAAGGAGTGTACAGGCCTGATGTATCCTGGGGTGCATGGGCCTGATGTATCCAGGGGTGTATGGGCCTGATGTATCCAGTGGTGTATGGGCCTGATGTATCCAGGGGTGTATGGGCCTGATGTATCCAGGGTTGTATGGGCCTGATGTATCCAGGGGTGTAAGGGCCTGACTTATTGAGGGGTGTACAGGGGTTATGTATTGAGCGATGTACAAGCCTGATGTATCAAGGGGTGCACAGCCCTAATGTATTCAAGAGGTGTATAGGCCTGATGTATCCTGGGGTGCATGGGCCTAGTGTATCCAGGGGTGTACAGGCCTGATGTATCCTGGGGACCATGGGCCTGATGTATCCAGGGGTGTACGGCTTGATGTATCCAGGGCTGTACATGCCTCGTGTATCAAGGAGTGTACGGGCCTGATGTATTCTGGGGTGTACTGGTTTCATGTATCAAGTAGTGTACGGGCCTGATGTATTCTGGGGTGTACGGGTTTCATGTATCAAGTAGTGCACGGGCCTGATGCATCAATAGTGGTGTAAGGGCCTGATGTATCAATCATAGTATGGGTCTGATGAATCAAGGGGTGCAAAGGCAGATATATCGAGGAGTGTTCAGGCCTGATATATTAAGGTGTGTACGTGCCTAATGTTTCCAAAGATATATGGGCTTGACATATCAAAGAGTGTACTGGCTAAGCCTGGGCGGAGTACGCGGAGTTCCGCTAAGCAAAACTCTGCGAAGTGCAAAAAAAACTCCGCCGTGCTACGCCGAGCTCCGCAAGCAGCGGAGTGCGTTAGATAAATGCTGTTTGCGGTGATTTTCAGTACCAGGTGATTGTCTGCACTGTGCAATCATCGCGAACGGCACCATGCACAGCGCAAGAGGGCGCTGCTTCCTTTCTGCCGCTCGAGTAGATTTTTACTCTAGCGGCAGCTTTCTCAATGCGAACGGATGGTTTCTCAACGTTAGCGGTCGCGAGCATGCGAGACAACTCGCAATGAGAAATCTGACCGCCCACGTTGAGAAATTTCTCCGGGAGGTGGATTTTCCTCGCTCGCCAACTAGACGTTGACAAATGCAAGCGAGGAAAAAAACTCTGCTCCGCTACATGCACCGGAGTTTTTCGGAACTCCGTGAGCTCCGTGTAACGCGGAGTGCAGAAAACTCCGCAAACTCCACGAGCGGAGCGGAGTTCACCGCCCAGACTTAGTAATGGCCTGAAGTATCAAGGTGTGACTGGCCTAATGCACCAGAGTGTATATGGGTCTGATGTATCCAGGGGTATCCAAGGGAAAACGGTTACAGCGAATCTAAAGGTAACCTTTTCAGCCATAAAGGATTTTAAGACTTACACGCGGCACGTGCTGCCACCACCTTCCAAGGGTCACTTCCCCACTCTCCAGGTCCCCCTACACAACCATGGGCATCTGCACCTGCTCCAAATGAGACCCATCCTCCCACATGAGCACAAAATCAACTATCTGCGACAGACATCAGAGTCCTGCTTCAATCCTTTGAGGAAACCTCACAACTCTCCCCACTGTCCACTTACAACATGGCGGCTACAGCCAACACAAACATGCGTAGGCCGCAAAGCAAAGAGAAGAGTGCAAACCACGAGAACCTGATTTCGATCCTGCTTATCCCACACCTTGAGCCCAGGAACCGTACTAGGTCAACAGCAAAGTGCATTTTACTCAACTGCAGATCAGCGGTCACACATGCCACAGACATTGCCGAAACTGTCCTTCATTATGACGTGGACATGCTATTCCTGACTGACACATGGCTAAATCAATCCTCCACAACACGAAAACACGTCACCGCCTTTCTAGTGGACAGTCTCACATCTAATGAATACATGGGAGTAGAAATCCTAACAGCAGGCAGGATATAGCTAAATGCACCTCACGTTCCATCCTCCAGGAGACAACCAGTTGTTTATTGAACAAATTATGGAAACAAATACAGCTCACACTATGCTTCACCCGAACACCAACTTTCTTGGATATTGCAACCTACACTGGAATGACGAGGATGACACACATGTCTCCTCTCTAAAACACTTCCTCACTACCAAAACCTGACGCAAGCCTGCCCTAGCCTGACACATACCAAAGGAACAATACTCGATCGAGTCACATCCAGGGAAGGTGTGCCGAGCATAGACTGTATCATTCCTAATGACTGGTCAGACCATCACTCTATCTCATTTCACATAACAGCACGCAGAGAGCAAAGAGACAAGGACTCAAACCCAAACACTGGGCAAGAGAACCAGGACCATGAATTGGGAGGACCCAGTATCTTTATGCCAGAGGAACTTCACGCCCACATGTGAAATATGAAGCGTACTCAAATTAGCAGAGCATTACAACCAAGCATTGACAAATACAATGGAGAAAGTAGCCCCACTCAAAAGAAAGAAAAGCACATTTTCCCAGCCCTGGTACAACCAAACGATGAATTGAGGCACAAATCGTCGACACAACATCTCATAAAGTTACGGGAATGAAGAAACACCTACAGAAGCACATTTGGAATTCCAAAGCATCATTCTTCAGATCAAAACTTGATAATGCAAGAAACCGACTGGGTAAACTTTTTGAAATTGTCAAACAAATAATTGGGACAACCAAAGCAACCTTTATCACTGATAACTCAACTGAAAATTGTGAAGCTTTCCCAACCTTTTTTGAAAATAAAATATTAAAAATCAAAAATTCAATCACTGATGATAGAGAAAGGTTACAGGTCATGAACATCAACACTCACCCCTCCCAAGGGAAATATGAACCCTCTGAGAAGGTCCATACTGACATCCATCCGACTAAGACAAAAATTCAGGCATCCCGGAGCGAGTTCAAAACCCTCAACGAAGAAGAGGTCCACAGGATCATGGCTTCTATTAAATCAACCTCACATTTCAACGACCCAGTCCCCTCCACAATCCTACAGGAGTTCAGTCAACTTTTTTCTCCCCTTTGGGCGATGATTGTAAATGCATCGCTGTTAGACCTGGCCCTTTTGACAGGTTTATCCCCAAACTTTTTTCCTTTTGCCTCCTATTTTTCTGACCCTGTTTTTGTTGGCTATAGGATTCTGGGCACTTTACCACTGCTGACCAGTTCTAAAGGGCATATGCTCTCTGTATAAATTGTGACAATGATTGGTTATCCATGATTGGCATATTTTACTTACTGGTAAGTCTCTAGTAAAGTGCACTGAGTGTGCGAGGGCCAGTATATCAAATGCTACTGGTGGGCTTGCAGCACTGGTTGTGCCAGCCACATGAGTAGCCCTGTAAATGTAACTCAGACCTGCCACTGCAGTGTCTGCCCGTGCAGTTGTGAACTGCCATCTTGTCCTGGCAAGTGCACCCACTTGCCAGGCCCAAACCTTCCCTTTCCTTACATGTAGGGCACCCCTAAGGTAGGCCCAAGATACCCTCATGGGCAGGGTGCAGGGTATGTGAAAGGTAGGACATGTACTAGTGTGTGTGACATGTCCTGATAGTGAAATAGAGAGTATTTATTTTTTCACTGTTGAAAGGCTACCTGTCCCGTAGGCTTATAATGGGGTTGCACTGTTCCATGTTTACATGTGTAACTTTCCTTAGGGACAAAATAAGAAAATCCTGTTTGGCCTCTCGGAACTCAGAATTTATTAACGCACCTTTTGGTAAAGGTGGTTTTTAAATCCTGTGTTTGAAAATGCCACTTTTAGAAAGTGATAATACTAAGGGTGCGACACTTTGCGCACCCAGCTGCTGCACTGCTGGAGTGGGAAAACATTCCCAAGTGTGAACCATATCTTCCAAAGTAAACCAAACTCATCCATAGTAAACCAAATCGTGAAACATCCATAGGTAATCCTTGTATTGAACGCTTGTAGAATCACTCCGGAGACAGCTTGGTTGAACAAGAAAACTTTATTCCTGCATTTTCAAATATCTTCTGTTGCCAATCCAGGCTGTTACATAGATACGTGCTGTCAACCAACTTCCTCAGCAGACACTTTTAGAAAACCCAATGCATTTCGAACCTTTAATGGTTCTTCGTCATGCAGGAATAAAGTTTTCTTGTTCAACCAAGCTGTCTCCGGAGTGATTCTACAAGCGTTCAATACAAGGATTACCTATGGATGTTTCACGATTTGGTTTACTATGGATGAGTTTGGTTTACTTGGAAGATATGGTTCACACTTGGGAATGTTTTCCACTCCAGCAGTGCAGCAGCTGAGTGCGCAAAGTGTCGCACCCTTAGTATTATCATTGATAATCTGTGATGGGGACGATTCACAGCGCTGTTTTGCACGCATTTACTTGGCATTCTAAGCAAAAACTAACACATTAATTAAGGGAAGGAGTGCCTCTGCTACTCTCACACTTACTTTTAGAAAGTGAGCATTTTCTTACTTCACCATTCTGTGTGCCTCTGGCTGTTTGTGGATTCCGCGTCAGGTGTGTGGGTGACAGGAGCTGAGATGGGCATTCACTCTAGACAGTCACTGAGGGGGGCTGAGGTGTGCCCTGCCTTGCCTGGGTGACTCAGCACAGGGCTGAATCCACCTGGTCTGCACTTTAGAGTGGTGGGAGGAGTTGTGATTACACCTGAATAGGGTGGGTCTCCTTTTGCACAATGCTGTCTCCGCCCCCTGTGGTCATGCTGCACCAGTGAATGCAGAACTGGTCTGGGCTGGGTTCAGAGACCCTTGCTACAAAGACATCAAAGACATTTTGGGGTATAAGTCTGTGACCTAAACCCCCAGTAAATTAGGTTACTTCAAAGAACAAGAGGAACATTTGCCAAGAAGAGCTGGAGACACTGGAGGAGGAGTCCTGCCCTTGCTGTGTGTCTGGGGTTGGCCTGCAGTAGCTGTTTCTGCCAAGGAAAGGACAAGGACTTTGCTGTGTGCTGTGTCCTCCCTGCTTGTGAACAATCTCCAAGGGCTGGTGCGTGCTGGCCTCCTGTTCTGAAGTCTCAGGGATACAAAAGACTTTGTGGAAAGATCCTTGCTGGATCTCAAAAAGGACACCTGCAGGGGAAGGACGGGACTGTTCTTCTCCCCTTATAGTTCCAAGGTGCAAGGAGCGCTTTATGTTTTACAAGCGCGTGGTGAGCGCTGTACTTCTTCATTTCTAAACCGATGCCCTAGAAAAGTGTGCATTCAGCGCTTCATTTTCCTACTAACGTTTGGTGCCCGGGGTAGGGAGAACACCTACCATGTTTCCTTGGTGGGCCCAAGCGCTTTTATGGTGAGGGCTCAGGGTACTGTGGCCAACTCGCTGTGTGTCTATAGCTGACACAGCGCTGCATGATTGCTGTCTGAGAGCTCCGGGGGAGTCCTTGTTGTGGGCCCTCAGGAGGGAGCAGCCTGCCTGGGGCACAGCCCCATTCATCGCCTTGGGCCCAAGATCGGGAAGAATTGCTGCCTTGTTCATGCAGCCAATGCCAGGCAACCTGGAGTGTCTGCATTGGTTGCCCAGCAATGTTCAAAGCACAAGGGCGCGGCGTCACCCAGAGGAGGTGGAGAGAAGTCCGCGCTGCAGGTCCCCGCAGCATAGGTGGAGGTCTCCCCGAGGTCGTGCAGAGGACGAGGAAGGGATTCTGGCATGGCGCGGGGCAGAGCGGGAAAGATAAGTGGAGGAGCTCCGCTCGCGTTCTGTTGGGGGTGGGGCCAAAGAGGAAGGCCGCACCCACCCTTCCCAGCCGGGAAATAAGAAAATCCTGTTTGGACTCTCGGAACTCAGAATTTATTAACGCACCTTTTGGTAAAGGTGGTTTTTAAATCCTGTGTTTGAAAATGCCACTTTTAGAAAGTGAGCATTTTCTTACTTCACCATTCTGTGTGTCTCTGGCTGTTTGTGGGTTCAGCGTCTGGTGTGTGGGTGACAGGAGCTGAGATGTGCATTCACTCTAGACAGTCCGGATCCACACCGATTGACTGCATCTTTCAGAAGCGGCATTATGCCCGAAATTTAGAGATCCACCTGAACTAGACGACCTGATTTTATCTGTACTCATATAAACCGCCCTGAAGAAGCCCCAGGCCGGATGGCCATGTAAAGGGGTGAAACACGTGTTGGCTGTTTCTTTCCTTTCTCATTTACCATCACGGATAGAACACAACTATAAATATTCTACAAAACGAACCAAAGTGTGATTGGAATTTTTCCCAAAAAAATATAGGAAACGAATCTTGCCCTGACATTTCTGTTTGAACCGTACCTACATTAGGGGGTTAGGGGTTTCCCCCTGTCAAGGGCAAGCACCGCAGAGGAGAATCTTTGCTCAATCCCGGCCAGTAAGGGATCGGGACCTTTCACCCCTTCTTCCGATAAAACACCCCATGTCAGGGGCCCTGATCGCCAGAAGATCCCGGTGCGGTCCCTGCCCCGCGAGGTCACGGGCAGCCAGTCTTTTCTTGGGTTACTAGGGGAGGTCTGCCTGCCCTCGAGGGCAGCGTCGGTGCCTTCCCCCTTGTATTGCACATACCACGGGCAGCTGCGACCTCGAAAACCTGTGGGGGAATGAGCCCCCCCTCACAACCAGTCGCAACTGCGCCGCTGTGGGGGGCATTTGTTTCCGATCACCGCCTTTGCCATTACAGGCGCGCAAAGGCATTGGGACATACTGCACCGTGATGCATGTCCTGATGTGGTGACTAGATGCCGGGTGACAGGGTAGAAAGTCCTGCGATAATGTTTTCCTGGGCAATGAGCATTTACTCTGATACCAAGTTTTTTATGAACTAGGTAATGTTGTGAGCTGTGCTACTTGTTCTTGCTTCATTGCACTACCTATGTTGTTTTTACTGTTAGGACAATTATCTTATGGCAAAATGATTTGGATGGTCTACCTGCATCCTGACACGTGCTTAGTGGTAAAGGGATGTTATGATGGATGCATTCTTATGACCAGTGCCTAGTGGCGCAGTAATTCATGTAATGGTGGTCTTATGAGGTTCATGATGGATGCATTCTTATGACCAGTGCCTAGTGGCGCAGTAATTCCTGTAATGGTGGTCTTATGAGGTTCATGATGGATGCATTCTTATGACCAGTGCCTAGTGGCGCAGTAATTCATGTAATGGTGGTCTTATGAGGTTCATGATGGATGCATTCTTATGACCAGTGCCTAGTGGCGCAGTAATTCATGTAATGGTGGTCTTATGAGGTTCATGATGGATGCATTCTTATGACCAGTGCCTAGTGGCGCAGTAATTCCTGTAATGGTGGTCTTATGAGGTTCATGATGGATGCATTCTTATGACCAGTGCCTAGTGGCGCAGTAATTCATGTAATGGTGGTCTTATGAGGTTCATGATGGATGCATTCTTATGACCAGTGCCTAGAGGCGCAATAATTCATGTAATGGTGGTCTTATGAGGTTCATGATGGATGCATTCTTATGACCAGTGCCTAGAGGCACAGTAATTCATGTAACTAAGTCTTAGGTGGTTTATGTGAACCTTTATGACAAGCGCCTAGTGGCGCAGTGATTTATGTTATATGATCTAATGTGCTTTTCATGCTACAAAGTGAGTTATGGTCTAATGTGTTTTTATGTGCAAAACAAAGGATATTTGATATAACCTTGTGTGGAGTCTCTTTTTGGGGTGTGCCTAGTGTGTCACTGGTGTGTGTGTGTTGCGCAAACGCTTTACACATTGCCTCTGGGATTAGCCTGACTGCTCTGCCAAGCTACCAAGGGGGTGAGCAGGGGTTATCTTCCCTGATTGTCTGAAGACTGGACAAGTGACATCCCTCCTGAAAAAATCAGGCACGGACCCAGCAGAGCGGAACCATTTTTCATCCGGTGTCAGCCATCCCCTTCATCACAGAATTGGTGGAAAAATATGTCCACAACCAACTCTGTCAGCACACGGAACAGTTCAACTTGCTTGACAAGTTCCAATCAGGATTCAGACCAGGTCAGACAAACAGCCATCTTAAACGTCTTGAAGGACATCCTCAAAATGCTAGACCATAATGATTGCTGCCTACTCACCCTCCTCGACCTCTCGTCGGCGGTTGACACGAACAATCACAACAACCTGTTGGCCCCAGTTTGCTTTCTAGGAGTTCTATCAGGAAGCATCCTCAATTGGTTCACATCTTTTTTACAAAACTGCTCACAGCAAATCAAATTGGGTAGCTCACTGTCAAATGCATCGCCGGTGAGACTTGGAGTCCCACAGGGGTCTACCATCTCCCTGACACTCTTCGACCTCTATATGGAACCACTGATGGAAATTCTCAAATAAGTGAACCTTGCGTACCTTATGCATGCTGATGACACCTAGCAATACGTAAAGAAATCAACACTGGTAGATATCCCCTGGCTCAATGACACTCGAGTAAAAACCCAAACCTGGCTGTCCCGAAAACACCTCAAGCCGCACACCGTTAAAATCGAATTCTTACTTGTCTCTCCTCCCAACATCTCCCCACCCATCCAGGGATGGATAACCCACCTAGACACCTTCAATTACAAACAACTTATCATTTTATGTACTAAATTCCTCTGGTTAACCCTCGATTAAAAACCTCAAAATGCAAGGCCATGTCAGAGCAGCCACGCGCAGTGCATCCTTCCAACTTAACCTCCTGAAGAAGGTAAACCTGCTCATCCTACCACCTGGCGTCAAGATAGTAGAACAATCTCGAGTTGTCTTCAGGCTTGAATATGGCTGTGCGACCTTAACGGGACTTCCTAATTCAAGTATGGTATCACTCAAGTCAACCCTCAAAGCAGCAGCAAGGCTGGTAATTGGCACAAGACATTTTGACCACATTACCCCTTCTCTAAAGTATCTCAACTGGGTCTCACTTGAAGCTAGGACCCAGCTGAAAAATAGCTTGCCTAACACACTAAGTCCTGCACTACGGTGAACCTACGTACCTACCAGAGAAGATCCAAATATCAGTGGAAAGCCATCCCGTGCGAAGTGCGAACTCTCTCCGGCTGGAACCTCCCAGATTTAGACAACAAAAGACCTACACATGCTCTTTCTCAGGATCTGCTCCAAAGATAAGGAACTC
Source organism: Calotriton arnoldi (assembly GCA_963921515.1). Classification (NCBI taxonomy): domain Eukaryota; kingdom Metazoa; phylum Chordata; class Amphibia; order Caudata; family Salamandridae; genus Calotriton; species Calotriton arnoldi. The sequence continues at coordinate 1,380,089 of CAWUFW010003778.1, forward strand.
TCTTCAGCCAGAAATATGGTTGAATCCATCGACCTCCATATTCAAAGAAGAGGTTAAAAGGATTCTAATAGACAGATTCCTATCGTAATAATAGGAACCAGAGACATCCTCCAGACAGACTGACTTCTGGGAGGACCATCTTGCTTGAATTCAGACTACAAGACTACCAAGGGGCACCCCCCCCCCCCCACCCACACAATGGAGCGGCCAGGAATGAGGGCCATCTTGCTTGAATTCAGACTACAAGACTACCATAGGGCCCTCCCCCCCACCCACACAATGGACCGGCCAGGAATGAGGGCCGCTTGATTGCATTAGCGCTCGGACCCCACTGGCTGCAGGAGAACAACTGCTGTGGAACCGTATGATGGCTCCTGACTGAGACAGGGGTGTTTGAGAATATTTATAATCTAACAGGCTATGGTTATGTGTATGTTTTTGCTTATGTACAGCACTCTGATACCATAGGGTCATGTTTGCACTTAGTAAAACTCTTTTAAATAAATAAAATAAATAAATCAAACAGGGTATGGGCCTGTTGTATCAAGGGGTGTACGAGGCTGACGTATTGAGCGGTGCACAGGCCTGATGTGTCGAGGGGTGTAGGGGCCTGGTGTATCGAGGACGGTATGGACCTGATGTCTCAAGGGGTGTATGGGCCTGATGTCTCAAGTGGTGTACGGGCCTGATGTCTCAAGGGGTGTACGGGCCCAATGTCTCAAGGGGTGTATGGGCCTGATGTCTCAAGGGGTGTATGGACCCGATGTATCAAGAGGTGTATGGGCCTGATGTCTCAAGGGGTGTATGGGCCTGATGTCTCAAGGGGTGTATGGGCCTGATGTCTCAAGTGGTGTACGGGCCTGATGTCTCAAGGGGTGTATGGGCCTGATGTCTCAAGTGGTGTACGGGCCTGATGTCTCAAGAGGTGTACGGGCCTGATGTCTCAAGGGGTGTATGAGCCTGATGTCTCAAGTGGTGTACGGGCCTGATGTCTCAAGTGGTGTGCGGGCCTGATGTCTCAAGAGGTGTACGGGCCTGATGTCTCAAGGGGTGTATGGGCCTGATGTCTCAAGGGGTGTACGGGCCTGATGTCTCAAGTGGTGTACGGGCCTGATGTCTCAAGGGGTGTATGGACCTGATGTCTCAAGTGGTGTACGGGCCTGATGTCTCAAGGGGTGTATGGGCCTGATGTCTCAAGTGGTGTATGGGCCTGATGTCTCAAGGGGTGTATGGGCCTGATGTCTCAAGTGGTGTACGGGCCTGATGTCTCAAGGGGTGTATGGGCCTGATGTCTCAAGTGGTGTACGGGCCTGATGTCTCAAGGGGTGTACGGGCCCAATGTCTCAAGGGGTGTACGGGCCCAATGTCTCAAGGGGTGTACGGGCCCGATGTCTCAAGGGGTGTATGGACCTGATGTATCAAGAGGTGTACGGGCCCGATGTCTCAAGGGGTGTACGGGCCCGATGTCTCAAGGGGTGTATGGGCCTGATGTCTCAAGTGGTGTACGGGCCTGATGTCTCAAGGGGTGTATGGACCTGATGTATTAAGAGGTGTACGGGCCCGATGTCTCAAGTGGTGTATGGGCCTGATGTCTCAAGTGGTGTACGGGCCTGATGTCTCAAGGGGTGTATGGGCCCAATGTCTCAAGGGGTGTACTGGCCTGATGTCTCAAGGGGTGTATGGACCTGATGTATCAAGAGGTGTACAGGCCTGATGTCTCAAGTGGTGTATGGGCCTGATGTCTCAAGTGGTGTACGGGCCTGATGTCTCAAGTGGTGTATGGGCCTGATGTCTCAAGAGGTGTATGGGCCTGATGTCTCAAGTGGTGTACGGGCCTGATGTCTCAAGTGGTGTATGGGCCTGATGTCTCAAGAGGTGTACGGGCCTGATGTATCAAGAGGTGTACGGGCCTGATGTCTCAAGTGGTGTATGGGCCTGATGTCTCAAGTGGTGTACGGGCCTGATGTATCAAGAGGTGTACAGGCCTGATGTCTCAAGTGGTGTATGGGCCTGATGTCTCAAGTGGTGTACGGGCCTGATGTCTCAAGTGGTGTACGGGCCTGATGTCTCAAGTGGTGTATGAGCCTGATGTCTCAAGTGGTGTATGGGCCTGATGTCTCAAGTGGTGTATGGGCCTCATGTACCAAGGAGTTTGTGGGCCTGATGTATCAAGAGGTATATGGGCCTGATGTCTCAAGTGGTGTACGGGCCTGATGTCTCAAGTGGTGTATGGGCCTGATGTACCAAGGAGTTTGTGGGCCTGATGTATCAAGAGGTGTATGGGCCTGATGTCTCAAGTGGTGTATGGGCCTGATGTCTGAAGAGGTGTGTGGGCCTGATGCATCAAGGAGTTTTTGGGCCTGATGAATCAAGTGGTGTACGGGCCTGATGTCTCAAGTGGTGTATGGGCCTGATGTCTCAAGTGGTGTACGGGCCTGATGTACCAAGGGTAGGGGTGGGCAGCACAGAGTTCCGCAGAGTTACAGAAAAACTGTGAGTTTCCGTGGAATCCTGCCAATGGGCGGAAAATATGCAGCTTGCGCTGCAATTTAGAGCTGTTAGCCCGAGCTGCTCTGAACATATTCGCGAGCGGCACCATGCGTTGTGCAAGAGCGCACGGCCATTCAAGTTGATTTTGCTGCTGCTCAAGTAGAACATCTACTCGAGCGGCAGCAAATCTACTCGAGGGGCAGCCCTCTTTGACCATGACTGCTTGCATTCGCCGACGTTATAAAATGGCGACAGAAGGCTTGGTGGCGACCGAAAAGCGTGACAGGGGCCGGCAAATCTCACGACCGTTATGGAGCCTGACATTGTTCCTGCGAGGCGCAACCAGCAGAATAATTCCGCCATGTTATGAACATATTGCGGAGTTACCCAAATTCTGCCAATTTTGCAAGCGGATTTGTAATTCCGCCAGGGCCTAATCAATCATGTATAAAGGGTGTACAGGGCTGAAGTACAAAGGGGTGTACGGGGCTGAAGTATAAAGGGCTGTATAGGCCTATTGTATCAAGGGGTGTATTGGACTGATTTATCAAGGGGTGTGTGGCGCTGATGCATCAACGGTATATGGGCCTAGATAAAGACAATGAGGCAGCCGGGCTGATGGCACCTGCACTACCTTAGCTAGTCACGTAATGTTCTTGATACTTGTATTGCCCACCTCAAATGGCCAGCTGCCACATGACCACAGATAGAAACATGAAGGAAAAAGATGAGAGGCAATACACACGATCAGCAAATCATAGAGTACACAAAGTAATATCAATAAACAGTCGTTTTGTAGGTTTTATTGTGTGTCTTTATTTTACACAAGCTTTCTGTGCAACTGTAGAAACAGCAAACGCGTTTCACCCTAGCAAGGGCTTCTTCAGGGCAAAAGGTAAAGAGGTATATTTGTAAATGGATTCAATCCGGTAAAAACAGAACGTCCTATATATGGACGTGTTCTCCAGAGAAGAGTCCTTAGGTCAGTAACAAGTGCCTACGTATCCTCAGTAACGAAGTAGTGCACGTGGCCTCCAAGTCGGAGGTAAATCTCAGGGGGCAAGTGGACACCTCCAGTTTATCTCTTAGGAGTGGATGGTACAATCGGTGAGAGTATCCGATGTTGAAACCGAGTCCGGCAAGCGTGGCAAGTACAAAGGGGTGTACGGGGCTGAAGTATAAAGGGCTGTAGAGGCCTATTGTATCAAGGGGTGTATTGGCCTGATTTATCAAGGGGTGTGCGGCGCTGATGCATCAAGGGGTATATGGGCCTGATGTATAAAGGAGTGTATGGGCCTGATGTATAAAGGAGTGTAGACGGCTGATGTATAAAGGGGTGTACGGGCATGATGTATCATGGGGTGTAGAGCCCTGATATGGCAAAGGATGTACAAGCCTGTTGTATCGAGGGGTATATGGGCCTGAAGTATCTAGGTGTGTATGGGCCTGATGTATCCAGAGGTGGAAGGGTCAGACTGATTGAAGGGTGTACAGGCCTGATGTATCAAGGAGTGTATGGGCCTGATGTATCGAGGGGTGTACAGGCCTGAATTATGAAGAGTGTATGGGTCTGATGTATGAAGGGGTGTATGAGCCTGATGTATCGAGGGGTATATGGGCCTGAAGTATCGAGGGGTGTACAGGCTTGAATTATGAAGAGTGTATGGGTCTGATGTATGAAGGGGTGTATGAGCCTGATGTATCGAGGGGTATATGGGCCTGAAGTATTGAGGGGTGTACGGGCCTGATGTATCGAAGTGTGTACTGGCCTGATGTATTGAGGGATTTATGAGCCTGATGTACAGAGGGATGTACGGGCCTGATATATCGAGGGGTGTACAGGCCTATTGTATTGAGGGGTGTATGAGCCTGATGTATCGAGGGGTATATGGGCCTGAAGTATCGAGGGGTGTACGGGCCTGATGTATCGAAGTGTGTACTGGCCTGATGTATTGAGGGATTTATGAGCCTGATGTACAGAGGGAAGTACGGGCCTGATATATCGAGGGGTGTACAGGCCTATTGTATTGAGGGGTGTATGAGCCTGATGTATCAAGGGGTATATGGGCCTGAAGTATCGAGGGGTGTACAGGCCTGAATTATGAAGAGTGTATGGGTCTGATGTATGAAGGGGTGTATGAGCCTGATGTATCGAGGGGTATATGGGCCTGAAGTATCGAGGGGTGTACAGGCCTGAATTATGAAGAGTGTATGGGTCTGATGTATGAAGGGGTGTATGAGCCTGATGTATTGAGGGGTGTACGTACCTGATGTATCGAAGTGTGTACTGGCCTGATGTATTGAGGGATTTATGAGCCTGATGTACAGAGGGATGTACGGGCCTGATATATTGAGGGGTGTACAGGCCTATTGTATTGAGGGGTGTATGGGCCTGATGTATTGAGGGGTGTAAGGGCCTGATGTATTGAGGGGTGTACAGGCCTATTGTATTGAGGGGTGTATGAGCCTGATGTATTGAGGGGTGTACGAACCTGATGTATCGAGTGGTGTACGGTCCTGATGTATCGAAGTGTGTACTGGCCTGATGTATTGAGGGATTTATGAGCCTGATGTACAGAGGGATGTACGGGCCTGATATATCGAGGGGTATACAGGCCTATTGTATTGAGGGGTGTATGGGCCTGATGTATTGAGGGGTGTAAGGGCCTGATGTATTGAGGGGTGTACAGGCCTATTGTATTGAGGGGTGTATGAGCCTGATGTATCGAGGGGTATATGGGTCTGAAGTATCGAGGGGTGTACAGGCCTGAATTATGAAGAGTGTATGGGTCTGATGTATGAAGGGGTGTATGAGCCTGATGTATCGAGGGGTATATGGGCCTGAAGTATCGAGGGGTGTACAGGCCTGAATTATGAAGAGTGTATGGGTCTGATGTATGAAGGGGTGTATGAGCCTGATGTATTGAGGGGTGTACGAACCTGATGTATCGAGTGGTGTACGGGCCTGATGTATCGAAGTGTGTACTGGCCTGATGTATTGAGGGATTTATGAGCCTGATGTACAGAGGGATGTACGGGCTTGATATATCGAGGGGTGTACAGGCCTATTGTATTGAGGGGTGTATGGGCCTGATGTATTGAGGGGTGTAAGGGCCTGATGTATTGAGGGGTGTATGTGCCTGATGTACTGAGTAGTGTTTTGGCCTGATGTATTGAGGGGTGATTTGGTCGGATGTATTGAGGGATATTTTGGCCTGATGTATCGAGGAGTGTACAGGCCTGATATATCGAGGTGTGTATGTGCCTTATGTATTGAGGGGTGTTTTGGCCTGATGTATCTTGAGGGGTGTTTTGGCCTGATGTAATCGAGGGGTGTTTTGGCCTTAAGTATCCATAGATGTTTTGGCCTGATGTGTCTGGGGTGTATGGGCTGATATATCGAGGGGTGTTTTGGCCTGATGTATCGAGGGGTGTATGGGCTGATGTATCGAGGGGTGTTTTGGCCTGATGTATCGAGGGGTGTATGGGCTGATGTATCGAGGGGTGTTTTGGCCTGATGTATCGAGGGGTGTATGGGCTGATGTATCGAGGGGTGTTTTGGCCTGATGTATCGAGGGGTGTATGGGCTGATGTATCGAGGGGTGTTTTGGCCTTAAGTATCGACAGATGTTTTGGCCTGATGTATCTAGGGGTGTATGGGCTGATGTATCAAGGGGTGTTTTGGCCTGATGTATTGAGGGGTGTATGGACCCGATGTATCGAGGGATGTTTTGGCCTTATATATCGAGGGATGTTTTGGCCTGATGTATCGAGGGGTGTATGGGCTGATGTATCGAGGGGTGTTTTGGCCTGATGTATCGAGGGGTGTATGGGCTGATGTATCGAGGGGTGTTTTGGCCTGATGTATCTAGGGGTGTATGGGCTGATGTATCGAGGGGTGTTTTGGCCTGATGTATCGAGGGATGTACGGACATGATGTATCGAGGGGTGTTACCCATTCTGTGTCTATGTGAAATACATAAGGGCCGCTGTGTCCAAGCGGCTTGTTCCGCTCACGCGCCAACGCATCCCTGGCACGTGGACAGCCGGCGGCGCAGTTTCTCTACACACTATTTTTGGTGATCTGCCACGCTCTGAATAATTTAATCTCTTATGCTTTTTTTTCTCCGAAGAACCTCTCTTGGCAGTCCTTCCATTTATTTTGACAATGTTTATTGATTTTAATAAAACATTTTGACATTTAATACATGGTGTAAGAGTGCAGCGGGTCTTACTCGGCAGTCGAATGCACGGCGTGTAATGCGAACCATGTACCTGACTTCTGTGCACCGACCTGACCCCAACCATCAACGAAGGCCGAGTAAGGTGTGCAAACACGAGGACATTTACAAACACATGGTGTGCTTAAAAGGACAAGAACGGAACGCAGCGCCGCAGAGTTTCTACCAGGGAAACACAGCAAAGCCAAGCATTGAAATCCGAGCTGTCTGGAGAAACTCTCTTCATAGTCTGCTGTAGCTCGTGTCCAGGGATTCCAGGACATTCGACTTGAAAAGACATCTTTAATTTAAACCATGAAAGAGGAACATCGACACATTCTGCGACCTGCGAAGTGACTGCCTGTGGTTTGTACATACATGAATTTAAAAAGCCGTGCAAAAACACCAAAAATTAACTAATTTTAATTATGCCTCCAAGTTATTTACTGCAATTAAGCTCATTTATCATATGCAAATTAGTGCAAACTGGTCTCATTAGTTACTAAATTACTCAATATGAAATGAACAATGTAGCACTCCAGTTTGTAATGAAAAATCCCTGTAGAGGCAAGCCGTACCAATTAGGCACATTTGCATATGCAAATATCCCCCTTACTTTTGGCATTTCTCTATATTTAGTTCCGTGATTTTTCAACAGGCGATGCTTGCAGGGGTTCTCTGTCACCGAGGGGGACACTTAGGGGAGCAGGTGCTTTCATCGGGGAACGGAGGGCAGCCGGGGGGCCTCAGTGATGACGGGATGACAGTCGTGGTGGGTGGGGGCCCAGGGACTTCCGGCAGAAGGTTGGACCTCGGGGCGCTATGTCATAGAGAGGATAGGTGCGGGGACCAGGCAGTTCTAGTGAAAGGCTAGGCTCACAGGGGGCTCTCTGTCACTGAGGGGATGACAGTCGTGGTGGGTGGGGGCCCAGGGACTTCCGGCAGAAGGTTGGACCTCTGGGCGCTATGTCACAGAGAGGATAGGTGCGGGGACCAGGCAGTTCTAGTGAAAGGGTGAGCCTCGCAGGGGGCGCTCTCTTACTGAGGGGATGACAGTCGGGGTGACTGGGGGAACAGGGACTTTCAGCAGAAGGCTGGACCTCTGGGCGCTATGTCATAGGATAGGTGCGGGGACCAGGCAGTTCTAGAGGAAGGCTGAGCCTCAGAGGGGGCTCTCTGTCACTGAGGGGATGACAGTCGGGGTGACTGGGGGACCAGGGACTTCCAGCAGAAGGCTGGACCTCTGGGCGCTATGTCATAGGATAGGTGCGGGGACCAGGCAGTTCTAGATGAAGGCTCAGCCTCACAGGGGGCTCTCTGTCACTGAGGAGATGACGACGGGGTGCCTGAGGGGCCAGTGACTTCCAGCAGAAGGTTGGACCTCTGGGCGCTAGTTCACAAAGAGCATAGGTGCGGCAGTTCTAGTGAAAGGGTGAGCCACGCAGGGGGCTCTCTCTCACTGAGGGGATGCCAGTCGGGGGGACCAGGGACTTCCAGCAGATGGCTGGACCTCTGTGCACTCAATCAAAGAGTACTTGTATAGCGTGGCTTATCACCCTAGGGGTGTCCAGGCGCTATGTCATTGAGAGGATAGGTGCGGGGACCAGGCAGTTCTAGAGGAAGGCTGAGCCTAACAGGGGGCTCTATGTCACTGAGGTCTCAGAGGAGGGGTCTCTCAGGGGACCTAGGACCCGATGTACTAATATCTGTTTGCAAACCAGTTATGTGCAAATTGTGCACCACCAGCATTGAGAACAGAAATGCAATTTTTTGTGTGACCTATGCAACTTACCTAATTAATGAATCAATCAACATTTGTATAGTGCAGTTCTGTCACCCCGGGGGGTATCTGGGCGTAACCTAAGGAATACGAATTTGGCAGGTTGCTACTTACTGTAGTTGCCCTGTGAACAGCGTTGTTTTTTTAAAGCAGTCCAGACAGCTTAAAGGGACAGGTGTTTTGATAAAATAAAGTTTCTTGTGTAAGAAGACTTCTGCGGGAGCCTGCAGCAGTCCCCGGGACCAATGTCCGCTCTCCTTGGGGTTGTCCCACATGATTGACAAAGGCAAAACTGCCCCAGAGGGCTAGCTTCCCCTGCGCGAGTCAGATCGCACCCCAACTTCCGTTCCAGTGTCTCATCAATGCTTTGCTACGGCAATGGCAGTCAAACCACCGATTCATGTCGTTGAGACTAGGTCTGGGCGAAATTTCAATTACGCCGGAGTAATCAGAGTCATTTCGGTAATTCCACCTTACTCTTGGATGCAGAAGTAACAATAATAATGCAATTACTCCCGCTGACGAAATTAAGAGTCATTTGAGGCACATCCTACTGTGAAAGCACATTGAGCGAGGCAAGCAGCCTCTCACGCTTCATGTACTGCAGCACTTAACACTATTTCTTAGTGCAAAATGCACCCCGCGTTCATTTTGGACACAAGTATGCATTTTGTGCTCAGAAAATTGTTCTAAATGCCGGGAATAAGCTGGGGGAAGATCCTGCCACAAGGGCACATTTAGCGAGCACATCTCTGAGGTGTAGGTGTACTGTGCCAAGGAGTCAGACATGGGAGAAAGCAGCAGGGTCCCAGTGCACAGGCCCTGGAGGCTGCTGCAAGGCGAGGGGGGAGCTCGAATGGTTACAAACTGATGAAGAACCCTGCAGCACATGGTGTGTTCACTCACTGCGTGGGTTCCTTACTTACAACCGAAGCACATTGAGTGAGCACACGCCTGCAGAAAGAGATGGCTTCATGGATCATGAGCAATGGTGCAGTGCACTCTAGGATGCTACCAGCGTTTTCCCCATGCCTACTGAGGGGGCAGGGGCACCATGAACCGCAGGTGGGGTACATGTGGGCGTGCACCTCAAACCCCATGCAGCAACAGTCCCACGGACACTCACGCCCTGCTTATGAACCAAGCACAGTGTGGGTCACTGTCAGTGGCTGGCACACGTCAATGCCACTGGAGGAGCGGGCACATTGTAAGGCACAGCAGTCAAAACAGTGTATTATGTAGGGGTGGGAGGACCTCTCAGAGTTTCACTTTGCTGAGTCACCTTAAATACTCTGCGAGATTCCACGAGAGGCAGTGTTTTGGTACGTTGTGCTGCTCGCACTTATTTTTAGCGCTGGGAGCTTGTCCCGCACTGTGAAATCAGCGGGAATGTCACCATGCGGCACACCAGAGGGCGCTGCTTCTTTCTGTTGCTGAAGTAGATTTTCTGCTGCTCGAGTGGTAGTTTATAAACACAAGCAACAGCTTTCTCAATGTGAGCAGTAGCGACCTACCTTGACCCCCCCACGTTGAGAAATCTCGCCTGGAGGTGGTCTAGTGCTTGATTTTATCACTTGTGCTCACAAACCAACCGTTGAGGAAACGTGCAGTGGTTGGCGGAGTTTTTCTGAAATCCCGTGCTGCAAGCTGAGCATGGAGTGGACAAAACAACGCAGGAGGAGCGGAGTTTACCACCCAGCCCACGTCTTATGTCACAGCTGCCCACACTGTACTGGGACCCCAGCCCCTAGAGGCAGTGAGGTGACAAAGGAGGTGCTGGAGGTGAAGGTCTTCCTGATCAGGAGCCCTCCTGCTCGGAGGGTACAGGGGGGTTCCACTGCTCCTTGTTCTGCCTTCCCAGAAACAAGGCGGGTCTCCAGTTGCATCCATGCCCCCTGCAAAGAAGTGATAAACATTGTCTTGTCGTGCCGTTCCTACAAATCTATATAGGATCTGCGCGTTTAGACAACATAAACTAAGGGATTGGTGTCCAGACTGATTTCTGACACCCCCAAAGGACATGTTGGCCTTTAGACCAGCTAGCTCCCTGTGCCACCATAATCCCCCTAACCTTACCAAGGAGCGAATAGTTTCTGGCAACTATCGAACATGACAACTCTGATCCCTCAGCGATCGTGGAAACAGTACAGTACTTTTCGCTCAGTCACTTGTGCTCACTTCTTCTCAGAGAGATACACAGAATAAACGTTGGGGACGTTTTCAATAAGCACTTATTGAACCAGAGTAATTCTAGTATAAAATACGTGTGCTGCGACAACCATTAGACAGAAACAGATATGTATACGATTGCAAGCACCGACAGAGTAAATAAAAGGTTGAATTCTACCATGGTGCTAAAACAGCAAATAAATGCAGGCATATAGATACATGGCAGTAATCACGCACATAGATACATGGCAGTAATCACGCACATAGATACATGGCAGTAATCACGCACATAGATACATGGCAGTAATCACGCACATAGATACATGGCAGTAATCACGCACATAGATACATGGCAGTAATCACGCACATAGATACATGGCAGTAATCACGCACATAGATACATGGCAGTAATCACGCATACTCCTAAGATGAAAACCCTAGCTAAGTGTACCTAAGTGTACCTAGCATGTATGTAGGTGTGAAGCCAAGAATCCCCCCAGGAAAGAGCCAACCCCACTACCTGATGGGAAAGAATGAAGGACCCCGTTTTGGTCTCGAGTTGGACACCCCGCAAGGGATGTCAGACCACTGCGTGCTGGAGTGGCTGCGTGCAGGGACTTCAGCGTCTCGTGTCAGCATGGAAGCTTCTCCTCTTGTATGCCCAGCGAAGATGTGGTGCTTATATACCCAAAAAGTACCCTCAGGGGTTCTCCCTAGATGTGTCATGGTACTGTGGGCCTGTTGTCCAAGGATGACGATAGTGGCGACTTTTGTACAGAGTTATTATGCAGCAGATGGTAATCCTGCTGCGATACTAAGAATCCTCATGCATAATAAATGAGGCTACTTTTCAAAAAAAGCCACACAACATTTTTTCCGCACATAACTAGGTAAAAGGTCAGCACCAGAGCCGTTATGTAGAGCAAGGTAGGAGCAATGTAGGTAAAAGGCCGTGCAGCTACCTAGGCCTATATTTGGGTGCTTTGGGGTTCATAAATAACAGTCTCACATTTTCTCTCCCTGTGTACAGTGATGGACAGTGCGCTCGCTGAGTGCAGGGCTCTTCAGAGAGGGTCTCCTGAGCCACTCTCTTCTTTACCGACACTTTTTATGTTTAATTGTAACTAAAGATTATCTACAACACACCCACACCCCGAGGCTTCTATCTACAACACACCCACACCCCGTGGCTTCTATCTACAACACACCCACACCCCGAGGCTTCTATCTACAACACACCCACACCCCGAGGCTTCTATCTACAACACACCGACACCCCGAGGCTTCTATCTACAACACACCCACACCCCGAGGCTTCTATCTACAACACACCCACAGCCCGAGGCTTCTATCTACAACACACCCACAGCCCGAGGCTTCTATCTACAACACACCCACACCCCGAGGTTTCTATCTACAACACACCCACAGCCCGAGGCTTCTATCTACAACACACCCACACCCCGAGGCTTCTATCTACAACACACCCACACCCCGAGGCTTCTATCTACAACACACCCACAGCCCGAGGCTTCTATCTACAACACACCCACAGCCCGAGGCTTCTATCTACAACACCCCCACACCCCGAGGCTTCTATCTACAACACCCCCACACCCCGAGGCTTCTATCTACAACACACCCAGACCCCGAGGCTTCTATCTACAACACACCCAGACCCCGAGGCTTCTATCTACAACACACCCACAGCCCGAGGCTTCTATCTACAACACACCCACACCCCGAGGCTTCTATCTACAACACACCCACACCCCGAGGCTTCTATCTACAACACACCCACACCCCGAGGCTTCTATCTACAACACACCCACAGCCCGAGGCTCCCGAGGCTTCTATCTACAACACACCCACAGCCCGAGGCTTCTATCTACAACACACCCACAGCCCGAGGCTTCTATCTACAACACACCCACAGCCCGAGGCTTCTATCTACAGCACACCCACAGCCCGAGGCTTCTATCTACAGCACACCCACAGCCCGAGGCTTCTATCTACAGCACACCCACACCCCGAGGCTTCTATCTACAGCACACCCACACCCCGAGGCTTCTATCTACAGCACACCCACACCCCGAGGCTTCTATCTACAGCACACCCACACCCCGAGGCTTCTATCTACAGCACACCCACACCCCGAGGCTTCTATCTACAGCACACCCACACCCCGAGGCTTCTATCTACAGCACACCCACACCCCGAGGCTTCTATCTACAACACACCCACAGCCCGAGGCTTCTATCTACAACACACCCACAGCCCGAGGCTTCTATCTACAACACACCCACACCCCGAGGCTTCTATCTACAGCACACCCACACCCCGAGGCTTCTATCTACAGCACACCCACAGCCCGAGGCTTCTATCTACAGCACACCCACACCCCGAGGCTTCTATCTACAGCACACCCACACCCCGAGGCTTCTATCTACAGCACACCCACACCCCGAGGCTTCTATCTACAGCACACCCACACCCCGAGGCTTCTATCTACAGCACACCCATACCCCGAGGCTTCTATCTACAGCACACCCACACCCCGAGGCTTCTATCTACAACACACCCACACCCCGAGGCTTCTATCTACAGCACACCCACACCCCGAGGCTTCTATCTACAGCACACCCACACCCCGAGGCTTCTATCTACAACACACCCACACCCCGAGGCTTCTATCTACAACACACCCACTCCCCGAGGCTTCTATCTACAACACACCCACAGCCCGAGGCTTCAGGCCCCCGACCAGAAACAGAACGTTAGTTTTAGAACCGAGGGGGCACATCCATGGTGCAGTTTGAACAGTGAAAATATAGTCGAGAATAAACTTGTCAAACGTTACAAACTTTCAATGCCGCGTCTTTGAAAGAAGGAACTGGTTTCGAAAAAGGGTCCAAAGACATGTAAACAACAGTCGGTTTGTGATGAGAAAGAGCTCCGTGGAGGCGGGAGACCTACCTGCAGGATGTGGCTTCCCAGGTGGTGCTCGAAGACGTCGAGAGCCGTGGAGCTGGGGCTGCGTCTCCTCTGCGTGCCTATAACTGGAGCAGACAAGAGCCATCAGGGCTGGGGCGGGGTGCAGGGGTTATATCTTTATCGGTATTTCATGCTGCCAGCAAACAATCGATTAACAATTACATGCACCTTTTAAACTGAGGAAGAAAGCTGGTGTTATTTATACACAGGGCCACTGGGATTATGCGGCAGGTGAGGGCCAAATTATGCGGCAGGGGTGAGTAAATCATGCAGCAACAATGGGCAAATTATGAAGCTTCCTGTGCCATATTTTTTGATAGAATTATGTCATTATTTTCTCATTTTTACACTTGTTAACACTGTCTGGGAATTGGTTGCACCTCATTTGATCCAGATTAACACTCAAAATAGCAACGAGCAACAAGAAGATGGCAAGGGCCTTCCATTGCGCAGCAACACGTGCCGGCGCCTTTAGTAACTTTAAAACCGTTTGAGCTAGAAACATTTTTTACGGTTAAAATCTGCAGATTATGCAGAAGGTGGTGGATTATGCGGCAAATCTATAATTATGCGAAAAATACTGCTAAATTGCATAATTCCAGTGGCCCTGTTTTTAGACCTCTCAATCAAAACTACAAGACCTTCTCTAACATCCATGGTTTGAAGGGGCCTAGCAGGTCCCTGCTTGGACACCCCAAGCCCATGCCATGTCCGTCACACCAGTCCTTTTAGAGATATCCAATCACTGCAGTTTCAGCCTCCACCCATCTCCTCGCTTCTGGTTCCCATCACACACTCGAGGTGGCCAGAGAGATTTCCAAGGCCAGGAGATGTGGCCTTTAGGTAGCACTAACAATAAGACAACATACCTGCAGCCCACTCTCTCCTTTGTATGTGCTATCATAACCCCAAGATTCACATCTCGCCGTCATACAAGTCTCTCCTGCCTTTTACACGCGACAGTGTCGTTGTAACTTACTCCAGTAGTCTGTGAATCCGAGGCAGGACAAGATCATGCATGAATGCGGTGTATCATTCGCCGTTGGAGTCGTTCACAGGAGTTGTCTGAATTAGGGGTGTGCGAAATTTGTGTAATTCACTTTTAAGTAATTCCGAGAAACAATTTTTGGAAATAATTTCACATTTTTTTCTGAAATTTCGCAAAATTATGCAAAGACAAATTATACGAATTATGCAAAGTGCAAAAATGTCATTTCACCGTGTATTTTAGCGTGGAATGCATCCTTGCATCCGCTTTGGACGTGAAGATACAGTTGTACACAAACCACGAGACCACGGCAAGCAGTAGCCCATCAGGATCTGCAGTTCGTTTCGTTCATGTGCATTTGCAGAAATTATTTTACAGCAAATGGCAGAACTGTGGTCAAATTTTACTTCGAACGCTGCATAATTATGATATGGGGAGGTAGCGTAATGTCAGAAATTACGAGTAACAAGAGTAAGCAAAATGAATGAAAATAAGCAAAATTATGCAGGCGTTAATGCAAATTTTGCCTGGCCTTCATCTGGAGTGCTTTGTAATTGTCACGGATCCCCAGCCTGTCCTTACTGTTAGCAAGGATTGTTGGTCTTTGTCCACTGAGGGATCCTCACTGTCCACCCCAGGCCGTGAGTGTGTGTGTGTGAGAGTGCGTACGTGTGTGTGTGTGTGTGTGTGTGTGTATATATATATATTCACTGAAAAAACCATAGGTTTTAGGGACAGTTATAGTTAGTTGGACATTTCACTCATACAAAACCATAGAAATTCCCCGTTATAGTTAGTTCAGCTAACTATAACTCGCGCCCGCAATGCACTGCTGATGACGTCACATATTACATCACTCATGACATGGTCAGTGACATCACTGATGACATCACTGATGACATCTCAAATGACATCACTGATGACATCACTGATGACATCATCCAGTGACTGTGTGTTTCTGTAAAGTTTAAATATGTTTAATATATATAGGGAAAGGTGTATTGAAGAATGAGTGGGTGTATAAGTGTCTGAATGGATGATTTAGTACGTGAGTGACTGACTCTACAAGTGAGTGATTAAATGTATCTTACTGAATGCATGGGTTAGTGACTAAACTGTGTGAATGTCTGTATCCGTCTGTCTGTTGGTTTGTAAGCGGCTGCATGGCTTTCTGAATAGCTACATGAGTGTCTACATGGGTTATTGATTGATTGTCTGAGTATCTGTATGGGTGCCTGAGTGTTTGTGTGGGTGGGGTGTGTGTGACTCTGTGCATAGATGTGTGAGTTGGTGATTCACTGGGTGCATGGTTTCAAGAGTGCATCTGTGATGGACTGTATGGGTGGGTGAGTGTGTGTATGGGTGTGTTAGTGATTGTATGTATATCTCAGTGGTACATGTGTGAGTAACTACATATGTGAAAGGCAGTATATATGTGTGTTGGAGTATATAAATGGCTATAAGTGAGAGTGTGTGATTGTGAGAGTGGCTGTATGGATGAGTGTGTACTTGTATCAGTGATTGTATAAGAGCGTAAGAATGTGCTAGTATTTGTATGAGTAAGTGAGCTGGTGTGTGTATAACTGTATAGGTGAGTAAATGGGTGTGTGATTAAGTTTTTGCATGACTGACTAGGTGTGTGAGTACCTCTATGGATGAGTGGCGGTGTGTGAGTGTTTATATAGGTGTATGAGTGCATATGATAGTCCTGTACTGAGTGACTAAGTATGAGTGACTGTACGGGTGAGTGAGTGGATGTGTGTGTAGATCTAAGAATCAGTGAGTGGGTATGTAGTTTTTGGTGTTGGAGTGTCTATGGTTTTGAGAATGGCAGTCTGTAATTTAGAGTGGGTGTATCAAAAGTTATATTAGGGTGTGAGAAGATGCATGAAATTATCACATGGATGATGTCATCAGTGATGTCATTTGAGATGTCATCAGTGATGTCATCAGTGATGTCACTGACCATGTCATGAGCATGTAATATGTGACGTCATCAGCAGTGCATTGTGGGCGCGAGTTATAGTTAGCTGAACTAACTATAACGGGGGAATTTCTATGGTTTTGTACGAGTGAAATGTCCAACTAACTATAACTGTCCCTAAAACCTATGGTTTTTTCAGTGAATTTCAAAGGTTTTTAAATGCTAATTTCTAACTATAACGTGTCTGAAACCTATGGTTTTTTCAGTGAATTTCAAAGGTTTTTTAAATGCTAATTTCTAACTATAACGTGCCTGAAACCTATGATTTTTTAAGTGAATTTCAAAGGTTTTTTAAATGCTAGTTTCTAACTATGCCTACAGAGGTAGGACATGTGAAGAAAGAAGAAAAACGCACAGAAAGAAGCAAAAGATGTGCAGAAAGAACCAACAGAGGAGCAGAAAGAGGCCTTGTTGCAAAATCATCCTGTGCCCACAACTTTTTCAGACGGGTACTGGTGTTAACTGACTCTGACTAACCAGAGCCAGTGCTATGCTAAAAGACACTTGGAATACAGTGAAAACACCTACATACACTAGGGAACACTATGCGTTGGGGTACCCCTGTGATTAGCATGACCTCCTCTGCAAGTCCCTAGTACATAATAGGGCAGGGGGATTAAAACTACCTCTTAAAACGCGCTACAGGGCGCGTTTGCACAGTGGTGAAGGGAGGGGGCACCTGAGGTGACATGTGTGCAAACGCACCCCGTGGCGCGTTTTAAGTTGCGGGATTAAGTCCCCTTTAATTCTGAGGGTCCCTGGGGCCCAACTAGCCCCCCAGGTACCTACAGTTAGGACCACAGAGCTGAGTTGCAGAGAGGCGTTCCGAGGCCACGCACCTTTTTTCACCTCTCTGCAACGCAACTCTGTTGTGCTTACTGAAGGTACCTGGTGGGCTAGTTGGCCCTCAGGGTCCCTCAGGATTCAAAGGGAATTAATTCCCCAACTTAAAATGCACTACAGGGCGTGTTTGCGCACATGTCACCTGAGGCCCAGCCCCTCCCTTCACTACTGTGCAAACGCGCCCCGTGGTGCGTTTTAAGTTGGGGGATTAGGTCACCTTGAATCCTGAGGGTCCCTGGGGCCCAACTAGCCCACTAGGTACTTCCAGTAAGCACCACAGGCCTGCGTTGCAAAGCCTGTAACAAATTGTGCAGTTGTGTTTAGGTAGTGAAGAGGGTCGTGCTGGGGTAGTGTTTTAGGGTTTAGGGTAGTGCAGTGGTGTTTGTGTAGTGTAGGGGGTCATGCTGGGGGTAGATTTAGTGTTTAGGGTAGTGCAGTGGTGTTTGGGTAGTGTAGGGAGTCGTGCTGGGGGAGTGTTTTAGGGTTTAGGGTAGTGCAGTGGTGTTTGGGTAGTGTAGGGGGTCGTGCTGGGGGTAGTGTTTTAGGGTTTAGGGTAGTGCAGTGGTGTTTGGGTAGTGTAGGGGGTTGTGCTGGGGGTAGTGATTTAGGGTAGTGCAGTGGTGTTTGGGTAGTGTAGGGGGTACTGCTGGGGGTAGTGTTTTAGGGTTTAGGTTAGTGCAGTGGTGTTTGGGTAGTGTAGGGGTACTGCTGGGGGTAGTGTTTTAGGGTTTAGGGTAGTGCAGTGGTGTTTGTGTAGTGTAGGGGGTAGTGTTTTAGGGTTTAGGGTAGTGCAGTGGTGTTTGTGTAGTGTAGGAGGTCATGTTTTAGGGTTTAGGGTAGTGCAGTGGTCTTTGGGTAGTGTAGGGAGTCGTGCGGGGGTAGTGTTTTAGGGTTTAGGGTAGTGTAGGGGGTCATGCGGGGGGTAGTGTTTTAGGGATTAGGGTAGTGCATTGGTGTTTGGGTAGTGTAGGGGGTCATGCGGGGGTAGTGTTTTAGGGTTTAGGGCAGTGCAGTGGTGTTTGGGTAGTGTAGGGGGTCGTGCTGGGGGAGTGTTTTAGGGTTTAGGGCAGTGCAGTGGTGTTCGGGTAGTGTAGGGGGTCGTGCTGGGGGAGTGTTTTAGGGTTTAGGGCAGTGCAGTGGTGTTCGGGTAGTGTAGGGGGTCGTGCTGGGGGTAGTGTTTGAGGGTTTAGGGCAGTGCAGTCGTGTTCGGGTAGTGTGGGGGTTGTGCAGGGGTAGTATTTTAGGGTTTAGGGCAGTGCAGTGGTGTTTGGGCAGTGTAGGGGGTAATGCTGGGGGTGGTGTTTTAGGGTTTAGGGCAGTGCAGTGGTGTTTGGGCAGTGTAGGGGGTCATGCTGGGGGTGGTGTTTCAGGGTTGAGGGCAGTGCAGTGGTGTTCGGGCAGTGTAGGGGGTCGTGCAGGGGGTGGTGTTTCAGGGTTTAGGGCAGTGGTGTTCGGGCAGTGTAGGGGGTCGTGCTGGGGGTGGTGTTTCAGGGTTTGGGGCAGTGCAGTGGTGTTCGAGCAGTAAAGGGGGTCGTGCTGGGGGTGGTGTTTCAGGGTTTAGGGCAGTGCAGTGGTGTTCGGGCAGTGTAGGGGGCGTTGCAGGGGGTGGTGTTTCAGGGTTTAGGGCAGTGCAGTGGTGTTCGGGCAGTGTAGGGGTTGCTGCAGGGGTGGTGTTTCAGGGTTTAGGGCAGTGCAGTGGTGTTCGGGCAGTGTAGGGGGTCATGCAGGGGGTGGTGTTTCAGGGTTTAGGGCAGTGCAGTGGTGTTCGGGCAGTGTAGGGGGTCGTGCTGGGGCTGGTGTTTCAGGGTTTAGGGCAGTATAGTGGTGTTCGGGCAGTGTAGGGGGTCGTGCTGGGGCTGGTGTTTCAGGGTTTAGGGCAGTTCAGTGGTGTTCGGGCAGTGTAGGGGGTCATGCTGGGGCTGGTGTTTCAGGGTTTAGGGCAGTGCAGTGGTGTTCGGGCAGTGTAGGTGGTCGTGCTGGGGCTGGTGTTTCAGGGTTTAGGGCAGTGCAGTGGTGTTCGGGCAGTGTAGGGGGTCATGCTGGGGCTGGTGTTTCAGGGTTTAGAGCAGTGCAGTGGTGTTCGGGCAGTGTAGGGGGTCTTGCTGGGGGTATTGTTTCAGGGTTTAGGGCAGTGCAGTGGTGTTCGTGCAGTGTAGGGGGTCGTGCTGGGGATGGTGTTTCAGGGTTTAGGGCAGTGCAGTAGTGTTCGGGCAGTGTAGGGGGTCGTGCAGGGGGTGGTGTTTCAGGGTTTAGGGCAGTGCAGTGGTGTTCGGGCAGTGTAGGGGGTCGTGCTGGGGGTGGTGTTTCAGGGTTTAGGGCACTGCAGTGGTGTTCGGGCAGTGTAGGGGGTCGTGCTGGGGGTGGTGTTTCAGGGTTTAGGGCAGTGGAGTTCGGGCAGTGTAGGGGGTCTTGCTGGGGGTGATGTTTCAGGGTTTAGGGCAGTGCAGTGGTGTTCGGGCAGTGTAGGAGGTCTTGCTGGGGGTAGTGTTTCAGGGTTTAGGGCAGTGCAGCGGTGTTCGGGCAGTGTAGGGGTCATGCTGGGGGTGGTGTTTCAGGGTTTAGGGCAGTGCAGTGGTGTTCGGGCAGTGTAGGGGGTCGTGAAGGGGTGGTGTTTCAGGGTTTAGGGCAGTGCAGTGGTGTTCGGGCAGTGTAGGGGGTTGTGCTAGGGTATGTGTTTCAGGGTTTAGGGCAGTGCAGTGGTGTTCAGGCAGTGTAGGGGGTCGTGCAGGGGCTGGTGTTTCAGGGTTTAGGGCAGTGCAGTGGTGTTCGGGCAGTGTAGGGGGTCGTGCTGGGGTAGTGTTTTAGGGTTTAGGGTAGTGCAGTGGTGCTTGTGTAGTGTAGGGGGTCGTGCTGGGGGTAGTGTTTTAGAGTTTAGGGTTGTGCAGTGGTGTTTGTGTAGTGTAGGGGGTCTTGCTGGGGGTAGTGTTTTAGGGTTTAGGGCAGTGCAGTGGTGTTCGTGCAGTGTAGGGGGTCATGCTGGGGCTGGTGTTTCAGGGTTTAGGGCAGTGCAGTAGTGTTCGGGCAGTGTAGGGGGTCGTGCAGGGGTGGTGTTTCAGGGTTTAGGGCAGTGCAGTGGTGTTCGGGCAGTGTAGGGGGTCGTGCTGGGGGTGGTGTTTCAGGGTTTAGGGCACTGCAGTGGTGTTCGGGCAGTGTAGGGGGTCGTGCTGGGGGTGGTGTTTCAGGGTTTAGGGCTGTGGTGTTCGGGCAGTGTAGGGGGTCTTGCTGGGGGTGATGTTTCAGGGTTTAGGGCAGTGCAGTGGTGTTCGGGCAGTGTAGGAGGTCTTGCTGGGGGTAGTGTTTCAGGGTTTAGGGCAGTGCAGTGGTGTTCGGGCAGTGTAGGGGTCATGCTGGGGGTGGTGTTTCAGGGTTTAGGGCAGTGCAGTGGTGTTCGGGCAGTGTAGGGGGTCGTGAAGGGGGTGGTGTTTCAGGGTTTAGGGCAGTGCATTGGTGTTCGGGCAGTGTAGGGGGTTGTGCTAGGGTATGTGTTTCAGGGTTTAGGGCAGTGCAGTGGTGTTCAGGCAGTGTAGGGGGTCGTGCAGGGGCTGGTGTTTCAGGGTTTAGGGCAGTGCAGTGGTGTTCGGGCAGTGTAGGGGGTCGTGCTGGGGGTAGTGTTTTAGGGTTTAGGGTAGTGCAGTGGTGCTTGTGTAGTGTAGGGGGTCGTGCTGGGGGTAGTGTTTTAGAGTTTAGGGTTGTGCAGTGGTGTTTGTGTAGTGTAGGGGTCATGTTTTAGGGTAGGGCAGTGGTGTTTGGGTAGTGTAGGGGGTCGTGCTGGGGGTAGTGTTTTAGGATTTAGGTTAGTGCAGTGGTGTTTGGGTAGTGTAGGGGGTCGTGCTGGGGTAGTGTTTTAGGGTTTAAGGTAGTGCAGTGGTGTTTGTGTAGTGTAGGGGGTCGTGCTGGGGGTAGTGTTTTAGGGTTTAGGGTAGTGCAGTGGTGCTTGTGTAGTATAGGGGGTCGTGCTGGGGGTAGTGTTTTAGGGTTTAGGGTAGTGCAGTGGTGTTTGTGTAGTGTAGGGGGTCATGTTTTAGGGTAGTGCAGTGGTGTTTGGGTAGTGTAGGGGGTCGTGCTGGGGGTAGTGTTTTAGGATTTAGGTTAGTGCAGTGGTGTTGGGGTAGTGTTTTAGGGTTTAGGGTAGTGCAGTGGTGTTTGTGTAGTGTAGGGGGTCATGCTGGGGGTAGTGTTTTAGGGTTTAGGATAGTGCAGTGGTGCTTGTGTAGTGTAGGGGGTCGTGCTGGGGTAGTGTTTTAGGGTTTAGGGTAGTGCAGTGGTGTTTTTGTAGTGTAGGGGGTCATGTTTTAAGATGCAACGCTCCAATACCTGACCAGTCTGCACTACATAAAACTGCAAAAAACTAAAAATAAAAAGTGTTTTGCACACTTTTGTCATTGGGCTATATGTGGGCTACATCTCGGTAATATTTGTGCTACATTTGGGCTCTTTTTTCACTGGTGGCCATCTTGGAAGACTTCTTTGTTATGAAGTTTCCTAATTTCCTCATTTACTGCAGTCTCCTCAGTAGGAAATGCTTTCAGTTTTTTACTTTGATTCCATCAAGAAGGCATTCAGATGTGTCACACATTTGCCATAAATTCAGAATGTTATTACTCTAGTTGTTCATTAGATCACTGTAGTAAAGCTACTGCTCACCAAGGAGTTAACTGGAAGTCTACTGCTGGTATTGAAAGTGATTGTTTCAGTCTGCATGTCAGAATTTTCTAATGAAATAGAAGAGGATTTGAGATCTCACTTAAAACATGCACTAATTTTTCTTTTTGCAGCACTAACCATAATTTCTATAACAAAATGAACCCCCTCATTTTGTTCCTTTTTAAATTAAATGTTTTAAGTGTTACCAGTTTATTCCAATCAAGATGGCTTCAGGTGTGCCATACTTTTGTCATAAGTAAGGCTGTTAGCACTCTAGTTGTCCTTTAGAACACTCTGGGAAGCTGCAGTAGAACACAAAGGCATCAACTGACAGGCTGCTCCTGTTGAAATATACCAGGAAGATATTTGAGATCTCACTTAAAACATGTCCTAATTTTTCTTTCTACAGCACTAACCATAATTTCTATGGCAAAATGAACCCCCTCATTTTGTTCCTTTTTAAATTAAATGTTTTAAGTGTTACCAGTTTATTCCAATCAAGATGGCTTCAGGTGTGCCATACTTTTGTCATAAGTAAGACTGTTAGCGCTCTAGTTGTTCTTTAGAACACTCTGGGAAGCTGCAGTAGAACACAAAGGCATCAACTGACAGGCTGCTCCTGTTGAAATATAACAGGAAGATATTTGAGATCACACTTGAAACATGTCCTAATTTTTCTTTCCAGAGCACTAACCATAATTTCTATGACAAGATGAACCCCATCATTTTGTTCCTTTTTAAATTAAATGTTTTAAGTGTTACCAGTTTATTCCAATCAAGATGGATTCAGGTGTGCCATACTTTTGTCATAAGTAAGGCTGTTAGCACTCTAGTTGTTCTTTAGAACACTCTGGGAAGCTGCAGTAGAACACAAAGGAATCAACTGACAGTCTCTGCCCTTGTTGGATGTACATGTTTTACTGAGAATGTCAGACTTCATTCTCACATGACTGAGAAAGATAATGTGAATTTACAGAAAATATGCTCTCATTTTAGCTTCTGGGGCACCTTCCAAAACTGTATGGGACAAGCATGTGAAAATAGTTTTCTCTCAAACATGATTCATGATATCCCAGCAGAAGGTTTTTCACAGGGTAAAATCACCTTAGAACACACCACAATTCCTGAAATTAGTATGGTACCATCAACAAATGAATTCTAATGTAACTAAAGTCTGTTATCACCCTTTATAGTTCTCCTTTTGGTAACCCTCAAAATCTTCGATTCACTACAATGCATTTCAAAGGGGTACTATCATTTATATTGGTCCCAAGATGGCTGCCAGCAATTCCAGGATGAAGTGCTGACAGCCAATCAGATCTCACGATGACATGTGTGGTTAGGCTCCGCCCAGATATATATGTGTTTTTACTTTTGATTTTCTCAGCATCTACTGAACGGATTTACACCATTTAACAAAAAGGGTTCTTTTTGAACCAAGAACTACCTCTTTGCCAAATTTGGTGTAATTCCGTTCAGCAGTTCGGGCTGTAGCCTTGCATAAAGTTTCCTATGGGAAATTGATTTTTTGACTCTTATTTTTTAATTTCTCCGCAACTACTGAACGGATTTACACCATTTAACAAAAGGGTTCTTTCTGAACCAAGAACTACCTCTTTGCCAAATTTGGTGTAATTCCGTTCAGCAGTTCGGGCTGTAGCCGTGTCTAAAGTTTCCTATGGGAAAATGAATGGGGAAAACACGTTTTGGGACCCCCTTTTTCTCGGCCCCCGCTTGACGAATCACCCTGAGACTTTCAGGGTAGGAGCGGACCGGAGCGGGCCATAAAGTTTGAAAATTTCGCGAAGATTCGTCAACCGGCGCAAGAGTTATTTCAAATAGAATGTCGCGGATTTCCTATGGAAAATAGGTCCTAACTATAACTATCTACTGGCGACCGCCAGTAGATAATATATATATATATATATATATGCAAAAAAGAAGCAGAGAACTCTGGGTAGTTCTCAAGTTTAGGTGGAAAGCAGCTCCTGTATCGAGCACTCTCAACACCGGCGACACTCTAGATCTGCTCACCTCAAATGTCTGCTTTTCTCTCAAAGTTTTTAAGCATAGGATTAGCACAGGGCCATCCACGCCGAGATGGAAAGGGACAAAGTATTTTGCCATTTCTACAGCAAAGTCTTTAAGCATAGGACTAGCACAGTGCTGTCCATGCCGAGCTGTAAAATGACAAAAGACATTTACCACTCCAGGCACAGTATTACAGCTTTGAATTGGTAAAATGCCAACCAAGCCAACCTAAAATGAGTAAAAGCAACCCCTGACACAGAGTTTCGCTCTACTTAGAGCTAAGAAGTTTTGCCTTTCCGTATGTCTGCGTGCACCCTGGCAGCCTGTGATCAAGGAGCTGTGCTCCGAAACGCGTTAGGCAAGCAAAGAACTCTGAATTAAAAATGCATTTTACTTTCACTAGATCTGCTGTGGAGTGCGTCTTTAGAAGTGGGGACACATTGATGAATGTGTATATATATATATATGGTGCCGTTTGCGATGATTGCACAGTGCAGACAAGCACCCGGCAGTGAAAATCATCGCAATTCGTGAACAGCATTTATCTAGCGCACTCCGCTGCTCGCGGAGCTCAGCGTAACGTGGCAGAGTTTTTTTTGCGCTGATGAAACTCAGCCCAGGCTTACTGAATATACACTAACCTAATTCATACTAAAGTACAGTGCAAACAATTTTTATGAAACTCCCTAAACTTGGATACGAACCTATTGACAGGATTGGACTTTGATGATAAAAGATCTAAAATAATTTTATTCAGATTGGAACCATATCTTCTACCACTCTCTCATAGTTTAACCTCACTGTTTAATTTCATGAGTGGCTATGTAGATCTTCTTCAGTGTTAAGGCCATTGAGGATCTTAGAGTTGAATCGCAAAATGTAGCTAGATTCTAGGTGTCTCAAATATTTCTCTCTGTTCCCACCTCTCATTCTATTTGGCACCTGGTCCAACACAAAATATTCCAAATTGCTGACATTGCTGTCATGTAGCTGTTCGAAATGTCTCGCTACTGGATATGTCTGATCTTTGTTTTCAATAGCCCTGATGTGTTGTAAAGTGTGTTGCCACGCCATATGACAAAACGATCAGCTATATAGCGTGACCAAAGAACCACATTTTTAGCCATCTCACGGGCATAACGGATTGCCAGCTCCTGCTCCCCCCACCAGCCCATATGCAAATTCGCATAGCTGGGGGCGAAGCAGGTGCCCATTGCTTTGCCCCTCATTTGCCGATACAGATCTGGTCCAAAGAAAAATATGTTGTTTCGCAGACACTATCCTAACATGCTTAATAGCATCTCCGTGAGTTTATACAGAGATGGTGGCCGGGAACTCAGAAAATATTGAACTGCCCTGATGCCATCTGGATGTGAAGTACTTGTATAGAGGGAGGAGACATCCAAAGTCATCATGACATATATATATATATATATATATATATATATATATATATATATATATATATATATATATATATATCTACTGGCGGTCGCCAGTAGATAGTTATAGTTAAAACCTATTATCCATAGGAAATCCGCGACATTCTATTTGAAATAACGTTGGCGCCGGTTAACGAATCTTCGCGAAAGTTTCCAACTTGTTGGGGCGCTCCGGTCCGCTCCTATCCTGAAAGTCTCGGGGTGATACGTCAAGCGGGGGCCGAGAAAAAGGGGGTCCCAAAACGTGTTTTCCCCATTCATTTTTCCATAGGAACCTTTAGTCGCAGCTACAGCCCGAACTGCTGAACGGAATTACACCAAATTTGGCAAAGAGGTAGCCCTTGGTTCAGTGTCGTACCTTTTGCTTAAATGGTGTAAATCCGTTCAGTAGTTCCTGAGAAAATCAAAAGTAAAGTCACATATATATCTGGGCGGAGCCTAACCACACATGTCATCGTGAGATCTGATTGGCTGTCAGCACTTCATCCTGGAATTTCTGGCAGCCATCTTGGGACCAATATAAATGATAGTACCTCATTGAAATGCATTGTAGTGAATAGAAGATTTTGAGGGTCACCAAAAGGAGAACTATAAAGGGTGATAACAGGCTTTAGTTACATTAGAATTTATTTGTTGACGGTACCATACTAATTTTAGGAATTGTGGTGTATTCCAAGGTGATTTTACCATGTGAAAAACCTTCTGCTGGGATATCATGAATCATGTTTGAGAGAACACTATTTTCACATGCTTGTCCCATGGAGGTTTGGAAGGTGCTCCAGAAGCTAAAATGAGAGCATATTTTCTGTAAATTCACATTATCTTTCTCACTCATGTGAGAATGAAGTCTGACATTCTCAGTAAAACATGTACATCCAACAAGGGCAGAGACTGTCAGTTGATGCCTTTGTGTTCTACTGCAGCTTCCCAGAGTGTTCTAAAGAACAACTAGAGTGCTAACAGCCTTACTTATGACAAAAGTATGGCACACCTGAAGCCATCTTGATTGGAATAAACTGGTAACACTTAAAACATTTAATTTAAAAAGGAACAAAACGATGGGGTTCATTTTGTCATAGAAATTATGGTTAGTGCTGTAGAAAGAAAAATTAGGACATGTTTCAAGTGTGATCTCAAATATCTTCCTGTTATATTTCAACAGGAGCAGCCTGCCAGTTGATGCCTTTGTGTTCTACTGCAGCTTCCCAGAGTGTTCTAAAGAACAACTAGAGTGCTAACAGCCTTACTTATGACAAAAGTATGGCACACCTGAAGCCATCTTGATTGGAATAAACTGGTAACACTTAAAACATTTAATTTAAAAAGGAACAAAACGATGGGGTTCATTTTGTCATAGAAATTATGGTTAGTGCTGTAGAAAGAAAAATTAGGACATGTTTCAAGTGTGATCTCAAATATCTTCCTGTTATATTTCAACAGGAGCAGCCTGCCAGTTGATGCCTTTGTGTTCTACTGCAGCTTCCCAGAGTGTTCTAAAGAACAACTAGAGTGCTAACAGCCTTACTTATGACAAAAGTATGGCACACCTGAAGCCATCTTGATTGGAATAAACTGGTAACACTTAAAACATTTAATTTAAAAAGGAACAAAATGATGGGGTTCATTTTGTCATAGAAATTATGGTTAGTGCTGTAGAAAGAAAAAATTAGGACATATTTCAAGTGTGATCTCAAATATCTTCCTGTTATATTTCAACAGGAGCAGCCTGCCAGTTGATGCCTTTGTGTTCTACTGCAGCTTCCCAGAGTGTTCTAAAGAACAACTAGAGCGCTAACAGCCTTACTTATGACAAAAGTATGGCACACCTGAAGCCATCTTGATTGGAATAAACCGGTAACACTTAAAACATTTAATTTAAAAAGGAACAAAATGAGGGGTTCTTTTGGAAATAGAAATTATGGTTAGTGCTGCAGAAAGAAAAATGAGGGCATGTTTTAAGTGAGATCTCAAATCCTCTTCTATTTCATTAGAAAATTCTGACATGCAGACTGAAACAATCACTTTCAATACCAGCAGCAGACTACCAGTTAACTCCCTGGTGAGCAGTAGCTTTACTCCAGTGATCTAATGAGCAACTAGAGTGCTAACATTCTGAATTTATGGCAGATGTGAGACACATCTGAATGCCTTCTTGATGGAATCAAAGTAAAAAACTGAAAGCATTTCCTACTGAGGAGACTGCAGTAAATGAAGAAATTAGGAAACTTCATAACAAAGAAGTCTTCCAAGATGGCCACCAGTGAAAAAAGAGCCCAAATGTAGCACAAATATTACCCAGATGTAGCCCACATATAGCCCAATGACAAAAGTGTGCAAAACACTTTTTATTTTTAGTTTTTTTGCAGTTTTATGTAGTGCAGACTGGTCAGGTATTGGAGCATTGCATCTTAAAACATGACCCCCCTACACTACAAAAACACCACTGCACTACCTTAAACCCTAAAACACTACCCCCAGCACGACCCTCTACACTACACAAACACCACTGCACTACCCTAAACCCTAAAACACTACCCCCAGCACGACCCCCTACACTACCCAAACACCACTGCACTAACCTAAATCCTAAAACACTACCCCCAGCATGACCCCCTACACTACCCAAACACCACTGCACTACCCTAAAACATGACCCCCTACACTACACAAACACCACTGCACTACCCTAAACCCTAAAACACTACCCCCAGCACGACCCCCTACACTACACAAGCACCACTGCACTACCCTAAACCCTAAAACACTACCCCCAGCACGACCCCCTACACTACACAAACACCACTGCACTACCCTAAACCCTAAAACACTACCCCCAGCACGACCCTCACACTACCCAAACACCACTGCACTAACCTAAATCCTAAAACACTACCCCCAGCATGACCCCCTACACTACCCAAACACCACTGCACTACCCTAAAACATGACCCCCTACACTACACAAACACCACTGCACTACCCTAAACCCTAAAACACTACCCCCAGCACGACCCCCTACACTACACAAGCACCACTGCACTACCCTAAACCCTAAAACACTACCCCCAGCACGACCCCCTACACTGCCCGAACACCACTGCACTGCCCTAAACCCTGAAACACCACCCCCTTCACGACCCCCTACACTGCCCGAACACCACTGCACTGCCCTAAACCCTGAAACATCACCCCCAGCACAACCCCCTACACTGCCTGAGCACCATTGCTCTGCCCTAAACCCTGAAACACCAGCCCCAGCACGACCCCCTACACTGCCCGAACACCACTGCACTGCCCTAAACCTTGAAACACCAGCCCCAGCACGACCCCCTACACTGCCCGAACACCACTGCACTGCCCTAAACCCTGAAACACCAGCCCCAGCAAGACCCCCTACACTGCCCGAACACCACTGCATTGCCCTAGACTCTGAAACACCAGCCCCAGCAAGACCCCCTACACTGCCCGAACACCACTGCACTGCCCTAAACCCTGAAACACCAGCCCCAGCATGACCCCCTACACTGCCCGAACACCACTGCACTGCCCTAAACCCTGAAACACCAGCCCCAGCACCACCCCCTACACTGCCCGAACACCACTGCACTGCCCTAAACCCTGAAACACCAGCCCCAGCACCACCCCCTACAATGCCCGAACACCACTGTACTGCCCTAAACCCTGAAACACCACCCCCTGCACCGCCCCCTACACTGCCCGAACACCACTGCACTGCCCTAAACCCTGAAACACCACCCCTGCACGACCCCCTACACTGCCCGAACACCACTGCACTGCCCTAAACCCTGAAACACCACCCCCTGCACCACCCCCTACACTGCACGAACACCACTGCACTGCCCTAAACCCTGAAACACCACCCCCAGCATGACCCCCTTTACTGCTCGAACACCACTGCACTGCCCCAAACCCTGAAACACCACCCCCAGCATGACCCCCTACACTGCCCGAACACCACTGCCCTAAACCCTAAAACACAACCCCTGCATAACCCCCTACACTGCCCAAACACCACTGCACTGCCCTAAACCCTGAAACACCACCCCCTGCACGACCCCCTACACTGCCTGAACACCACTGCACTGCCCTAAACCCTGAAACACCACCCCCAGCACGACCCCCTACACTGCCCGAACACCACTGCACTACCCTAAACCCTAAAACACCACCCCCAGCACGACCCCTACACTGCCCGAACACCACTGCACTGCCCTAAACCCTAGAACACTACCCCCAGCATGACCCCCTACACTACCCGAACACCACTGCACTACCCTAAACCCTAAAATACTCCCCGCAGCACGACCCCCTACACTACCCGAACACGACTGCACTGCCCTAAACCCTAAAACACTCCCCCAGCACGACCCCCTACACTACCCGAACACCACTGCACTGCCCTAAACCCTAAAACACTCCCCCAGCACGACCCCCTACACTACCCAAACACCACTGCACTACCCTAAACCCTAAAACACTAACCCCAGCACGACCCCCTACACTACCCAAACACCACTGTACTACCCTAAACCCTAAAACACTCCCCCAGGACGACTCCCTACACTACCCAAACACCACTGCACTACCCTAAACCCTAAATCTACCCCCAGCATGACCCCCTACACTACACAAACACCACTGCACTACCCTAAACCCTAAATCTACCCCCAGCATGACCCCCTACACTACACAAACACCACTGCACTACCCTAAACCCTAAATCTAACCCCAGCATGACCCCTACACTACACAAACACCACTGCACTACCCTAAACCCTAAAACACTACCCCCAGCACGACCCTCTTCACTACCTAAACACAACTGCACAATTTGTTACAGGCGTTGCAACGCAGGCCTGTGGTGCTTACTGGAAGTACCTGGTGGGCTGGTTGGGCCCCAGGGACTCTCAGGATTCAAGGTGACCTAATCCCCCAACTTAAAACGCGCCACGGGGCGCGTTTGCACAGTGGTGAAGGGAGGGGGCGGGGCCTCAGGTGACATGTGCGCAAACACGCCCTGTGGTGCGTTTTAAGTTGGGGAGTTAATTCCCTTTGAATCCTGGGGGCCAACTAGCCCACCAGGTACCTTCAGTAAGCACAACAGAGTTGCGTTGCAGAGAGGTGAAAAAGGTGCGTGGCCTCGGAACGCCTCTCTGCAACTCAGCTCTGTGGTCCTAACTGTAGGTACCTGGGGGGCTAGTTGGGCCCCAGGGACCCTCAGGATTCAAGGGGACTTAATCCCGCAACTTAAAACGCGCCATGGGGGAGGGCTCTGGTTAGTCAGAGTCAGTTACCACCAGTACCCGTCTGAAAAAGTTGTGGGCACAGGATGATTTTGCAACAAGGCCTCTTTCTGCTCCTCTGTTGGTTCTTTCTGCACATCTTTTGCTTCTTTCTGTGCGTTTTTTCTTCTTTCTTCACATGTCCTACCTCTGTTGGCATAGTTAGAAACTAGCATTTAAAAACCTTTGAAATTCACTGAAAAAACCATAGGTTTCAGGCACGTTATAGTTAGAAATTAGCATTTAAAAACCTTTGAAATTCACTGAAAAAAACATAGGTTTCAGACACGTTATAGTTAGAAATTAGCATTTAAAAAACCTTTGAAATTCACTGAAAAAACCATAGGTTTTAGGGACAGTTATAGTTAGTTGGACATTGCACTCGTACAAAACCCGTGAAATTCCCCTGTTATAGTTAGTTCAGCTAACTATAACTCGCGCCCCGCAATGCACTGCTGATGACGTCACATATTACATCACTCATGACATGGTCAGTGACATCACTGATGACATCACTGATGACATCTCAAATGACATCACTGATGACATCATCCATGTGATAATTTCATGCATCTTCTCACACCCTAATATAACTTTTGATACACCCACTCTAAATTACAGACTGCCATTCTCAAAACCATAGACACTCCAACACCAAAAACTACATACCCACTCACTGATTCTTAGGTCTACACACACATCCACTCACTCACCTGTACAGTCACTCATACTTACAGTCACTCAGTACAGGACTATCATATGCACTCATACACCTATATAAACACTCACACACCGCCACTCATCCATAGAGGTACTCACACACCTAGTCAGTCATGCAAAAAATTAATCACACACCCATTTACTCACCTATACAGTTATACACACACCAGC
This sequence comes from Calotriton arnoldi, assembly GCA_963921515.1. Taxonomy (NCBI): domain Eukaryota; kingdom Metazoa; phylum Chordata; class Amphibia; order Caudata; family Salamandridae; genus Calotriton; species Calotriton arnoldi. The sequence continues at coordinate 1,411,868 of CAWUFW010003778.1, forward strand.
TCACTTACTCATACAAATACTAGCACATTCTTACGCTCTTATACAATAACTGATACAAGCACACACGCATCCATACAGCCACTCTCACAATAACACACTCTCACTTATAGCCATTTAAATACTCTAACACACATATATACTGCCTTTTACATATGTAGTTACTTGCACATGTACCACTGAGATATACATTCACTCACTAACACACCCATACACACACTCACCCACCCAAGCAGTCCATCACAGATGCACTCTTGAAATCATGCACCCAGTGAATCACCCACTCACACATCTATGTATAGAGTCACACACACCCCACCCACACAAACACTCAGGCAGCCATACAGATACTCAGAGAACCAATCAATAACCCATATAGACACTCATGTAGCTATTCGCAAATCCATGCATCCACTTACACACCAACAAACAGACGGATACAGACATTCACACAGTTTAGTCACTAACCCATGCATTCAGTAAGATACGTTTAATCACTCACTTGTAGAGTCAGTCACTCACGTACTAAATCATCCATTCAGACACTTATACACCCACTCATTCTTCAATACGCCTTTCCCTATATATATTAAACATATTTAAACTTTACAGAAACACACAGTCACTGGATGATGTCATCAGTGATGTCATCAGTGATGTCATTTGAGATGTCATCAGTGATGTCACTGACCATGTCATGAGTGATGTAATATGTGACGTCATCAGCAGTGCATTGCGAGGCGCGAGTTATAGTTAGCTGAACTAACTATAACAGGGGAATTTCACGGGTTTTGTACGAGTGCAATGTCCAACTAACTATAACTGTCCCTAAAACCTATGGTTTTTTCAGTGAATATATATATATATAAAACCTACTGGCGATTGCCAGTAGGTAGTTATAGTTAGGACCAAAGTTTTCATAGGAAGAGAGAGAGAGAGAGAGCGAGAGAGAGAGAGAGGGGGGGCTAGATATCATTTAGGGTTTGGGGTGGGTAGTGGTAAAGGATAGTTAGGGTAATATTAGGGTTTAGGGGTGGGTAGAGATATAGAGTGGTAAGGGTATTTTTAGGTGTTTAGAGGTGGCTATAGGGTGGTAAGGGTAATTTTAGGGTTATGGGCAGGGTAGGGGTATTGGGTGGTAAAGGTAATTTAAAAAAAGGGGTGTTTGGGGGTTTTCCCTAATAAAGGAAAAAGTATAGTTGATTTAGAAAACATTGAGGGGTTGGGGGGGTCTCAGTGTTGTCATCAACGATATCTTTTCAGATGTTACAGTGATGAAACCATTGGTGTCAGAGAATGTGTCATGAATGATGTAGTATGTGGGGTAATTAGCAGTGCATGGTAAGGGTGCAAGTTAGAGTTAATTTAGGGCATAAAGTATAGTCACTTGAGATAACTGTGACTGGTGAATTTCAGTGGTTTTGTTCATTTGAAACTGTATATTTTAACATACATTTTCACCTAAATATAACATCCCTTTAACCTTTGGGTTTTTTAGTGAATTTCTGAGTTTTTTTTAACAGCAAATTAAGATATTATCACCATAACTAACTATAATATCCCTTTAACCTTTAGTTTTTTGTGTGAATTTCTAGGTTTTAAAAAATATATAAAGTACTATTTTATTACCAAATGTAAAGCCAACCGCAAGCCGTGGATGGCCGTTGGCTATGGGCAGCGAGGGGTTGGCTGCAGGGACTCGGTGCCCCACAGGACACAAACCCGACGTTTGCACGGTTTTCGACTTGACCGCTGTGGGCGGCCTTTGGGACCGGCCTCTCCACTGAGACCTCTCCCCTAGGCAACGGGTGTGCATACTATGGTGTAGGGATGGCACTGGCCTCTCCTTTATTTTCAACATCTCGCCAGAGTCTCAAGAGAGTTTCCCATGAACTCCCGTGGGGTCGCAATATTTTTTTACAAATAATTCATAGTTTGCTTCATCACACTACTAATGCCTCATAGACTAATGCCTCATAGACTAATGCCTCAATGCCTCATAGACTCATGCCTCATAGACTAATGCCTCATAGACTAATGCCTCATAGACTAATGCCTCGTAGACTAATGCCTCATAGACTAATGCCTCATAGACTAATGCCTCATAGACGAATGCCTCATCTCAATTACTAGGGCTCAGGATGCCTTTACCCTGCCCTGTTATGTAGCTCTTTGGATTAATTTCACAACAGCAGGATTTTTTCCCTATATAAAGTGATCGCAACCATTTAATGTCTGTTACTCCAACAGTCAACCAATCAGAGCGTGAGCTCCCATGGTACTCATGAAAGCCTCTTGCTGCCACAAGAGCGAGACGACCAACAGGAAAAAATAAACCTCTCAGCCAATCAAATGGCTCTATTTTAGATTTTACGTAACCTCGGGACTCTCACAAGACTCTCGCAAACCCAACTGTCTAGATAAACCCGTATATTGGAAAATTAATTTCGTAAAAACTTTTGAATGGATTTACACCAGATCACAAAAAGCATACTTTTTTGAACCACGATCCTGCTCCCTGTCAAATTTGGTGTGATTCCATTCAGCCATTTTGCCTATTTTTTTATTTGAGAAGTAATAAAACAGAAATACAAATAGCATATTACAGAACGCTCAAACAGTTATTGCTAAATTTGCTTACTTGCCCCCCACCTTACTATGTGATACAATACCAAAGTTTCTCAGTTGTAAATAATTCAGTACCTTAATTCATAGATATAGAACTCTAGGACATACCCCCTAAATTGTATCTTATCCCGCCTCCCCGAGAACAAAACCACATAATGAAATGCTGCTTTACTCCAGATTAATCCTCATGAATTCCTTGTAGCTACCCAGGCCTATCGTGTCCAGACTAGGGCTCCCCACCTTCTCGCCCTGCTGCCCTCACATTGATATAGGCTGCTCTCCAGATGATCCGCGGAAAGCAGCCTTGCTGACCATTGCTGATCAGAAGGGAGCTCAGAGTTCCTCCAGGCTGCAGCAATACAAAAGAGAGCAGCTGCCATAGCTACAAACATTAGATATAGCTTCCGTTTATCATTATCAAAATGCTCATCTGTTCCAAGAAGCTTCAGCTGTGGCGTGATCGAATATTGAAGGTAGATCCTAGAAAGCTACTAATTCCTTCCTTGAGAGCTCCTAGCTTTACACAGTTACAAAACATGTGCACAATATCTGCTGCATTTCCTCCACATCTTGGGCAGTTGAACGTAGGCTTTTTCCCCCAACTAGTCATCTTAGCGGTTGTATATAATAGATTGTATATAGTTTATAATGCTGTTTCCTCAACCCTGCTGATAGTACGATCTCCTGGCCTAGCTCCAACGATTTCTGGAAATCTACCTTTCTAGGGCTAACCACTAATCTCCTAGCCCAGTTCTCTGCTTGAAGTTCCAGATCATCTGCGGTTAGATCCATTAAAGCGTTGTAGATTAACTTAACCTTCCCTCTCCCAGATTGACTCAGCAGTTGAAGGATCGGGACCTGCTCTAATGAGAATTGTCCATTTTAATAAAAAAGTGCCTGATTTAACAAACCAAATTTCTGCTGCAACTCCTCATAAGAGCAGATTTGAGGCTTATTAAATAAATCTCCTAATATTAATATCCCTACTTGCTCCCATGCTTAACTGTATTTGTCATGAAACATATTTGGGAAGAGTGCTGATCATCAAAGAGGGGAATATAAATTTTAACGGAGGAAGGGACAAGGCTGCCCTCTGGTAGAGTAGGATCTAGATACAAAGAAAGGCTTTAACCGGAGGAAGGAACAAGGCTGCCGTCTGGTAGAGTAGGGTCTAGACACGAAGAAAGGCTTAAACCGGAGGAAGGAACAAAGCTGGCCTCTTGTAGACTTGGCTCTAGACATGAAGAAAGGCCTAACTGGTGGAAGGGACATAGCTGCTCTCTGGTAAATTAGGGTCTAGATACGAAGAAAGGCTTAAACCGGAGGAAGGAACAAGGCTGACCTCTGGTAGAGTAGGGTCTAGATACGAAGAAAGGCTTAAACCGGAGGAAGGGACAAGGCTGCCCTCTGGTAGAGTAGGGTCTAGATACGAAGAAAGGCTTAAACTGGAGAAAGGAACAAGGCTGCCCTCTGGTAGAGTAGGGTCTAGACACGAAGAAAGGTTTAAACCGGAGGAAGGGACAAGGCTGCCCCATGGTAGAGTAGGGTCTAGACATGAAGAAAGGCTTTAACCGGAGAAGGGACAAGGCTGCTATCTGGTAGAGTAGGGTTTAGATACAAAGAAAGGCTTTAACCGGAGGAAGGAACAAGGCTGGCCTCTTGTAGAGCAGGGTCTAGATACGAAGAAAGGCTTAAACTGGAGGAAGGAACAAGGCTGCCCTCTGGTAGAGTAGTGTTTAGATACGAAGAAAGGCTTAAACCGGAGGAAGGAACAAGGCTGGCCTCTTGTAGAGCAGGGTCTAGATACGAAGAAAGGCTTAAACCGGAGGAAGGAACAAGGCTGGCCTCTTGTAGAGCAGGGTCTAGATACGAAGAAAGGCTTAAACTGGAGAAAGGAACAAGGCTGCCCTCTGGTAGAGTAGGGTCTAGACACGAAGAAAGGTTTAAACCAGAGGAAGGGACAAGACTGCCCCATGGTAGAGTAGGGTCTAGACATGAAGAAAGGCTTTAACCGGAGAAGGGACAAGGCTGCTATCTGGTAGAGTAGGGTTTAGATACAAAGAAAGGCTTTAACCGGAGGAAGGATCAAGGCTGGCCTCTTGCAGAGCAGGGTCTAGATACGAAGAAAGGCTTAAACCGGAGGAAGGAACAAGGCTGCCCTCTGGTAGAGTAGTGTTTAGATACGAAGAAAGGCTTAAACCGGAGGAAGGAACAAGGCTGGCCTCTTGTAGAGCAGGGTCTAGATACGAAGAAAGGCTTAAACCGGAGGAAGGAACAAGGCTGCCCTCTGGTAGAGTAGGTTCTAGATATGAAGAAAGGCTTAAACCGGAGGAAGGAACAAGGCTGCCCTCTGGTAGAGTAGGGTTTAGATACGAAGAAAGGCTTAAACCAGAGGAAGGGACAAGGCTGGCCTCTTGTAGAGCAGGGTCTAGATACGAAGAAAGGCTTAAACTGGAGGAAGGAACAAGGCTGGCCTCTTGTAGAGCAGGGTCTAGATATGAAGAAAGGCTTAAACAGGAGGAAGGGACAAGGCTGTCCTCTGGTAGAGCAGGGTCTAGATACAAAGAAAGGCTTAAACCGGAGGAAGGAACAAGGCTGGCCTCTTGTAGAGCAGGGTCTAGATACGAAGAAAGGCTTAAACCGGAGGAAGGGACAAGGCTGGCCTCTTGTAGAGCAGGGTCTAGATATGAAGAAAGGCTTAAACCAGAGGAAGGGACAAGGCTGGCCTTTTGTAGAGCATGGTTTAGATACGAAGAAAGGCTTAAACCGGAGGAAGGAACAAGGCTGCCCTCTGGTAGAGTAGGGTCTAGAAGAAAGGCTTAAACCGGAGGAAGGAACAAGGCTGCCCTCTGGTAGAGTAGGGTTTAGATATGAAGAAAGGCTTAAACCGGAGGAAGGGACAAGGCTGGCCTCTTGTAGAGCAGGGTCTAGATATGAAGAAAGGCTTAAACCAGAGGAAGGGACAAGGCTGGCCTTTTGTAGAGCATGGTCTAGATACGAAGAAAGGCTTAAACCGGAGGAAGGAACAAGGCTGGCCTCTTGTAGAGTAGGGTCTAGATACGAAGAAAGGCTTAAACCGGAGGAAGGGACAAGGCTGCCCTTTGGTAGAGTAGGGTCTAGAAGAAAGGCTTAAACCGGAGGAAGGGACAAGGCTGGTCTCTGGTAGAGTAGGGTCTAGATATGAAGAAAGGCTTAAACCAGAGGAAGGGACAAGGCTGGCCTCTTGTAGAGCAAGGTCTAGATACGAAGAAAGGCTTAAACCGGAGGAAGGGACAAGGCTGGCCTCTTGTAGAGCAGGGTCTAGATACGAAGAAAGGCTTAAACCGGAGGAAGGAACAAGGCTTGCCTCTGGTAGAGTAGGGTCTAGATATGAAGAAAGGCTTAAACCGGAGGAAGGGACAAGGCTGCCCTCTGGTAGAGTAGGGTTTAGATACGAAGAAAGGCTTAAACCGGAGGAAGAAACAAAGCTGCCCTCTGGTAGAGTAGGGTCTAGATATGAAGAAAGGCTTAAACCAGAGGAAGGGACAAGGCTGCCTTCTGGTAGAGTAGGGTCTAAACACGAAGGATGAAGATAAATGCCTACTTTGGATGCGACCAGGGATCGAGTCAACGGTGGACGTGGGTAGACACCGTCTACTCACTATTTTCAGAGGGCAGACACCGTCTACTCTGTAACAAAGCTGGTCGCTTTCAGGGAGTGCCACATTCCTCCTACTTCTTCCGGATTTACAGAAATATGCCCAACTCATCCGGGTGTCGTTTTCTGACACGGGACACTTTCAGCAGCGCCTGCACTTTGTCTGCTTTTGTTCTGAGCAGCAGCGTGCAGACGAATGGGTCCATAACAAATGCCGAAGTTAAGGGGCCATTGGGTCTCTTTTTGTTGGAGTATCCTGGACTGGAGCTATCGGGAGCATCATACATAAAAGCAATAGAGGGGAAACAAAGGCTTCACAAGTACTTAAGAGAGAAATGCTTTTGACTTTGGTCGGTCCCTGTATATAAGAGATATATATGCATGCACTGTAAGAATGTCAGATGTGTTGGTCGCCCCCGCATTTACACACATAATTTAAATAAAACTATTTTGTTTTATTTCTTTTATAGCGCTTTAGCACTACAGTAGTAGTAAAGCGCTATAAAAGAAATAAAACAAAATAGTGGTATTAAAAATTGTTATTTCTGTACATGTGATGTGAAGTGCTCTGACACCCTGCACTGGGATGAGTAGTGCCACTACTCATCCCAATGCAGGATATCAGAGCGCTTTACATCACACGGTCAGATTATACATTTACAATAAATCATACATGTGTAAATCAATATAAAAAATGTGTTACATCAGACAGTGAGAGTTACAAGGTGTGGGAACCACACGTCCTTCATACCTCACTGTGCTATATTAGAAAGATTACAATTTATGAACTACAAGTAACAAAAGTATCTCGGTTTTAATAGCCCACTTACCTCTCTACATAAAATAAAAATCTGTCATCTGCATGTTGCATGATGTGCTTTGCAGGAGCCACATTAACCCACTTGCTACTATGATTCAAAACTAGAACTAGGCAGAACACAGATCTCTCCAGCAAACACATTATCCTCCAGTGTTATCTCACCAGTGTTCTTATTCCCTGAGATTTACCGGGCACACAAAGATCTCCTGCAGCAGCTGCCTTAACCCCATAAGATATTTCAAAATACTGTCATTGCAACCAATTAAGCGAACAGATTTACAGCCATATTTCTCCTTGTTGCCAATTTCTTTGTGGCAGGGTTTTGCATCTGGGTTGCCTCAATATTTTACCACAACCCCAATGAAAATCACATTTATTAAATAGTGTAATGTGCTCAAATGTACTAAAGATAGACCTGCTAAACATATGTGAGGTCTTAAGATCTGATGTCACTTCCTATGATGTCATGGATTGTGATTCCACTTCTTGTGATGCCACATGCAATTTCACGTACCATGATGTCACTTCCTGTGATGTCACACACAGTGATGTTACTTCCTGTGATGTCACTTCCTGTGAAGTCAATGCACAGTGATGTCACACCCATTCTGCCTAACTAAGTGAGTCCCCCCATTTCTGTTTTTAGGTTGAGCCTGGGCAGCGCATGCGCTGCCCTGCGAGGCATGCTGTATTCGAGTATGGACTTGAAGCTCCGCCCACTCTCTGCCCATATTTTTCATTGGTTTGTGTCATTGTCCTTTGTAAATGCTGGCTTCTTATTCGTTAATAGGCTTGTTAGTCCCTCCTTAGTACTGCCTTGTCTTCATTTGTAACCTCACATGAGGACTGGCCCTTTTACTTCTGTTGTTACACGGTATGTCTTATTTAATCTGTAAGCACTGTTTTCTTTAATGAGTTTCTCCTACTGCAGGTAGGACATTCCTGCAACATTCAGCGCACCATGCGCGCTTTCACTTTCCAGGCAGCCCGGGACAATGTTTATGTTTATGTTTATGGGTTTGTAAAGCGCATAGCTGCCCGAGGGCTTCCCAGCGCTGAGAGAATTGGCAGAGGTTGCCTAGAGGATTACGGGAAGAGCCATGTTTTGAGCTTTTTTCTGAATGCCGCTTCATCAGTTAGCATGCGTGTTTCCCTAGGCAGGGAGATCCATAGTCCCGGGGCCAGATACGCGAAGGATCTACCTCCCCATCTGGCTCTCTTTATCCTGGTCTGTTTCATGAGTAGATCTGTGGAGGATCTAAGGTGCCTACCTGGGATGTAATGTGTGACAAGTTTTTTAATTAAAGTCGGGCCTTTATCATTCATGGCTCTATGGGCGATGCAGAGTGATTTGAATTCTATTCTGGCCTTTATTGGGAGCCAGTGCAGTGTCTTCAGGGCTGCCCTAACTGACTGCTGTCTAGGGATGCGGAGTAGAATCCTAGCTGCTGCGTTTTGTGCCACTTGTAATCTGTTTATCACGTATTTGGGTGCGCCAAGATACAGGGAGTTGCCATAGTCCAGCCGTGACAGTACTAGGGCCTGTACCACTGTTCTCCGAGTGGTTTCAGGAATGAGCAGTAGGATCTTCCGTAGCATTCGCAGTGGCGGCCGCTTCTTTGAAATGAAATAGGTCTTGCATTTACAAGAGTTTGATCTATTGGCAGTGTAAATGACAATGCCTTTTATTTATGTGTTAATTATCAAAACAGATCAATAAAAGGCTTTGTCATTTACAGTGCCAATAGCTTAAACTCTTACAAATGCGAGACCTATTGCATTGCAAATGCTTGTTAGGACTTGAGCCCTGGATGTGACCAGGAGGAGCAGGTGGACAGTTTCAAGCAGTGCCTCAGAGCTCCTACCGCCCTGGGGAAGAGTCCTGACTTCTGATATAAATCCATTGATGGCGGTTCTAGCACCGGAGCAGGATGTCTACATAACCCGACAGTAAGCTCTGAGATGCGTCATGGCTGGCGCTATGATTCTGCAGTATGATTCGCTACAATAAATCGATTCGTTGTATCTCGTCATCCCCAAAGGCAGATTTGCGCTCTGCGGTGCAGCCAATCAGCGGCCAATGGCGCCCGATTCGCAGATCTGTTCCGCAAATCAAAGACGAGCAGTCTGCACGAGTGGGACGTATATATATTTATATATATATATATGTACAGCCAGGTTATAGGCGGCATGAAAGGGGCGATGAAATTATATGCACTACAGGACACCACGTAGGCTGAGGGGGGTTGTACACCACACACCTGGGCATGTGTATGACACACAGAACAGGACTCCAGCAGTGTGTACACAGCATGCACACAGCGCATGTATTTGCCAGTGACTGTGTGAGCCATACAGACATTGATCTATACACACTGCCGACTATTGAACCCCTGCCTTACACACCGCTCCCTCCTGAATCAATGTAGGTAGCACACAGACACACTTGTCTATTCCTGGCCCAATGGAACGAGCGCACAAACACAGACACACACACATCTAGAGATTAGTAGGCAGCACATAGCCACGGGGATGGGTACACTATACACAAACACACTTCCCTATACGTGGGTCACTGTAGGCAGCACACAGACACACTTGTTTGTTCCTGGCCCACAAAGACACACACACACACACACACCTGTAGATCAGTAGGCAGCACACAGCCACTGGGATAGGTACACTACACATAGACACACAACCCTATACTTGGGTCACTGTAGACAGCACACAGACACATTTGTCTATTCCTGGCCCAATGGATTGAGCGCACAAACACTCACACACATCTAAAGATCAGTAGGCAGGACACAGCCATGGGGATAGGGACAGTATACACAGACACACTTCCTTATATGTGGGTCACTGTAGGTAGCACACAGACACATTTGTCTATTCCTGGCCCAATGGATTGAGCGCACAAACACTCACACACATCTAAAGATCAGTAGGCAGGACACAGCCATGGGGATAGGGACAGTATACACAGACACACTTCCTTATATGTGGGTCACTGTAGGTAGCACACAGACACATTTGTCTATTCCTGGCCCAATGGATTGAGCGCACAAACACTCACACACATCTAAAGATCAGTAGGCAGGACACAGCCATGGGGATAGGGACAGTATACACAGACACACTTCCTTATATGTGGGTCACTGTAGGCAGCACACAGGCACACTTGCCTTTTCCTGGCCAATGGATTGAGCGCATAAACACACACACAGTCACACACACCATGGATATTCCTGGTCTCTGTATGCAGTACATAAACATGTGCACCACATGTAGGCACACACCTGAGTATCCCTGGGTCACAGGTGAGTGCGAGTTCAGACAGGTACAGCACACATGCACGGACACAAACACAGCTGCACATATGTTAAGCAAACAAATACGGGATTGACCCCCGCCCCCACACCTTTTGCCTTTTTAGGTCTCGTCTGAGACAGTGCATGCTCTGTTGTTTGCAAGACATTTCACTTACTAAAAGGGGCTTGGGGCACGTCCATTGATTGCCATTGATTGGCTTCATTGTCAGTCTTATTTGTTGCCACCAAATTAGCCAGCGTGTGCTGGGTTCACTTCCTCTTCTTTTGTTTCTTCTTTTCATGGAGCATGGACCAAGTACTGATTGTTTCATTCTGATTAATGTCCTTCTGCAGCTAGCACTGTGATTGAGGTACAGTTTTTTCTTTCTTCTTCCCCAGTCAATGTTGTCTTTGTTGCTTGTTTATTTCCATCCTCCCATTGTCTGTGTTCCTTGTTTCCTCCCCTCTCCCACACTCCCATTGTCCATATCACCTGTTCCCTCCCCCTCCCTCCCCTTGTCTGTGTTGCTTGTTCCCTCCCTCCCTTTGTATGTGTTGCTTGTTCCCTCCCCCTCCCTCCTGCTGTCTGTATTGCTTGTTCCCTCACCCTCCCACCCTCCCTTTGTCCATGTTGCTTATTCTCTCCTCCCCCTCCAGTTATCTGTGTTGCTTGTTCCCTTCTCCTCCCTTCCATTGTCTGTGTTGCTTGTGCTCTTCGCTCTCCCTCCCGTTGTCTGTTTTGCTTGTTCCCTCCCCCTGTTATCTGTTGCTTGTTTCCTCCCCCTCCCTCCCATTGTCTGTGTTGCTTGTTCCCTCCCTCCCGTTGTCTGTGTTTCTTGTTCCCTCCCCCTGTTATCTGTTGCTTGTTTCCTCCCCCTCCCATTGTCTGTGTTGCTTGTTCCGTCCCTCCCTTTGTCTGTGTTGCTTGTTCCCTCCCCCCTCCCTAACGCTGTCTGTATTGCTTGTTCCCTTCCCCTCCCACCCTCCCATTGTCCATGTCGCTTGTTTCCTCCTCCCTTCTCCCGTTGTTTGCGTTGTTTGTTCCCTCCCCCCTCCTGTTGTCTGTGTTTCTTGTTCTCTCCCCCTCCCTCCAATTATCTGTGTTGCTTGTTCCCTCCTCTCCCCGACCCCCCCATTGTCCATATCGTTTGTTCCCTCCACCTCCTTCCCTTTGTCAGTGTTGCTTGTTCCCTCCTCTTCCCTCCCGTTGTCTGTATTGCTTGTTCCCTTTCCCCTCCATCCTGTTATCTGTGTCGCTTGTTCCATCCCCCCTCCCTCCCATTGTATGTGTTGCTCGTTCGCTCCGCCCTCCCTCCTGATGTCTGTATTGCTTGTTCCCTCCCCGTCCCACCGTCCCATTGTCCATGTCGCTTTTTCCTTCTCCCCATTATCCATGTCGCTTGTTCTCTCCCCCTCCCTCCTAATATCTGTGTCGCTTGTTCCCTTCCCCCTCCTCCCATTGTCTGTGGTGCTTGTTCTCTCTGCCCTCCCTCCCATTGTATGTGTTGCTTGTTCCCTCCCCCTCCCTCCCGTTGTCTGTGTTGCTTGTTCCCTCCTCCTCCCTCCTGTTGTCTGTGTTGCTTGTTCCCTGCCCCTCCATCCCGTTGTCTGTGTTGCTTGCTCCCTTCTCCATCCCTCCCGTTATCTGTGTTGCCACTCCACAGTAGTAGTCGCGCTGCTGTACAGTCCAGCTAAAAGACATTGTCAAAGCAGATAGCTCTTGCATAGGCGAGAGCCTTTGGCTTTGCTTATGCTTGTTTACAGCTTATAAAAGGCTCCAGGTGGCCGTCCACAAGTCCCTGGGCTACGCCTCCGCCCACCCCATGCCTTTTAAAGCTTCCGAGTGGCTCTGACACCCCTCCCCCTGTCCCCAGGGCCACTGCTCTGCTCACCATATCCCATTTACAGCTTGGGAGCGGCTCCCCACAGGAGACTCGCCCTTGGTAATGAGAGTTTCTAATTTTACAAGCTATATAAACATATTAATATCACCCCTATTAACTCCTCTGTCGCGTCTCTCCCTTTCCAAGCATCGGAGTAACAGAAGAGAAGAGAATCAGCTGCAGTGGGATAGGTGGGGACGGGTGAGAAGGTGCAGGGGAAAAGGTCAGAGGCTGCAGGGGCAAAGTTCAGAGACTCAGGTCAGAGGATGCGGAGCGCAGGTCAGAGGTTACAGGGGCGCAGGTCAGAGTCTGTGGGGGCACAGGTCAGAGGCTGTGGGGCACAGGTCAGAGGCTGCGGGGGCACAGGTCAGAGGCTACGGGGGGCACAGGTCAGAGGCTGTGGGGGCACAGGTCAGAGGCTACGGGAGGCACAGGTCAGGGGCTGCAGGGGCTGCAGGGGCACAGGTCAGAGGCTGCAAGGGCACCGGTCAGAGGCTGCGGGAGGCACAGGTCAGGGGCTGCAGGGGCACAGGTCAGATGCTCGGGGGCACGGGTCAGAGGCTGCAAGGACACCGGTCAGAGGCGGCGGGGGCACAGGTCAGAGGCTGCGGGGGCACAGGTCAGAGGCTGCGGGGGCACAGGTCAGAGGCTACAGGGGCACAGGTCAGAGGCTGCGGGGACACAGGTGGGAGGCTGCAGGGGCACAGGTCAGAGGCTGCGGGGCACAGGTCAGAGGCTGCAAGAGCGCAGGTCAGAGGCTGTGGGGGCACAGTTCAGATGCTGCAGGGGCACAGGTCAGAGGCTTCTGGGGCACAGGTCAGAGGCTACGGGGGGCACAGGTCAGAGGCTGTGGGGGCACAGGTCAGAGGCTGCGGGGGCACAGGTCAGAGGCTGCGGGGGCACAGGTCAGAGGCTCGAGGGCATGGGTCAGAGGCTGCAAGGGCACAACTCAGAGGCTTCTGGGGCACAGGTCAGAGGCTACGGGGGGCACAGGTCAGAGGCTGTGGGGGCACAGGTCAGAGGCTGCGGGGCACAGGTCAGAGGCTCGGGGGCACGGGTCAGAGGCTGCAAGGGCACCGGTCAGAGGCTTCTGGGGCACAGGTCAGAGGCTACGGGAGGCACAGGTCAGAGGCTGTGGGGGCACAGGTCAGAGGCTCGGGGGCACGGGTCAGAGGCTGCAAGGGCACCAGGTCAGAGGCTGCGGGGGCACAGGTCAGAGGCTCGGGGGTACGGGTCAGAGGCTGCGGGGGGACAGGTCAGAGGCTGCAAGGGCACCAGTCAGAGGCTGCGGGGGCACAGGTCAGAGGCTTGGGGGCACGGGTCAGAGGCTGCAAGAGTGCAGGTCAGAGGCTGTGGGGGCACAGGTCAGAGGCTGCGGGGACACAGGTGGGAGGCTGCAGGGGCACAGGTCAGAGGCTGTGGGGGCACAGGTCAGAGGCTGCGGGGGCACAGGTCAGAGGCTGCGGGGGCACAGGTCAGAGGCTGCAGGGGCATAGGTCAGAGGCTGTGGGGACACAGGTGGGAGGCTGCAGGGGCACAGGTCAGAGGCTGCGGGGCACAGGTCAGAGGCGGCAAGAGCGCAGGTCAGAGGCTGCGGGGGCACAGGTCAGAGGCTTCTGGGGCACAGGTCAGAGGCTACGGGGGCACAGGTCAGAGGCTGTGGGGTCACAGGTCAGAAGCTGCGGGGGCACAGGTCAGAGGCTCGGGGGCATGAGTCAGAGGCTGCAAGGGAACCGGTCAGAGGCTTCTGGGGCACAGGTCAGAGGCTACGGGGGGCACAGGTCAGAGGCTGTGGGGGCACAGGTCAGAGGCTCGGGGGCACGGGTCAGAGGCTGCAAGGGCACCGGTCAGAGACTGCGGGGGCACAGGTCAGAGGCTGCGGGGGCACAGGTCGGAGGCTGCAGGGGCACAGGTCAGAGGCTGCGGGGGCACAGGTCAGAGGATGCGGGGGCACAGGTGGGAGGTTGTAGGTGCACAGGTCGGAGGCTGCGGGTGATGGAGCAAGGACTCATAAATGAAGCAATTCTTTCGTTTTAACTCACTAACGAATTACTAACAATGTGTTTGTAATTAATAATTGCATTTAGAGCAAGGCACGCGGGACAAGGAAGCTTGCCTATGTGTTTACTAACGACAATAACATGGACAAAGGACTAAGAACGCACTTTAACAAGGGATCTTTACGCGCATGCGTCTACTACATCTACGTAGTATGACGTACTAATGCTTGGAGGGAAAATCTTGCGCCTGCGCAATAAACGATAAAATGGCCGCTTGAAAGCTCACATGCATGGCACCTGCGTAGCTGAAATAGAAAATAAGTTTTATACTAACGCAAATGCAGAAAGGGTAATAACAAATGGAGCGGGTTAGAGTAGAGGTTGGTGGTGTACAGTGAAACCATTTATTTTTGAAAATAACATTTCTTCTTTTGACTTTATTATTAGTGCGCATTTGGGCCCTCTATACTTGTCTGAATCGAGCGGACTGTCTTGACCCTACGGATGCGTACTGGCGAGAAAATACGAAAGATGACTAAGGACTTGTCACGCGTCCAAGGCCAGCGAAGATGTGCCCTGGGAACATGAGGGTGAAGAGTTCATATGAAGGAGCTTTATTCAGGATATCACAACATTTGTATTAATAAAGTTTGGAGATGTATGGGAAAGGAAGTGGGGTAATAAAGTTTATGGGGAGGAGTTTTGAAACAATGGTTTAAAGAAATAAGTGAAATGTAAGTATGGTGTGACGATCATCCCCCTCTCGCCTGTCCAATCAGAGTTAGTAGTCTGTAAAATTGAAACATTAATGGGTGGTACATGACTATAGAAAGGTATAATTGAGGTAGTTTTAGTCAGTTAGTGAAGCATTTTGACACAGGAGAAGAAGCGTGATGCTGGGAGTGACTTTTGGCGGAAGCATTGCAGAACTCGGGATGCTGTCGGTGTTGGGGTGGTGATGATGCAGTGAGATGCTGAGGAAGAAAATCGAATGCAGAACCATCTACTTGGGTTAGAAAGAAGATCGTGGAAGAACCACGAGGAGGGAGGGAGTGTCAGAGAGGGGTGCGACGCAGTCGTCGGTATTTAGAGAGGTGAAGTATCCTGTCCTGATTCCTGTCCTGAAGTCTTTGTCTCCTGATCTATCCCGGGGACCCTTACCAGCCCTTTGGCCAGAGGGTTTGGTCTTCACACCATCCTTGGTAATTATAAATTCATCGTATTGATAGATGCTCTTCTCTCTCTGTCCTCTTCTTTCTGAGCATAGTTATTGTGTGGATCTGAATTACTAAATGCATATTTGAAACTTGATTGAATTGACACTCTGGCGAATGAGGGTGTTTGTACTGAAACGATTGAGATGGTTCACAAGCAACTAATTTAGATAAAGATTTTAAAACTTCCCGAGTCTGTGATTATTTCATTTTAATCAGGAAATGTTTTATAAGTTATGTTAATTATCACCATCAACTAGTTCCAACTAATGGTCCATTGACCAGAGGAAAGAACTAATTGATCAGTGAAAGGTTTAGTTAGGGAAAGAAATAACTAGACCTTGAAGTATGAGAAGCATAAACTAAAAGTTCCGGCCATCTATGTTATGTTATGTTATATAAACTTATAACGCGCACAGATACTCCGAGGAGTGTCCCGGCGCGAGCCTGAAAAGGGTCAGAGTCTGAGTCAGAGGACAGAGCTAGAAGAGAAAGGTTTTCAGCTTTTTCTTAAAGATCATAGGATCTTTGACGCCCCGTAAGGCCAGTGGCAGTGCATTCCATGCCAGTGCAGCTATGTGGGTAAAAGATGCTTGCTGTTATTGTGGAAGTAGTTATATGGGCCAGGTGTGTATATGGTAGTGGAGTATCTGCTGTTAGTACACCGCTGGATCACGGGGACACAGGTCAGTTTAGACCAATGCATAAGGCTTTGCATTTAAGTCTTTGAGATGCTAAATCAGCGCACGTGTTACATACACCCAGGCGATACGTGTTTCACAAGGATTGGAGGTGGCAGTGTTTGGGGAGGGTGATGTTTTAATACAGAAGTTAAAATGAAAACCAGAGCACCCACCCTGGGTCAGTGCATTGAGAGCATTCGTTCGACAAAGCTAAAAGTCTTTATTCTTTGTCATCCATGCTTGAATCAATTCATCCATCCATCTCTCATCATCCAACTATTCATTCTTTGCGTGTCATGCAGCCAGGTCTACGAACGTCATCCATCCATTTAGTGATTAGACAAGAATGAAGAGCGTGTTGTAAAACAGAAGATATTTGCATTTTTTCCCCAAAATGTCATAGGGGTAAACACCCCCAAACTCCACTTCCAGTGGTGACGCTCGCTCGCTGCACTTGTCACTATGCGCAGAGTGGGGGCTGCGTTGGTTCCCTGTCCGCCCGTTGTTAGACTTGGCATCTTTTGGCGTGTTTCCCCTGACTTTTTGCTTTCTGACCTCCCGGTTTTGACTCTGTTTTTGCTGGTGTGATGATTCTGCGCACTTTCCTCACTGCGGTCCAGTGGGAAAGTGCAAGTGCTCCTGTATAAAATGTGTTATGGATTGGTGTTTCCATGATTGGCCTATTTGGTTTATCTGTCAGTCCCTTGTAAAGTGCACTGCGAGTGCCAGGGCCTATAGACCAAATGCTGTTGGTGGGCTGCAGCACTGGATTGTGCCACCCACGCAAACAGCCCGTAAAATGTAACTCGGGCCTGCCATCGCAGAGCCTGTGCGCAGCCTGGGGCTGCCATGTCGACTTGGCAAGTGCACACACTTGCAAGTCCCTAAACCTTCCCTTTGCTACATGTTAGTCACCCCTAAGGTAGGCCCAAGGTACCCCTGTGGGCAGGGTGCGGTGTATGCGAAAGGTAGGACATGCCCGGGTGTGAGCGGCATGTCCTGATAGTGAATTACAGCCTAGTACGTTTTTCACTATTGCAAGGCTACCTGTTCCCCCTAGGCCAGAACGGGCGGTTTTGATTATTACAGTATATAATCCTAACTGACCCCGGGAACATGGTAGAAATTCGAGTTTAGTATGCCTGGACTCAGAATGATAAAATGCATCTTTTAGTGAAGTTGGTTTTAACATTCTGCGTTTGAAAATACCACTTTTAGAAAGTGGGTATTTTCTTGCCTAACCATCCAAGCCTGCCTCTGCGAGGTTGTGTATTCCTTGTCTGGAATGTGAGTGACAGGGGCTGGGGGATGCCAGGAGACAGGGTGAGTCAGCGCAGGGCTGAATAGCCAGATCGACCTGTAGATGGGTGGGAGGGGTCGCACCTGGGCCCTGAATAGGACAGTGCCTTCCCTCCACAATGCTGGCTCCACCTCCTGTGGTGCGTCTGATGTCCCTGGCCTACTCACTGAAAGAAGGGACGGAGACTTGTCAACAAAGTGCTCCAGAACTGGTTTGGACTAGGCGAAGGCCTCTCTGCCTTCAGAGAACAAAGGAATTTGGGATATAAATATTGGGGCCCTGACCCCATGAATTTAGATCTCGCTGGAATCAAGGAACCTGCCAAGACGAAGAGCTGGAAGAGCTGCCAGGAGGAGTACTGCCCCTTTGCTGTGTTGTTGCTTTGTTGGGTTGGCCTGCAGTTGCTGCTTCTGTCTTGGGCAGTGAAAGGACTGGACTGAACTTTCTACAAACTTGTGCTGAGTATCTCCAAGGGCCAGGAACCGAGCTGGCCTCCTGTTAAGAAGTCTCAGGGACTACAAAGACTTCACAAGCCTCTGGGTACCGCTTCTGGAACGCTGTTTCAGTCGCCACAGAGGAAGGGAACTGCAACCGACTCCGTCAACCGAATCCATCCCTGGCCGGTGACCTGTTTGCACCGCAGCCAACCCTGGTCTCACCGTGGGCGACGTCCAACGCCGCCAACATCGAGCCGCTGCTTGCACCGTGACCTGTGGGCACCGCAGTTCGCATCGCATCGCTTCACTGGGCCAGCCGGACCAGACCGACACTGTCGCTGCAACTGGCTCAAGAGTCGAGACCGCACCGCATTTGGGGCACCGCTCGCACGTCTGCGACGCACCGCTCCGACTCGCACCGCTGTCCGACGCCAGCTCCCGCACTCCGGCTTGGTCGCCTGCATCGCAACCTGTCAGCACCGCATCGAGCATCGTCTCGCCCTGCATAGCACGCCTTGGACTCACCGACTCCGTCTGCACGACGCTCATCGAGCCGCTGCCTGCACCGCATCGAGGGACACCGCACCTTGCATCGCTCCGTCTTGCACCGCAACCGCGACGAACGCCGACCGGCTCGTAGACTCCGTACCAGCCACAACGAGAAAAGGTACTGTGACCGAGTCTGTTCACGACTCTGCTGGCCCGTATCGACGCGGTCGGCTGGAACTGTTAGACTCTGGGGTTTTCAGCATCACGGTAGGCTCGGACGGAGCTACCGACTCGGACGAACTTTGCTTTTGTGCTATTCCTGCAAAGAAGAAGTTAACGTATCAAGTATTCATTCGTAAAGTATAGTATTGTGGATTTTTGTCGTAATTGGTCTTGTCTTGAGTATATAAAATATTGGTTATTTTTCTAAACTGGTGTGGTGTCCGTTTGTAGTGCTTACACTGTATTACTGTTGGTTATGTGCAAATGCTTTACACACTGCCTCTGAATTAAGCCTGACTGCTCGTGCCAAGCTACCACGAGGGTGAGCTGGGGTTACTTCACGAGTGTAACAACCCTTACCCTGACTAGGAAGAAGGGTCCCTACTTGGACAAAGGTGCAAGCCCTTGCCAACTAGAGATCCCATTTCTAACACCCGTCTATAAAGAAATTGGAAAGAAATGGTACCCCCATCCCATAGCTGTACAGAAAAGGTAGCTCACATTGTAGAACTATAAAAAGAAACACCTACAGGGAATGGTATCTCCCATTCTAAAACAACAACATCTCAGCACTGCGAAAACTCCTCCGTAAGCCTTCCAGGGGTGCAGAATGCCAGAGTTCATTGGGCTAGCAGTCTTATATAACACAACCATTTGAACCACATTCAAACATTCATCCTTAGCGCCTGATGGCCCTCTGACGCCGAGGACACAGCGGACCATGGAATCCTTCTGACAGGCTCGAACACTGGACATACGTGGCTGGAATAGAGGTCGGCGTAACTCCTGTAGTCCCGTGTAGCGTAATCATGTAGAATTACCCCAACATTCCACAATAGTAGGTGAGAAAAGTAATTGTGCATTTAGCACTATTTTTTTAGTGCAACAATGCACCCTTGCATCCAAAATGGACGTGAGGAATCGTTTTGCTGCAAGAAATAGCGCTAAATGCAACAGAACTTGAATAGAGAGTGTGAACAGCCTCTTGCGCTCGCTAATGTGCACTTGGGGTAGCGTTCCCCTCAACTTACTCCTTTTAGTGATATTTAACACTATTGTCTAAATGCAGAATGCACCCTTGTGTCCAAAATGGATGAAAGAACGCATTTTGTGCTAAGAAATAGCTAAATGCGACAGAACGCTAATAGTGAGCGCAAGCAGCCGCTCGCGCTCTCTAAATGTGCTCCTGTGATTGCAATTTTTCCCCCAAATGACTCTTAATTATGCGAGCAGGACTCAGACACAATGGAAAACTCCATCACATACCATCCGGTGATATGACGCTCCGCTAAAACATGGCGCCTGCACATTTCTGTGTTAGTCCGCCATTTAATTGAACCCTTCATCTTCAAACCACGAGTTCTTAGACTCCACAAGACAATGTACCAAAGAGACGCCGGTTCTACCTGTCTTTGTTGCACATACAACCGTTATATATGGCACACGCGGTTCATTTTAGTTACCCTAATGGGGATTAAGTTAACGAGTTCCACTCCTTGCACAAACGCGCTGTGTTTGAAAAATACAGGTTGAAAAAGGCAGAATGTCCCGAAAATGTTTAGGAGTTAATAGAACCTAATAGGACTGAAGGAGGAAGGTACAATATGTTGAAATAACATATTCCAAACCTATAAATTCAGCTGGTGAAAAATCCAATCTATAAAAAATTCAATCAATAAAGAATTATGTCAACAATAAATCAAGATATTTTCACAGAATAATGAACGGTGAAACATGTGAACTTAATTATAAATAACAGCTAAATTCAATGCGGTCATTTAACCCCTTCGGATGACCATTTCCAGTCTTTTAATCCAGTATATTTCCCTGCGAAGTACCTGTTTCCTGTTGTCAGCGTCATCTTTAAGCGATACAGTCTCGGGGATTGACTCTCAATTGGCTGATGTTGTGTCCCAACATGTTAAAATGTAGAGCGACTGTAGACTTCTAATTCCTAGTGGGAATGTTGCTTTTATGTTCCACCAGTCTCGTCTTCATCTTGCCTCAGTCTTACCTACATAAGCCAGCCCACAGGGGCATTGGAGCTCGCAGTGCACGGTTCTGGAGTCACACGTAGCAGATGTGGCAGTGTGGTCTGCTTGCCTTGAGAGGGGTGTGCAATGGTGTTGCTTTTATGTTCCACCAGTCTCGTTTTCATCTTGCCTCAGTCTTACCTACATAAGCCAGCCCAGAGGGGCATTGGAGCTCGCAGTGCACGGTTCTGGAGTCACACGTAGCAGATGTGGCAGTGTGGTCTGCTTGCCTTGAGAGGGATGTGCAATGGTGTTGCTTTTATGTTCCACCAGTCTCGTTTTCATCTTGCCTCAGTCTTACCTACATAAGCCAGCCCACAGGGGCATTGGAGCTCGCAGTGCACGGTTCTGGAGTCACACGTAGCAGATGTGGCAGTGTGGTCTGCTTGCCTTGAGAGGGGTGTGCAATGGTGTTGCTTTTATGTTCCACCAGTCTCGTCTTCATCTTGCCTCAGTCTCACTTACATAAGCCAGCCCACAGGGGCATTGGAGCTCGCAGAGCACGCTTCTGGAGTCACACGTAGCAGATGTGGCAGTGTGGTCTGCTTGCCTTGAGAGGGGTGTGCAATGGTGTTGCTTTTATGTTCCACCAGTCTCGTTTTCATCTTGCCTCAGTCTCACCTACATAAGCCAGCCCAGAGGGGCATTGGAGCTCGCAGTGCACGGTTCTGGAGTCACACGTAGCAGATGTGGCAGTGTGGTCTGCTTGCCTTGAGAGGGGTGTGCAATGGTGTTGCTTTTATGTTCCACCAGTCTCGTTTTCATCTTGCCTCAGTCTTACCTACATAAGCCAGCCCAGAGGGGCATTGGAGCTCGCAGTGCACGGTTCTGGAGTCACACGTAGCAGATGTGGCAGTGTGGTCTGCTTGCCTTGAGAGGGATGTGCAATGGTGTTGCTTTTATGTTCCACCAGTCTCGTTTTCATCTTGCCTCAGTCTTACCTACATAAGCCAGCCCAGAGGGGCATTGGAGCTCGCAGTGCACGGTTCTGGAGTCACACGTAGCAGATGTGGCAGTGTGGTCTGCTTGCCTTGAGAGGGATGTGCAATGGTGTTGCTTTTATGTTCCACCAGTCTCGTTTTCATCTTGCCTCAGTCTTACCTACATAAGCCAGCCCACAGGGGCATTGGAGCTCGCAGTGCACGGTTCTGGAGTCACACGTAGCAGATGTGGCAGTGTGGTCTGCTTGCCTTGAGAGGGATGTGCAATGGTGTTGCTTTTATGTTCCACCAGTCTCGTCTTCATCTTGCCTCAGTCTTACCTACATAAGCCAGCCCACAGGGGCATTGGAGCTCGCAGTGCACGGTTCTGGAGTCACACGTAGCAGATGTGGCAGTGTGGTCTGCTTGCCTTGAGAGGGGTGTGCAATGGTGTTGCTTTTATGTTCCACCAGTCTCGTTTTCATCTTGCCTCAGTCTTACCTACATAAGCCAGCCCAGAGGGGCATTGGAGCTCGCAGTGCACGGTTCTGGAGTCACACGTAGCAGATGTGGCAGTGTGGTCTGCTTGCCTTGAGAGGGATGTGCAATGGTGTTGCTTTTATGTTCCACCAGTCTCGTTTTCATCTTGCCTCAGTCTTACCTACATAAGCCAGCCCACAGGGGCATTGGAGCTCGCAGTGCACGGTTCTGGAGTCACACGTAGCAGATGTGGCAGTGTGGTCTGCTTGCCTTGAGAGGGGTGTGCAATGGTGTTGCTTTTATGTTCCACCAGTCTCGTCTTCATCTTGCCTCAGTCTCACTTACATAAGCCAGCCCACAGGGGCATTGGAGCTCGCAGAGCACGCTTCTGGAGTCACACGTAGCAGATGTGGCAGTGTGGTCTGCTTGCCTTGAGAGGGGTGTGCAATGGTGTTGCTTTTATGTTCCACCAGTCTCGTTTTCATCTTGCCTCAGTCTCACCTACATAAGCCAGCCCAGAGGGGCATTGGAGCTCGCAGTGCACGGTTCTGGAGTCACACGTAGCAGATGTGGCAGTGTGGTCTGCTTGCCTTGAGAGGGGTGTGCAATGGTGTTGCTTTTATGTTCCACCAGTCTCGTTTTCATCTTGCCTCAGTCTTACCTACATAAGCCAGCCCAGAGGGGCATTGGAGCTCGCAGTGCACGGTTCTGGAGTCACACGTAGCAGATGTGGCAGTGTGGTCTGCTTGCCTTGAGAGGGATGTGCAATGGTGTTGCTTTTATGTTCCACCAGTCTCGTTTTCATCTTGCCTCAGTCTTACCTACATAAGCCAGCCCAGAGGGGCATTGGAGCTCGCAGTGCACGGTTCTGGAGTCACACGTAGCAGATGTGGCAGTGTGGTCTGCTTGCCTTGAGAGGGGTGTGCAATGGTGTTGCTTTTATGTTCCACCAGTCTCGTTTTCATCTTGCCTCAGTCTTACCTACATAAGCCAGCCCAGAGGGGCATTGGAGCTCGCAGTGCACGGTTCTGGAGTCACACGTAGCAGATGTGGCAGTGTGGTCTGCTTGCCTTGAGAGGGATGTGCAATGGTGTTGCTTTTATGTTCCACCAGTCTCGTTTTCATCTTGCCTGAGTCTTACCTACATAAGCCAGCCCACAGGGGCATTGGAGCTCGCAGTGCACGGTTCTGGAGTCACACGTAGCAGATGTGGCAGTGTGGTCTGCTTGCCTTGAGAGGGGTGTGCAATGGTGTTGCTTTTATGTTCCACCAGTCTCGTTTTCATCTTGCCTCAGTCTTACCTACATAAGCCAGCCCAGAGGGGCATTGGAGCTCGCAGTGCACGGTTCTGGAGTCACACGTAGCAGATGTGGCAGTGTGGTCTGCTTGCCTTGAGAGGGATGTGCAATGGTGTTGCTTTTATGTTCCACCAGTCTCGTTTTCATCTTGCCTCAGTGTTACCTACATAAGCCAGCCCACAGGGGCATTGGAGCTCGCAGAGCACGGTTCTGGAGTCACACGTAGCAGATGTGGCAGTGTGGTCTGCTTGCCTTGAGAGGGATGTGCAATGGTGTTGCCTTTAATGATGTTGTTACAACTTCCCCAGTTCAGACAGGCGGTAGTTCCTTTATAGACTGTGTTGGCTCTGATGTCCCCTTTGTCACCTAGCAGTCCCTTCACATTTGTCTTTCTCTGATATGTGAATAAGGTGCTGAGTCGCAAATACCTCTACAATTTATTTCTGTTCTGTAGCATAGGCCAATATTTTCGTCTGATCCATTTTAATTGTGTTCTCGATGTGGAGATTGCAGACACAAACACCATTCTCCTGGGTCACTACGAGGACTTTCAGGCCTCAAGAGATGAATTCTGGCCTTGGTGTCAACCCTTCTTGAATGACAGACTTGGGGTAAACTCTTTGTTTGATTTTGTTTATTAACATTATTTTCCCAGCATTGTAATAGTTGGAATTGGATGCTTTGCGTTTTATTCTAAACAACTGGGAATAGGGAAGGGGTTTCTTCAATGAATGCTGATGAGGACTGCAGCAGTGCAGTAAGTTATTGCGATCCGTGGGTTGCTTTCCAGCGTGTTATCTTTGATGGTGATATCAGCGACTAAACATGTGATGGTCTGAATATGTGATGGTGCTCTCTCTGATGGTCTGAATATGTGATGGTGCTCCCGCTGATGGTGCTCCCGCTGATGGTGCTCTCTCTGATGGTCTGAATATGTGATGGTGCTCCCGCTGATGGTGCTCCCGCTGATGGTGCTCTCTCTGATGGTGCTCCCGCTGATGGTGCTCTCGCTGATGGTGCTCTCTCTGATGGTGCTCTCTCTGATGGTGCTCTCTCTGATGGTGCTCCCGCTGATGGTGCTCTCGCTGATGGTGCTCTCTCTGATGGTGCTCCCGCTGATGGTGCTCTCTCTGATGGTGCTCCTGATGGTGCTCTCTCTGATGGTGCTCCTGATGGTGCTCTCTCTGATGGTGCTCTCCCTGATGGTCTGAATATGTGATGGTGCTCCCGCTGATGGTGCTCTCTCTGATGGTCTGAAAATGTGATGGTGCTCCCGCTGATGGTGCTCCCGCTGATGGTGCTCTCTCTGATGGTCTGAATATGTGATGGTGCTCCCGCTGATGGTGCTCCCGCTGATGGTGCTCTTGCTGATGGTGCTCTCTCTGATGGTGCTCTCGCTGATGGTGCTCTCTCTGATGGTGCTCTCGCTGATGGTGCTCTCTCTGATGGTGCTCTCTCTGATGGTGCTCTCTCTGCTGGCGCTCTCTCTGATGGTGCTCCCGCTGATGGTGCTCCCGCTGATGGTGCTCTCTCTGATGGTGCTCTCTCTGATGGTGCTCCCGCTGATGGTGCTCTCGCTGATGGTGCTGTCTCTGATGGTGCTCCCGCTGATGGTGCTCTCGCTGATGGTGCTCTCGCTGATGGTGCTCTCTCTGATGGTGCTCCCGCTGATGGTGCTCTCGCTGATGGTGCTCTCTCTGATGGTGCTCACTCTGATGGTGCTCTCTCTGATGGTGCTCCCGCTGATGGTGCTCTCGCTGATGGTGCTCACTCTGATGGTGCTCTCTCTGATGGTGCTCCCGCTGATGGTGCTCTCGCTGATGGTGCTCTCTCTGATGGTGCTCTCTCTGATGGTGCTCTCGCTGATGGTGCTCCTGATGGTGCTCTTTCTGATGGTGCTCTCTCTGATGGTGCTCCTGATGGTGCTCTCTCTGATGGTGCTCCTGATGGTGCTCTCTCTGATGGTGCTCCCGCTGATGGTGCTCTCGCTGATGGTGCTCTCTCTGATGGTGCTCTCTCTGATGGTGCTCCCGCTGATGGTGCTCTCTCTGATGGTGCTCTCTCTGATGGTGCTCCTGATGGTGCTCTCTCTGATGGTGCTCTCTCTGATGGTGCTCCCGCTGATGGTGCTCTCTCTGATGGTGCTGTCTCTGATGGTGCTCCCGCTGATGGTGCTCTCGCTGATGGTGCTCTCTCTGATGGTGCTCCCGCTGATGGTGCTCTCACTGATGGTGCTCCCACTGATGGTGCTCTCTCTGATGGTGCTCTCGCTGATGGTGCTCTCGCTGATGGTGCTCCTGATGGTGCTCTTTCTGATGGTGCTCTCTCTGATGGTGCTCCTGATGGTGCTCTCTCTGATGGTGCTCTGGTGCTCTCTCTGATGGTGCTCCTGATGGTGCTCTCTCTGATGGTGCTCCCGCTGATGGTGCTCTCGCTGATGGTGCTCTCTCTGATGGTGCTCCTGATGGTGCTCTCTCTGATGGTGCTCTCTCTGATGGTGCTCTCTCTGATGGTGCTCCCGCTGATGGTGCTCTCTCTGATGGTGCTCTCTCTGATGGTGCTCTCTCTGATGGTGCTCCCGCTGATGGTGCTCTCGCTGATGGTGCTCCTGATGGTGCTCTCTCTGATGGTGCTCTCTCTGATGGTGCTCCTGATGGTGCTCTCTCTGATGGTGCTCCTGATGGTGCTCTCTCTGATGGTGCTCTCTCTGATGGTGCTCTCTCTGATGGTGCTCCCGCTGATGGTGCTCTCTCTGATGGTGCTCTCTCTGATGGTGCTCTCTCTGATGGTGCTCCCGCTGATGGTGCTCTCGCTGATGGTGCTCCTGATGGTGCTCTCTCTGATGGTGCTCTCTCTGATGGTGCTCCTGATGGTGCTCTCTCTGATGGTGCTCCTGATGGTGCTCTCTCTGATGGTGCTCTCTCTGATGGTGCTCTCTCTGATGGTGCTCCCGCTGATGGTGCTCTCGCTGATGGTGCTCTCTCTGATGGTGCTCACTCTGATGGTGCTCCCGCTGATGGTGCTCTCGCTGATGGTGCTCTCTCTGATGGTGCTCACTCTGATGGTGCTCTCTCTGATGGTGCTACAGCTGATGGTGCTCTCGCTGATGGTGCTCACTCTGATGGTGCTCTCTCTGATGGTGCTCCCGCTGATGGTGCTCTCGCTGATGGTGCTCTCTCTGATGGTGCTCTCGCTGATGGTGCTCTCTCTGATGGTGCTCTCTCTGATGGTGCTCTCGCTGATGGTGCTCCTGATGGTGCTCTTTCTGATGGTGCTCTCTCTGATGGTGCTCCTGATGGTGCTCTCTCTGATGGTGCTCCTGATGGTGCTCTCTCTGATGGTGCTCCCGCTGATGGTGCTCTCGCTGATGGTGCTCTCTCTGATGGTGCTCTCTCTGATGGTGCTCCCGCTGATGGTGCTCTCGCTGATGGTGCTCTCTCTGATGGTGCTCTCGCTGATGGTGCTCTCTCTGATGGTGCTCCTGATGGTGCTCTCTCTGATGGTGCTCTCTCTGATGGTGCTCTCTCTGATGGTGCTCTCTCTGATGATGCTCTCTCTGATGGTGCTCCCGCTGATGGTGCTCTCGCTGATGGTGCTCTCTCTGATGGTGCTCCCGCTGATGGTGCTCCTGATGGTGCTCCCGCTGATGGTGCTCTCGCTGATGGTGCTCACTCTGATGGTGCTCTCTCTGATGGTGCTCCCGCTGATGGTGCTCTCGCTGATGGTGCTCTCTCTGATGGTGCTCCCGCTGATGGTGCTCTGGCTGATGGTGCTCCTGATGGTGCTCTCTCTGATGGTGCTCCTGATGGTGCTCCCTGATGGTGCTCTCTCTGATGGTGCTCCTGATGGTGCTCTCTCTGATGGTGCTCTCTCTGATGGTGCTCTCTCTGATGGTGCTCCCGCTGATGGTGCTCTCGCTGATGGTGCTCTCTCTGATGGTGCTCTCGCTGATGTTGCTCCTGATGGTGCTCTCTCTGATGGTGCTCTCTCTGATGGTGCTCTCTCTGATGGTGCTCCCGCTGATGGTGCTCTCGCTGATGGTGCTCTCTCTGATGGTGCTCCTGATGGTGCTCTCTCTGATGGTGCTCTCTCTGATGGTGCTCTCTCTGATGGTGCTCTCTCTGATGGTGCTCCCGCTGATGGTGCTCCTGATGGTGCTCTCTCTGATGGTGCTCTCTCTGATGGTGCTCTCTTTGATGGTGCTCTCTCTGATGGTGCTCCCACTGATGGTGCTCCCGCTGATGGTGCTCTCTATGATGGTGCTCCTGATGGTGCTCTCGCTGATGGTGCTCTCTCTGATGGTGCTCACTCTGATGGTGCTCTCTCTGATGGTGCTCTCTCTGATGGTGCTCCCACTGATGGTGCTCTCTCTGATGGTGCTCTCGCTGATGGTGCTCTCTCTGATGGTGCTCCCGCTGATGGTGCTCCCGCTGATGGTGCTCTCTCTGATGGTGCTCACTCTGATGGTGCTCTCTCTGATGGTGCTCCCGCTGATGGTGTTCTCGCTGATGGTGCTCACTCTGATGGTGCTCTCTCTGATGGTGCTCCCGCTGATGGTGCTCTCGCTGATGGTGCTCTCTCTGATGGTGCTCCCGCTGATGGTGCTCTCGCTGATGGTGCTCTCTCTGATGGTGCTCCCGCTGATGGTGCTCTCGCTGATGGTGCTCTCTCTGATGGTGCTCTCTCTGATGGTGCTCTCTCTGATGGTGCTCTCTCTGATGGTGCTCCCGCTGATGGTATAGATAAATTCTATTCTGGCAATCATGAGTCACCTTGCTGGAAAGACATAACTTTACCAAACAGCACTGTGAATCTGCTTGCCAAGGACACTACTAGTAAAATGCTATGGACGTTGCAGAATAAGTATTCCTCCCAAAGTAATTTTGAAATTCTAAAGCACATAAAAATAAATAAATAAGGAAGCTTCACTTATTTTGTGAGAGACAATCTTCAAAAAGTAAATTTGTAAAATGTTCACCTGTAATTCTTTTACAGATTGTCTCCCCTTCCATTGTGACACAAATCACAGCTTTACACATGTTATAAAGTCTGTGATACTTTCCCAGAGGTTCATGACATTCTAGGGATGTCGAGGCCTTCAGTTCATAAAGGGATGTGCACAAGTGGACAGTGCTGGCTTCATGAAGAGCCCATGGGTGACCCTACGGCGGAGGATTCTGGAAAAACGCGAACTATAAGGAAGCGCGCCATTAGGACGCGGCCCCCCGGGAACCCGGCCACGCCCTCGTGGTTCCTCTTCAAAGGATTGGGCGTATCTACAGCGTGAATCACTTCCGGGGCAACGTCGTGACGTCACTTCCGGCCGGAGCAGGCAACAGCGAGGGGGAGGAGTGGGCGTGGGCCTATTTAGGGCAACTTGCCCGGGTCCTCGCCCTCTCTTCCTTACGGCGCCGACCCCGGTATGCAGGGGACTCCGTGAATCTCCCACCCACCCATCCCTAGAGGTAGAGCTTGGGAAAGGTGTTGGAAGTTGAATAGAGAGTGGCGGTAAGGAGGCCACATAAATTGCCTTACATTGTTAAGGGAGTCCTCCTGCATACTCCCTAGGCCAGCACTGAGGGGGTGTTACGGTAAGCTCACCCCAGAGAGAATGGAGACACCGGCTGGGGGCAAGGGCGCCAGTTTAAAAACTAGGGCATGGGGCATCCGCCCCTGGTTATTCCCTACGAGCCCCGATGGGCAGCCTGGTGGTGGAGGGGTGGGCCCCTCAGGTGGCGGACAAGGACCAGATGGCAGGGGCTCACCTCTCAAGGACGCAGGTGGGTTGCGCCTTGCGTGGCTCTCAGTTGGTTGGGGGACGCGAGCCAGAAGGCACCTTAGTGCTGGAGCAATAGACAACATTCTTCTGGTATATAAATTAGGTTCTGTCAGACTTGCTGATGGATTATGATTTTATGATCAACTTAAATGTACATATTGCTTAACGGTCGAATTTGATAAATCCATATCGTATCGAATTGTATTAATTATATATTGTCATGTTTGTGTGTTGGTTTGTAATAAACATGGCCTCTTTTACCCACAGCTTTGGTCGTCAAGTATTGATTTGTGGGTTTGGATGGGGGCGGGGCCGGGAGCCAACCTGGGGGGTCCGGGTCCTAATACACCACGCAGGTGGTCAACCGACACCCCGTTCACATATCACCCCCAAAACCAGAGTTCTGCCTCCAAGAAAGGTGTGCAGAACTTTCACAGACCTACCCAGACAGTAGACATTGTTCATTTTTTCATCTTTAATGGGAAATTGGCAGTGAGGACCTGATCTGTCAACTCTAATCTTCTCTCGCGTGGTCTGAAGGTTTCCCGCCTTATTCCCTAAGCTGGGTTTATCGGTGCTAAATGGCAGCTCCGCTGGTACACAGCGCTGGGCCTGTTCCCCGTACACAAATTGCCAATTCAATTAAATGTGTGTAGAGGCTCCGCTGGCAGGCCGCAGGAAGGGCGGCCATTTTGGCAAGTGTCAGTCCTCATTTAGGAAGCTGTCAAAGCCGGCCGCGCTCAGGTTTCGGCGGTCACTGGCTGCCTCTCAAAGGCCTTCAGAAGGTTGTCTGTCTCCTGGTGGGCTCACAGCTCTGAGCTGATTTTGAAACCAAATGGGCACCTGTCCCATTTATCCCTGCCCTGGAAGATGTTTTAATTAAAATAAAAAGTGAAGAGAATGTGTGCTCAATGCTTGCGATTATTGAAGGGGAAGAAGACGCAAATTAAGGGTTTGCAGGTTCTAGGGTGGTCTTCAAGAAGTTATGTAAATTCACCAAGAAGGGAATGGAGCATTCAACATATCCTGTGAGTACTTCTTTCGTCTCGTTCTCACCCTGATCCCTCTCGCCCCTCTCCATCCCATCCCACTCCCACCCTTCCACCACTGCAACGGACCCCTCGCCCAGCACTACAAGGGCACACTCCATCGCCTCCATGTCCCTCACTCTCCATTGTGGCAGCCCGAGAACCACAGAAAGAAGTGAGAAAGAGCAGAGTTCAGATCTAGGTGGTGTAGGAGGGCAGATATAGGCAGTGGTCTGAGAGAGCTGGAGGCAGTCAGAGGGGATCCCTCCTTTCACACTATTGATCGAGGTGCACACATTCTCCGAACAGAGGTGGGTTCTAATGGATCTGATACGGAAATTGATCTCCACACCTGTGTAGGACTTGGGGGCATAAATAACTCCGTCAACAAATCGAAGTCCCAGAAAAGTGGGATTTCGTATCTGTGAATGGGATTTGCTGACATGAAAATTCCACCAGCGTGGTGGAGTTTCCTTGTAAACAAGTCTGTTCTGCGGGGAGGATTTGTGAACGTTCAAGGCTGGGTGCACTAGTGAAAGGGGAGTGAGCCACAAACTCACAAGTTTGTCAGTATTCAACCAATAAATCAAACAAGATTTATAGAAGTGCAGGTAATCACCCGCAAGGGTATCCAGGTGCTGAGATCCAATCCTCTCGGGTGGCCTCAGTTGAACAGCCAGGTCTTGAGTCCCCTTCGGAACTCCTGTAGAGATGATGAGGTCCGGAGATGGAGGGGGGTTCTGCCCCAGGACTTTGCGCTCGGCCAGGTAGGAGAAGAAGTGCTCTTCACTGTTGCTCCGGCGGATGCCGGGGGTGTGAACGACAAAAAGGGTGAGGCGGGTCACAGGAGTCTGGAGGGTTGGTGGAGGCTCAGGCAGTGGTTGATGTATGCCGGTGCTTGATTGTGCAGTGCTTTGTAGGTGTGGGTCAGAATCTTGAATTGGCATCTCTTGTAGACGGGGAGTCAGTGGAGTTTCTTCAGGTGAGGGGTGATGTGTGTCCCTCTGGGGAGGTCGAGGACGAGTCTGGCTACTGAGCTTTGAATGGTCTGCAATCCTCTTCAGGAGGTGTGTGGTAATTCCTGCGTATAGTGGTTAGCTGTAGTCCAAGCGGCTGGTGACGAGGGCTTGAGTGACGGTTCATGTGGTTAACACTAGGAACCATTTGAAGGGGTTTTTTTTAGCCTGGAATTCACCAAGCTATCACAGGTAGTTTCCCACACCAATTATGTTCAAAGACTTATTCTTGTTCATGGCTGGAGTTAATGTATATTCAGTCTGGAAATGTGGAGGAAATACCCACATTGTTTACAGGGACAGAGGAGGGGGCATTCCCACAGGGAAAAGTATTTTTCCCAGGCAGAGACAGAGTAAATGTTTGTAAGTGCAAATGCATATCGTGTTCCTCTTACGCAGGCAGAAACATACACTTGTGTATTTTAGTATAGGTAAAGGAATACATGAGTGAGGACTGCTGAGGCTCTGCGACTACTGCTGCATCATTTCATGTAATTTGGAAAAGTTTTGATGAAATTTCACAAAATTTCACAGTTTAAAATTCAGCAATTTTGTTCACCTCTATTCTTTTTTACTCAGAGTGCACTCCTGGTAAAATGTGTTGTAAGCGTCCAATGGCTGCAGAGCTGGGACACTTTAGAACTTCGTGCATCACTCACGTGAAGGTCCCTGGGATGAAGCAAGCCTTCATCGGGATGAAACAACGAGTTAGCGTTCCCACTTCTAAGCACCCAGAGTTCCAGCTATAGAATCAAGATTAAAAATAAAAATGATATACAGTACAGAAACAGCTGAAGACTGTAGGTAAATTAATGTGATTTAAATGTTTAATAATTAGGGCTCCGGGTTTTATGTTATTTATTTTGTGGCATTTCCATTTGAATTTATCCATATTTATTTTTTGCTAATTTTATCTGTATTCATATTTATTTTGTGCTTAGTGTAAAAAATTAAGCTGCAGTGAGTAATTTCCTTATTTTTATTTTTTTATTTTGGCTAAACAGTATAGAAAAAAAAAACATTAAATCACAACAAGTACAAAAATGGTATAAAAGAAATTAGTACATATACATTGAAGTCGCCAAGGTAGAAAAAAAAAAAGAGAAAAGAAAAATAATAATAATGATGGAGAAAAAGCAATTTAGATCATAATCTAACGTAAAAATCAAACAAAACTGTTCCATATACGGTCTTGTTTCTGAAGTGAACGCACACCTCTAGTTTTAGCTAACGCTCGCTCCCTCTCGTAAAGATCCTTCATAATTGCCCACCATTCTAATGCAACAGGGGGATTCGGCGAGATCCATGCTCTTGCAATGCAAAGACGGGCCGCGACTAGAATAATAGAAAAAACAAGATCTCAAACCCCTGTTAGCTTCCTCTTTGTGACCCAGCATGGTTTCTTTTGTAGTAGGAGAGAAATCCGACTCCAGGCGGCTGCCAATAATTTGAGTAACTTCCTCCCAGAATGTATCAAGTTTGGGGCAGGTGCAAAACATATGTACAATATTTGCTGCAATCATTCCACATTTCGGACAAAACCTCCTATCTCCCCCTTCTCCCGTGTTATTTGTGCCCATTTCGCAATCTTTTTACGAGTGTAATACAGCATGCAGATTGTGCGAAATTGCTGCAGTTTTAAGCCAATAGAGTGAATTGCCCCATCCAAAGTATCTAAAGCAGAAGCTATGTCTACTGGAGTAATGTCTACGCCTAAAGCTTGACTCCACTTAGTGGCCAGGCGCTGACTATCATCCCTCCTAAATTGGCAAAGCTGTAAGTACAAAGTGTTAATTCGTAGTTTCTGATTAGTATCTAATAAGCATGCCAATAAGTCAGAGTCCTGCAGTGTTTGGACCATTTGCTGCCTTAGGAGACAGTCTCTTATCTGTAAATACTTAAAAAAAGATTGTTGTGGGAGACCGTACGTAAATTGTAAATTTGCAAATATTCGAAAGCCGTCATAATAGTACTGTTGCCCGAGCCGCTCAATAATGTAACCTGCCCAGCGTCGGCCAACAGCATCATGAAATACTTCTGGGAGGATGGGGTTGTCCCAAAGAGGAAGATTGGAGTCGCGCCATAGGTCGCTCAAGGACCAACAGTAGTTTCAAATGTCATCACATATACGTACTATATCTCTAATCGTCTTGAATCAAACTCTTTTGAAATAATTTGGGTCATTAGTTGTATACAGAAACATATTACTGTCCAATCCAAGTGCAAGATAAAAACAAAAGTGGTGGTCTTGATGGACAAAAGACTTTGGAGGTGCCCGAAGAATGCCATCCAATAATATAGTTTCAAGTCAGGGAGTTGGAGCCCGCCTTGTTTATAAGGATACTTAAGTGATCAAATAGCTCCACGTGCTTGCTTATATCCCCATAAAAAACTATTTATCGCACCCTCCAGTTTCGTAAAAAAAAAAAAATAGGAACGCGTAGGGGGATAGGACAGAATAGATATACAAACTTAGGTAAGACAGTCGTTTTAATAATATTGCATCTGCCAATTATACTAATTGGAAGCTTATTCTACCTTTTTAAGCTTTGAATGACAGATTGCAACAATGGCTCGTAGTTAAGCCTCCATATCTGTTTAACCCGAGGGGAATAGCGCACCCCAAGATAAGTTGTAGTCGTGTAGCCCCCTATTATTGGTACAGCAGGATGAAAGTTAAGAACTTGTGTTTTATGAGCGTTGAGTTTATAACCGGAGAGAAGACCAAATTTTTCCGCCTCCACTTGAATTGAGGCAAGTGCCATCGCCGGGTCAGAGGAGAAGATTGCTATGTCGTCGGCGTTGTCAATGACTTTTAATTCACGTGGCCCAATGCTAAATGGAAGAATGCAAGCGTTGAGATTAAGTGATCTAATAAACGGCTCAATGTACAATGCAAATAGCAATGGGGAAAGTGGACATCCCTGACCAGTACCACGGTGTATTTGAAAAGGGGCCGAATGCAAGTTAGTGTATATTAATTTGGCCTGTGGGTTAATATATAATGCACGGACCCATTTGTTATATCGACCATCCAAACCATTAGCCATTAATATGGCCCATAAGCCGTCCCATACCACTCGGTCGAATGCTTTCTCAGCGTCTAGTAGCACCATCCCTATGTTAAGCACTGCCTTTTTAGCTATAACAAAAGCAATAATAGCTGTATTAACGTGGGCCGTGGTGTCTCTACCTGTTATAAATCCGTGTTGCTGGCTCGAAACTAAACCAGGCATAAGAGGAGCTAGCTGATTAGCTAAAACTTTAGCGAAGATTTTAGCATCCGTGTTAATAAGAGATATAGGGCGGTATGATCTGCAATCGTCAGGTGGTTTTCCTTTTTTTTTTTTAAAACCAATGCTGGTCATATCCCAAGAGCTCGATACCTCCATTCGGAACCCTAACCTGATGTATAACCTCACCTAATAATGGTAAGATAAGGTTCTTACGGCCATCTGAATCATTGCATTGTAGAACCGCTTAGACAGCTTTGCTGCAATTATTTAAGCTTCATTAGAAACTCTTTATTCTTTTTTTAACTTCCCTGCCTGTCAGTTGCGCAGCTGTTGACCTAGCACGCACGATTGACAGTAGTGAGAATCACTCAAAAGAAAGTGTATTTTTTGAATTTTTCTATATTTTAAAATAAATAACAATAAGAAAATAGATTGTTTTGAGTCTGCATTTATTTGTAAAAATCACTAATAACACTATAGTGGTCTGCACATATTCAGAGAGGTGGAGTTCTCAATTAATTACAATAAAAGAGTTAATGAAGCTTGATTTTGATTCAGGTGACTTTTCAACAGCTCTGGTTGTAAGACTTCATTATAAGTGTCACGATTCACTCCCTGTGCTCTCGTTCCCACCACCAGGGGGCCGAAGTGTGGGGCTTTCCAGCATTCTAATATACTTCCAGACACTCCCCTGTATGCATATCCTGACTTCCAGGCATTTGGACATCATTTAGGAATTGACATCCATTCCCAATCCATGCCGGGTTTTGTGGAAGCCAGTCTGCTCATGCTGGAAACTCCATTACCTATAATCCCCTGCTCACTGCTTTGTCTCCACCCCTGCAGGCCAAGGATGGGTGGAGGAATTCAGTTCACCTGTGGCTGGCTGCTGCTAGCCTGCTCACACCTGATGCATGTGATTACTGTGAGCTCTTTTAAGCCCCAGCTCCCTTCAGCCCAGGGTTGGTCATTGTAGCTGTGTACCGGTGAGGCCGATCCTTGTTTCCAGTGTTTCCTGAGCTTTTGATAACCTTGTTTCCAGTAGTTCCTGAGCTATAGCTATTCCTTGTACCTGAATTAGCACTGCCTGCAGTGCTACCTTGTTTCCTG
This sequence comes from Calotriton arnoldi, assembly GCA_963921515.1. Taxonomy (NCBI): domain Eukaryota; kingdom Metazoa; phylum Chordata; class Amphibia; order Caudata; family Salamandridae; genus Calotriton; species Calotriton arnoldi. Next base: position 1,447,392 of record CAWUFW010003778.1, read on the forward strand.
AGTTCCTGAGCTATAGTTAATCTTTGTTCCTGTTCCTGGGCTTCAGCTATTTCTTGTTCCTGATTTGCACTGCTTGCAGTGCTCTCTTGACTCCTTGTTTCCTGAGCTGTAGCTATTTCCTGTTTCCTTGAACCAGTACTGCCTGCAGTGCTACCTTGACTCCTGAGCCTTAGCATTCCTTGTTCCTGAACTTCAGCGGTTTCCCTTGTTCCTGAACTAGCACTGCCTGCAGTGCTACCTTGACTCCTGAGCCTTAGCATTCCTTGTTCCTGAACTTCAGCGGTTTCCCTTGTTCCTGAACTAGCACTGCCTGCAGTGCTACCTTGACTCCTGAGCCTTGGCATTCCTTGTTCCTGACCTGCAGCAGTTTCCCTTCTCCTGAACTAGCACTACCTGCAGTGCTACTTTGACTCCTGAGCTTTTGCTCAATTCTTGTTCCTGCCCCAGCACTGCCTTCTATGCTACTTTGTTTTCTTGATTCCTGAACCTGCACTATTCTAGTATACCCTTGTAGCCTCCCCTTCTGTATATCCTTTTCCAGTCCCTGCCTTTCTTCCCATTTCCTTGGTTCCAGTTCTAGTTTGCTGTCTTTCTATTTCTGCTGTCTTGCTTCTGTTACCTTGTATGTTTGTTACCTGCTTTCTGCCAAGTGTGCCCTGTGATTTCCTTCCTTTCCTGTTAAGCACTCCTCCCTGCTAGCTCCTTGTCTATTGTGCTTGTGTTTAGTTCTACCCCTTTGCTGTTACTGCCTTGCGTGTTCCTGTTTGATCGCCAGGATCCGTGGGCACAGCTGACTACCTAGGTGGTATTTCTTGTTCACTGTGAATATTGTCTTTGAGTTACTGTTATAACATCACCATAGGTATAAGCTCCAAAGACCCTGCCTTTGCATACATATCCTATATGTGGGTATTTTCAGTCAGTATCTGTAACAGCAATTGTGGGTGAGGAACTTACTGAGCTCCAGTCTTACTATGTGGAGCTCCTGAGTGCTTTACCCCACATTCCCTTTATTGTTAAAGTTGTATTATATATATGTCTTGCACTTCCGTCCTGGGTGTAGTTAGTCTGAATGCTAAATTGCCTTGTGAGTGCCCTTCCTTTCTGAGTCTTAGCCATCTTGTACAGGCTTCCCCTTTGGATCCCTTTTTCTCCTCTGACTCCTTGTGTGATCCTGGGCAGCGCTGTACTACTCTTTCTGTGCATGGTACATTTTCTACCCAGTCCTTGCTCAAGTCCCTGACTGTGTTCCCGACATAGTCCCGGACAGTCCCTGACAATAAGAGAGCGTAGCTACCACTTACAAACAAGGCAAGGGGGGGTTGCGCAAATCAAAAAGAATCAATGAACAGGAGGCGAAGGCTGGCCCAATAATACTGAGGTTTGAGTCAAACACGCCAGCCCTGACCTGGGAATCGCATCTGTGAGCTCTTTATTGTATTTCAATAATCCTTAAAATTAAATTAAAGACCACTCTTCAAATAGTTGGTTATTGGGAACAGTGACCAGATCGAGATATCCGGAGCACAAAATCACTACCCATCTCAGAATCTTTTGTATAAGACCTTTGAGCTTCAATATATAGGAAAGAGTTATTTTATTAAGCTATTTGTATCATTGTTTTCTAGATAAATATTACTAGCATTTTGGACCAATGTAGGACTGAGGGGGATTTGGGAGTACAAGGAACATTTGAGACACCATCACCATCACGTATCTAAGGAAACCGATGGCGAAATGGAGAGATATTTATTTTGTTGCTGAAATTGAAAGATAAAACTGTGCAATTTAGGTCCAGATAAGGATTAATTTCTGTACCATATATGAGTTTACATGTCATGATGCGCGGCCCTATATTTGAAACTGAGTGATGCAGGCTTTACTATGGTTTCTAAGTATTCTTGAATGTGGTTATAAGACCTGGACAAAAGGTTTCTATTATGCTGGTGAAATTTGCCCAATTCCTGAATTTTGGCTAAATTTCTCAAAAATTTGCATTATGAAGCTTTGCATAACATTTTTTAGCTCGCAAAAAAAAATCTCATGAGTTAGCAGAGTGAGACTGGTTTACAGAAAAAAAAAATCCCTAAGAGACATATTCCTCCCAAGCCAGTCTCTTGTCGGTATGTCCAGAGACTTTTTTTTGCGAGGTGTGTGTTCGCTTAAGAATTATATGAGATATCGGAACACCACATTGTCCCACAAACGTGTAGTTTTATGCAATTTTCCGAAATTTTCGTGGATTTTTTTTTAAAATTATGAGAAAAAAACTAAGCAACTTCACACACCTCAAGCTTGTAATAATAAAAACATTCACTTTTTAAATTATAAATCCAATCTAATGATGTGGGAGGATTTTAAAAGGATCTATAATAAGTATACGTATAAATATGGAAGCAGCTCTCCTGGCTGAAGAAAGTGAAACCCGTCCTACCAGGGTTGACTTCAGGACCAGAGTGCAGGCCATGGTCCCCTCACACAAGGATTGAGGCAACCCCGAGACCCCTCAAAGGCATCATACACAGTACAGCACCTCATTGAGGACTTGACAGACCACATCATCCCGAGACTGAAGGAACTGCACAGGCTCCTGATGAAGACCCACGTCACCTTCAAGGGCAGCTGGATCTTGTACACGCTCATCAGAAGAGACACATCTACATACCTGGCTGAGAAACTAACCACCTCAGGAGGACAGCCCAATATCAGGAGAGACTGCCAGGCTGCAGGCAAAGTAATGCACAGAGGGTAGACCAGAAGGCAGACCATCTCTAGCTATGCCCCAATGAACAGGAATAACACTCTACTGACATAAGACTGGCTCCACCCTCCTGCAGTTAATAATTAAAGACCCCTCAGACACACCTCTTCACTGACTGCCATAACCTCATAGGATAGAAGCTCTAAACTTCCTGCCTCATTGTAAAGGATCTTTATTAGGAGTGGATGGAACTCGCAGAGATCTGCGGAGTTGCATAAAAACTCTGCGAGATTCCGCGGAGTTCTGCCAGTGGGTAGAAAATATGAAGCTTGCACTGCTCGCGCTGCAATTTAGTGCTGGGAGCGTGAGCAGCACTGAAAAATCAGTGTGCACGGCACCATGCGTTGTGGAAGAGCACACAGCCAATCGAGTTGTATTTGCTGCTGTTCGAGTAGAAAACCTACTCAAGCTGCAGCAAATTTACTCGAGAGGCAACCCTCTGACCATGACTGCTCGCAACTGCCCACATTAGAAAATCACACTAGGGGACGCCAAATTTCGCTCTGGCTTCTCAGCTCATATTTTTGGAGTCTCCCTGGAGAAAAATTGTGCCAATTTGCGACTGGTGGAATTCCACCCACCTCTAATATTTATTGTAGCCCAGGAGCGTCCCCCATTGTTCAACGCTCCCTTCTTTACGCTATTTTACTGTTTTATACATACATACATGCATGCGTACATACATAAATACACACATACATCCATAAATACATACATAGATACATACATGCATACACACACACATACATACATACATACATACATGTGCATGATGTACTGAGAAAAACCTGAAGGTAACTGAGTTCAAAGCGACAGCCGTATGTGCCATTTCAAACAAACATGAATAACACTGGGGCTGGACAGATGGTACTAAGTTAGGGTAAGGATGAAATCAGGAGCCAGCACACACTATCAGATCCAGGGAGCCAATCACAGAGGACTTCATCATGTTAGAGAGAAAAGCAGAGATTAAATCTCAGTGGGCCCATAAATGCAAACTCATGATCACAGCACAGGGAGCTGACCCAGGGTTGAGATGAAATATTGAGCAGGGTCTAAAACAACATCAGACAGGACACACAGGATAACCTGGGGACAGGGCAGGTGAAGAGGAAGCCAGGATCAGAGCCTGAGACGGGCTCAGAAAGGACAATCTGGGACTGACTCTGAGCCAAACAATCGGTGAGGAATGAGTACAGAGGGTCGCGAGAAATCACACTTATGTGTGTCTGTGCTGCCTGACTGCCCGTCAGCCCCTGTGTCCAGAGTAGGAGGTGGGTGTAACTGATGTCATTCTCTCCAGCGTAATAACTCATTATTACCTACAAAATTGCTCGTAATTCTACGTAATTGTGTGAAAAGTGTAATCCAGCATTTAGTCCAAAATGGTCCCAAGGATGCATTTTGCACCAAACAAACAGCACTAAATGCTACGGACATGAAGAGCAGCAGCAGCCGTCGCTCGCTCTCTCTTAGTATGTTGTTCCTGTGGTAGGATTTTTGCACCAAATTATTCTCTATTCACGTAATTTTGGTACTTGTGCATCACAAGAGTAATGCCTAATTACTGAAATTACTCCGGCATAATTAAAATTTGGCCCAGGCTTAGTCAGAGCAGCACCATCCTCCTGGCCAGAGAGTGGCCACCAAGCACACAGTGACCAGTGTAGAGACACTGTGCAACAAAAGTTGCCTGGACAAACTGTCCCAAAAAATAACAGAAAACGTGGAGCAATGAATTGCTACTGTAAATAAAATGGCTCCTGGAGTAATATCCTACAGGAAAGAGCACACCTGAAAATAACACAAAAATAGATTCACATTAAAATAACTCGGATAAAACAGATAATTGAGGGATTAAAATACCCCTACGTCCTCCAATGTTCTATGACTGGGATTTCAAATAGTAAATCATCTACACCTATATTATTAAAAAGAGAAGAAGAGGATGTGTGATAGGGTGTGTTTGAGGTTGTGTGAGCAAGGGTGTGCAGGGGTGTGTGAGAGAAGATGTGTGTGAGGTTGTGTGCGAGGGTGTGTGAGAGGGTGTCTGCGAGGATGTGTGCCAGGGTGTGTGAGTGGGTGTGTGAGACGGTGTGTGAAATGGTGTGAGTGACGGTGTGTTATTGGGTGTGTGAGTGGGCCTGTGAGAGGGTGTGTGCTAGGGTTGTGAGATGGTGTGTGCAAGGGTGTGTGCAAGGGTGTATGGGCTGGTGTGTGAGACAGTGTGTGCAAGGGTGTGTGAGATGGTGTGTGTGATGGTGTGTGCGAGGGTTTGTGCGAGGTATGTCAGAGTTTGTGTGCATGGGTGTGTGAGATGCTGTGAGCAAGGGTATGTGAGATGGTGTGGGAGAGGGTCTGAGCAGATGTGTGAAAGGTGTAAGGGGATGCGTGAGATGATGATTGAGATTGCGTGTGAGATGGTGTATCAGATGGTGTGTGCAAGGGTGTGTCAGATGGTGTGGGAGTGGGTCTAAATGGGTGTGTGTGAGGGTGTGCGAGAGGGTGTAAGCGGGTGTGTGAAATGGTGTGTTGAGGGTGTGTGAGATGATGTGTGAGTGGGTGTTTGCAAGGATGTGTGAGAGGGCATGTGAGAGGGTGTGAGTGAGGATGTGTGCAAGGGTGTGTGAGATGGTGTGTGTGAGGGTGTGCAAGGGTATGTGTGAGGGTGTGTATGAGGTTGTGTGAGAGGATGTGGTTGTGTGAGGTGTGTGCAAGGGTATGTGAAATGGTATGGGAGAGGATCTGAGTAGGTGTGTGAGAGGGTGTAAGTGGGTGTGTGAGACAGTGTGTGAGATTGTGTGTGAGATTGTGTGTGAGATGGTGTGTTCAAGTGTGTGAGATGATGTGTGAGCGGGTGTATGCAAGGGTATGTGAGAGGGTGTAAACGGGTGTGTAAGATTTGTGATTGTGTGTGAGATGGTGTGTGAGATGGGATATTTGAGGGTGTTTGTGAGGGTGTGCATGAGATGGTGTGGGAGAGGGTCTGAGCGGGTGTGTGTGAGAGTGTGTGAGAGGTTGCAAGCGGGTGTGTGAGATGGTGAGTGAGATGGTGTGTGAGATGGTGTGTTCGAGGGCGTGTGAGATGATGTGTGAGTGGCTGTTTGCATGGATGTGTGAGAGGGTGTGAGCGAGGATGTGTGCTTCGTAACATTGCCTGGAATGTTTAGCACTTCTGGGGCAGGGTGCTCTGCACTTCGAGTCACACACAAAGATCTCAGCAGGGGCACCTTAAGTTCACAGAGGGGATTTTTGAACAATATATTTTGATTGGAAGCTACTTTGTAGAGTCTTTAATTTTTCAATAGTATGTTTTGCAAACTATGTTAGGAGTCATTGGAGTGAGGCCTCTTCTAGGTGCACGTGTAGCACATCAGAGACACCCCCTGAGATCTTCCTGGCTCTCCCCCTTGGTAAACACAAGGAGATGATGGACGGAGCGCTGAAACTTTTCAGACACTCACCGCCAGTCACAGATCTGGGTTGAATCCATCATCGTTCTTTAGCTCACTTTGCCACCCCAGTTCAGAATCCCCCCCTTGGTTCTACTCTCTTCTCAAAGACTTCCCAGTTGAGTGAGCAGATGGCAAGAGGCCCCTCCCGCTGTCCAGCGCACATCATGCACGTCAAGCGCCACCTCTCACGCACCGCACGTCAGCACCGAGCTGTGAGGCGCAGAGAGGGTTTATATTAACAAAGTTGAGCCCAGAGCTGTGGCCCACTGGCACCTCTGCCCCAGGCACTCCCGCCACAATCTGTGCTGAAAAGAGGAGGTACCTCCAGGTGCGGGCACTGCCACAACTGACACCTACCATAGGCGTCAAGGGATGGACTGGATGGAAACAAGCCAAGAGAGACCCCATGCTCCCTCAACACAGAACTGGGCATCTGGGAAAGGGCATGAAGTGCCCTGTAACACTCCACATATCTATAGATAACACTACACATCCACATATCTACCAGTAACACTCCACATCCACATATCTATTAGTAACACACTACATCCACATATCTACCAGTAACACTCCACATCCACATATCTACCAGTAACACTCCACATCCACATATCTATTAGTAACACACTACATCCACATATCTACCAGTAACACTCCACATCCACATATCTACCAGTAACACTCCACATCCACATATCTACCAGTAACACTCCACATATCTATAAATAACAATCCGCATCCACATATCTACCAGTAACACTCCACTTCCACATATCTATTAGTAACACACTACATCCACATACCTACAAGTAACACACCACATCCACATATCTACCAGTAACACTCCACTTCCACATATCTATTAGTAACACACTACATCCACATACCTACAAGTAACACACCACATCCACATATCTACCAGTAACACTCCACATCCACATATCTATTAGTAACACACTAGATCCACATACCTACAAGTAACACACCACATCCACATATCTACTAGTAACACACTACATCCACATACCTACAAGTAACACACCACATCCACATATCTACCAGTAACAGACACATCCACATATTTACTAGTAACACTCCACATCCACATATTTACTAGTAAAACACCACATCCACATATTTACTAGTAAAACACCACATCCACATATCTACTAGTAACACTCCACATCCACATATCTACTAGTAACACTCCACATCCACATATCTACCAGTAACACTCCACATCCACATATTTACTAGTAACACTCCACATCCACATATTTACTAGTAAAACACCACATCCACATATCTACTAGTAACACTCCACATCCACATATTTACTAGTAACACTCCACATCCACATATTTACTAGTAAAACACCACATCCACATATTTACTAGTAAAACACCACATCCACATATCTACTAGTAACACTCCACATCCACATATCTACTAGTAACACTCCACATCCACATATCTACCAGTAACACTCCACATCCACATATTTACTAGTAACGCACCCCATATCTACCAGTAACAGACACATCCACATATCTACCAGTAACAGACACATCCACATATCTACTAGTAACACTCCACATCCACATATCTACTAGTAACACTCCACATCCACATATCTACCAGTAACACTCCACATCCACATATTTACTAGTAACGCACCCCATATCTACCAGTAACAGACACATCCACATATCTACTAGTAAAACACCACATCCACATATCTACCAGTAACACTCCACATCCACATAAATACTAGTAAAACACCACATCCACATATCTACCAGTAACACTCCACATCCACATATTTACTAGTAACGCACCCCATATCTACCAGTAACAGACACATCCACATATCTACTAGTAAAACACCACATCCACATATCTACCAGTAACACTCCACATCCACATAAATACTAGTAAAACACCACATCCACATATCTACCAGTAACACTCCACATCCACATAAATACTAGTAAAACACCACATCCACATATCTACCAGTAACACTTCATATCCACATATTTACTAGTAACACACCACATCCACATATCTACCAGTAACACAACCCATCCACATATCTACCAGTAACACACTACATCTGCATAACTACCAGTAACACTCCACATCCACCTATCACTTACACTCCACATATCTACTGGTAACACTCCACATCTATATATCTAGCTGTAACACTCCACATATCTACTGGCAACACTCCACATATATATATCTAGCTGTAACACTCCACAAATCTATAGATCACACTCCACAGCCTCATATCTATCAGGAACACTCAATTTCCAAATGTCTACCGATAGCACTCCACATCCGCATAACTATCACTAACACTCCACATATCTACTGGTAACTCAGTCTGGGCAGTGAACTCTGCTCCGCTAACGGAGTTTGCAGAGTTTTCTGATCTCCACATTATGGGGAGCTCGTGAGCTATGCGGAGCGGAGGTTTTTCCTCACCCGCCAACATCAAGTTGGCGAGCGAGAGTGAGGAAAATCAACCTCCCGGTGAGATTTTTCCTTGTTCGTGATCGTCAACGTCAAGTTGGCGACCGCGAGCATGGAAAATCAACCTCCCAGCGAGATTTCTCAATGCAGGTGGTTGGATTTCTCATTGCGAGTGGTCGAGTATGCTCACAACCACTCGCATTGAGAAACCATCCATTCGAGTTCAGAAAGATGCCGCCTGAGTAAAAAAATCTGCTTGAGCGGCAGAAAGGAAGAAGCGCCCGCTTGCGCTGTGCATGGTGCCGTTCGCAATGATTGCACAGTGCAGACAAACACCCGGCGCTTAAAATCACTGCAAACTGCATTTATCTAACGCACTCGACCGCTTGTGAAGCTCCGCGTAGGGCGGCTGAGTTTTTTTTGCACTTCGTGGAACTCCGCGAACTCCGTCCAGGCTTACTGGTAACACTCCACATCTATATATCTAGCTGTAACACTCCACATCTCTATAGATAACACTCCACAGCATCATATCTATCAGTAACACTCAATATCCAACTGTCTACCGATAGCACTCCACATCCGCATAACTACCAGTAACACTCCACATATCTACTAGTAACACTCCACATCCACATATCTACTAGTAACACACCACATCCACATATCTACTAGTAAAACTCCACTTATCTACCGGTAACACTCCACATCCACATATCTACCAGTAACACTCCACATATCTACCAGTAACACTCCACATCCACATATCTACCAGTAATACTCCACACCCACATATCTACCAGTAACACTCAACATCCACATATCTATCATTAACACTCCACATATCTACTGGTAACACCCCACATCTACATATCTAACTGTAACACTCCACACCTTTACCGGTAACACTCCACAGCCACATATCTACCAGTACCACTCCACATATCTACTGATAACACTCCACATATCTATCAGTAACACTCCACATATCTACTGGTAACACTCCATATATCTACTGGTAACACTCCACATATCTACTGGTAACACTCCACATATCTACTGGTAACACTCCACATCCACATATCTACTGGTAACCCTCCACATCCACATAGCTACCAGTAACACACCACATATCTCCTGGTAACCCTCCACAGCCACATATCTACCAGTGACACTCCACATATCTACCGGTAACACTTCACATATCTACTGGTAACACTCCACATATGTACCAGTACCACTCCACATATCTATCAGTAACACTCCACATATCTACCAGTAATACTCCACATATCTACCGGTAAAACTCTACATATCTACCAGTACCATTCCACAGCCACATATCTACTGGTCTCACTCCACATCCACATATCTATCAGTAACACTCCACATATCTAGTGGTAACACTCAACATCCACATATCTACTGATAACACTCCACATCTACATATCTAACTGTAACACCCCATCCACATATCTACTGGTAACACTCCACATATCTACCGGTAACACTCCACATATCTACCGGCAACACTCCATATCCACCTCTCTACCAGTCACACTTCACATCTACATACCTAACGGTAACACACCACATATCTACTGATAACTCTCCACATCCACACATCTAATGGTAACACTCCACATATGGAGCGGTCACACTGCACTGGTAACACTCCACATATCTATCAGTAACAGTCCACATATCTACTGGTAACTCTCCACATATCTACCAATAACACCCCTCAACTACATATCTAACTGTAAAACCCCCATCCACATATCTACCGGTAAAACTCCACATATCTACCAGTAACACTCCACATATCTACTGGCAACACTCCACATCCAGCTCTTTACCGGTCACAATCCACATCTACATATCTAACGGTAACACTCCACATCCACATATCTACCAGTACCACTCCACATTCACAATCTCCTGGCAACAGTCTGCGGTGAGTCATCAGCACCTGGCATTTTGCCCCGCTGAGATTAGCATGTTCCACGTGGTGGATGGCATTCCGAGTTTTTTCTCTAAGATGTAGCATTGCCATGTCTGAGGCAATGCCGTCCCCATCACTTTCAGAGCTTGGACCAGTCACATGCCTTTTGTTTAGGACCACCCCAGACAGGTGTATGAGAGCTGCACTGATCCCCAGGGCAAGAAAGAGAGAAGCAAAGAGCATTTTGTCTCACATACAAAGCACTCCTAGAGCATCGTTCATCATACTTGGCCGCTAAACTCAAAGCCACGATCCCCCCTCCAAGGCTTCAGAGCAAGGTTAAAAAGAGACAGAGACACCATTCAAGAAGCAGTGAAATAACTTCTCATCAGACACCGTGCCCAGGCTAACCCCCTGAACTTCAAGTAGATTGTAACAAGCATTGGCATAGCCAATAGGTTTCGCCATATGTTTTTAGCCATGCAGCACATTATCCTGGGGACTGTGCCGCCAGGGATTGAAGAGTTACACAATCACTACACACTGGGTCATGCAGTGTGATTCAGGAATACATGCTTGCCTCAGGAAACATTTATGGACAGAGTTCAAGGCTTTTTAATGAATAGGACACTTTACCCCGCACACTTTTACTCCGCGTGCCATTACCCCGCAGTTTTTACACCACAAAATCTTTTACAATGCAGGGCTTTACAACACAATCCATTACAACGCATTCCCCATTACAACGCAATTTACTTTTCTAACTCCACCGTGGCGTTACTTTGGGGAATGCGTTGTAACAGTTTGCGGTGTAAAGCCCTGCATTGTAAAAGATTTTGCGATGTAAAAACTGCGAGGTAAAGGCACTGCGTAGTAACGCATGCGGGGTAAAAGATGTTTCCCATTTTTAATGCACAGAGAGAAATACAAGTGCCTTGATGCAAGTCAACAACACTACAACAAGTGCCTTGATGCAAGTCAACAACACTACAACATTATGTGTGCAACTGCATTACTGGAGTATTGAGCAGGGAAAACAGCGTTTACAACGCTGTCATTACATCGTGCAACTATTACAACGCGGTCGTTACAACGACTGCGTTGTTAGTACGCAATGCATTTACATCACAAGTCATTACAACGACTTGCACTAGTAGGCGCTGAGGTGTTGGAAATGAATTCTAACACCTTCCCTACTGTTGCTCAAACTGGAGTAGGAATAGTAATTAATACTATTCCTAAGTCCAGCGCCCCCCCTAGTGAAAGTCGTTGTAATGACTTGCGATGTAAATGCATCCCGTACTAACAACGCAGTCGTTGTAACGACCGCGTTGTAAAAGCACGCGATGTAATACATCGCGATGTAATGAGCCATATTCATTGAGCAGCCTATGAAAAAAAGCAGTGAAGTACTTTCCAATGGCAGAGACGTCATATCCCTCCTCCCCCAGGCCTCTATTCACCAGATGCCTTTCTCCAGAGGTTTCCATTGAAAACACTGCTCACACCATCCGTTTACCAGCAAGCCCCGCCCTCTGTCCCAGCCCCCTGGATATAGGAGCACTGGACACAGCAACAACAACAAAATGCTCTCATTTGTCAGGTAGAGGGGAAATCATGAACAAACAGGGACGGCGTCTGCATCACTTAATCTCTTCGCACCTAAAAACAAAAAAAGTAACCTGACCTTCTGTAATGTAACTGGTGCTTTTGTAAAGTGCTCCAACAACTTCGGGTCGCTTGAGTTCACATTATATAAAAATAAATGCCTCACAGTCACTGGGGAGCTGCTGTGAATGTGCTTTGAAATTAGAGCCCGGAGAGGAGGACGACGACAGGAAGGGGCAGAGGGGCGGGCATGCAGCGACATGGGAGGAGGTGGGAGGGATGAAGGCTGCTCCCATTTGTCAGGTAGAGGGGAAATAATGAATAAATAGCGACGGCATCGGCATCACTTAATCTCCGTGCACCTAACAGCAAAAAAATTTACCTGACCTTGCATAATGTAACTGGTGCTTTTGTAAAGCGCTCCAATACATTCAGGTCAGTTGAGTTTGTGCTCTATAAAAATGCCCCAAAAAAGTAATCTGATGTGTAATGTAGCTAGCACTCATGTAAAGTGCTCCAACACCTTCGGGCCGCTCAAGTTCACATTTTATGAACAAGCGTAAACAAAATGCGACAGGAGTTGCCCAAGCATTGTCTTTAACTGGGCTGCAAGGTTGGTCTGCTGAAGGTTAGGTAACCGAGGCTTGCTAAAGCAACAAGCAGCGAAGCAGGATGGGTTTGGGGGTAATCCTTGCACTTTGAAGTCAGAGAAAATTAAAGAGGAGTCCTCGAAAACATATTTGAATGGACAGCATAAGTGAGGAGATGACAAGATTTATAGCCCTGCTTACAGAAACGAAAGTCTGAGCTCACAGGGACTGAAAAGTAAAGACATTGAACGCTCATGTGGAGTGCTCTTCGACAAAAGTAAATGTAGTCTCTTTTACAATTACTAAAATGGGACAAGTGGAAGCCTACAAGTAATGGGGCACTGCTCTGTGGGAGTGAACAACCGATGAAAAGGAGGGACAAATAGGAAAGATTAACCACTTGAAAGCAATGATTTTTTAAGGACACTGAAATAAACAAATGAAAAGCAATGGGTGAGCTGTAACCCCACAAAGTATATACAACATGTCTCGGCCTAAAAACATGATTATTTCACCACTAACCCATGGAAGAGATGTTTAGACTTCCACAGCACAGGGTGTGCAAAGGAGAACATAGCTGTTTTACAAATATAATTTATCATAACAGTCGTGCGCTTTCCAACACCAGGGTTGGTGGGCGGGGTGGGGGTAATACTCGTCTTGTGTGAGTTTATGGAGCAGTGCAGGCGACCACAGGCCATCCCTCTCTGTGTGTCCAGAGAGGGTTGATATTTTAGTTTAGTCCAGGACAGGTTCATCCACAGATTGGAGGACGGGCAAGGCACCCTTCCATATGGTGTACCACCTTAGGGACACCATTCATGTCAATCCATCACTAGAGGGCAGGGCGCAGAGGAACCTTCTATCTAGTGTACCTCCACTGGGAAAGCAGGCATGCTCGTCCATCACCAGAGGAGAGGGTGGAGGAGCCCCCCACCAATGTAGTACAACAGTTGGACCAGCATCACAGGGGTAGGTGGAGGGACACCCTTCCATGTGATGTACCTCCATGGAGATGCCATACAAGCCGTTCCATCACATGAGGGAGACACCAATCCATGTGATATACTTCCATGAAGACACCATCCCAGCACCAGAGCGAAGATCAGGGGTAATGATTCAAGAGAGTACCCCGCAGGAAGTCCCAGACACCCACAGCAGAGGAGGGGGAGGGGTCATCGCAGAGGTAGTGTAAGTTCCTGCCCCTTGAGCTGCAGATACTATCCATTCCTCAGAGAGCTCTAAAAGGTTTCTTGCTCGTCTTTTTAACCCTGTGATCTCTGACCACAGAGACTTCTGGGGAGCTAAAACAAAAACTCTCCAGCTGAGGCCCTGCGGTGCTGCTGGATAGGAAACGGGTTTCTTGGTGCTATTGACAGATAACATGTTTTTATTAATCTCTCTCAACGGGTTATAGAAGAATGTCTGGCTGGTGTCTGTCTAGCTGGGTTCTGGAGTCCTCCATTTAACATTATCCAAGGACTGCTCTACGAGGACCCGGTGACAAATCCAAGCAGTGCTTTGTAGCAAGGCCCCGCCATCCATCCTGGAGAGCATGGTGGGCTAGAAGAAGCCTATAACGAATTAGCAAAATCCTCACTCGTGATGAGGTTATACCGTACACATGACTTCCCCCATCTGGGCCCCTGACAAGAACATCTATGCCCAAATAAGGAGTTGTGTATCAGATGTCTGGGAGCTGGCTGGAATACACAGACCTTCCTACCAACCCAGCTCCTTTGAAATTAGATCTGGGAGGTGAGTGGCTAAACCTCTCATGCTTCAACCTTCGTCCTATGCGTACTATTTACATATTCTATGACAGTATAAAAACTGCATGTCTCCCAGGAGATTGAGTACCTGAGAGGAACTGTGAGGCCTTCCATGATAAAGCCCTGGTAAGGCAGCTTATTCCCTCTCCAGCTGGAACCATGTTGGGTGAAGCTCTTTACCTTGATCTGGCCTGACTACCCGAGGTGCCCACTATTCTGTCAGGCGCCTGGCGAAAGGACCAACCAGCACTCTAGAAACTGTGGCGCTTCAGGGAAATGTGGGGAAGCCGAGCCACAGTGCAGACAGCTAGAGATAGACACCAAGGAGAGGACAACCCCTAATGCGCATGCATGCACACATGCGTGTGTGCACCCACACACGCAGAGTCCTGCCACAGCACAACTGCACCCCATGGTCGTGTGCTGAGTTGGGTCCCGTATGCCCCTCTCCCTCTTCTGTGTTGTGTGCCTGAAGCACACTGTCATTTTGCCAAAATTCTGCATAATTACTAGGGGTGGGCAGATCTCACAGAGTTTCACTCTGTGGAATTCCTTACATAAAAACTGTGAGATTCTGCAGAGTTCCATGAGCAGGTGCAATGTGGCACGTCGTGCTGCTTGCACTGATTTTTGGCACCGGAAGCTTGTTCAGCACTGTAAAGTCAGTGTGAATGTCACCATGTGGCGCACCAGAGGTGGAGCATCTTTTTGCTACTCGAGTAGATTTTATACTCGAGCAGCAGCTTTCTCAGCGCGAACAGTCGCACAATGCTGTGACTGCCCACATTGAGAAATCTCGTCAGGAAGTGTTTTGGTGCCAGAAAATCGAGCAAGAGGATGCAAATTCTCCCTCGCGCTCAACAACTTAACGCTGTTGAGCTGTGCATGAGAAAAAACTCCGCCAGGCGTTGGTTAGCGGAGTTTTGCAAGAAGTGCACGTTCCAAGCAGAAAACGGAGTGGGCAAAACTCCGCCGGCAGAGCAGAGTTTGTCGCCTGCCCCTAATTTACGTGCAAGCAAATCATGCTAATCACACGTGCCCCAAACTCAACCTCTGCCCGCACCATCATAGGTGTTCTAATGTCCAGTGGTGATACCCCTTCACACCTATACCATGGTTCGAGAACAGTCATGCTCCAAAACTTCAAAGGCACCAGATGTCCCCAGCAAGTCCGCTCATTGTCCGGTGGTCACTGATAGTGAGATCAGAACAGAGAGGGCACCGGGAATTCAGATCCAGGACTGTCTTCCAAACTCAACCTCTGCCCGCACCATCATAGGTGTTCTAATGTCCAGTGGTGATACCCCTTCACACCTATACCATGGTTCGAGAACAGTCATGCTCCAAAACTTCAAAGGCACCAGATGTCCCCAGCAAGTCCGCTCATTGTCCGGTGGTCACTGATAGTGAGATCAGAACAGAGAGGGCACCGGGAATTCAGATCCAGGACTGTCTTCCTTTCCAGTAACCCTTAAGTGCAATCGTAAGTTTGCCAAGCTTCGAGGACGACGGGGGAAGTCACGGTCGGCATAGCTCATGGTTGGGGATGGGTGCAGTGGGGGTCAAGCGGGGAGTGGGGTCGTGGGGGAGGTCACACGGGGGAGGGGTTAATTAAAAAAAAATGTTTTACTTACCTTGAGGCCGGGTCCCATGTCTTCTTGGCTCCTGCTCTCCTGCCTCCATCAGGAACAGGAAGCAGATAACCAGGCTTCCTCCCTAAGCCAATCACAACACTGCATGCAGCGTTGTGATTGGTCGGGACGACGCCCAGCCAGGGCTTATGGGGTGGGCATGTTCTCCATGCAGGCTGCAATGCAGCCTGCATAGAGAAGGGCTGAGAGCGCATGACTGGTTTGGGCGGCCCGAGAGGGCCGACCAAACAGTCACTGCGCACTTTTAGGAGTGGGCAAACCACTCCTCCACTACCCTGCTCGGACAGCAGAGCAGCCCCGCCCACCCGCCCGCCTGCAACGCAAACATAAAATGGTAATAACTAAAAGTTATTACCATTTTATGTTTCTGCTTCTCGCACTGTGAGAAAGCAGTGGGGCGACGCTCCTCCGCCATAGTGGAGGAGCCGCTCCTGGACGGGGGCATCAGACCAACTCAACCGTGAATCAAAGAATCATCAAAAACAGACTGATTTCGCCGCAATCTAGTTAATTTCTCCAAGTACAACGTTGTGGCCCTAAAAAACAAAGTCCAGAGAGGACAGTGGGAAGTGTTTTGCGAGGACTATAACTCCCAGCAACTTCAACGAGGGTATATTTCATCACTTCCGGTTCCTTGCTATAGACTCCCATTATAATCACATTCAGCACCGAGGACAGCAACACAGAAAGGATTGCCCATTCAAGCCAACGGAGCCGGAAGTTAAAAACCTCTCAAAGGATAACTGCAGAGCGGTAGAAAAGAGGCCTATCCCACCCTTTTAAACTCCCCCCCCCTCCCGTTCCCCCATTCTTCGAGTGAACCCCCTCCCACCCCTCCAAAGCTCCGTGGATTCTAACCCTGATGAATTCCATCTTGAACTTTGACCTGTTGGGACCAGTGTTTCTGAAGGTTGCATGTGCTATGTTAGCGCATCCTCCTAGGTACGTATGTGTTAAACATGTATTCTTCTGAAAGCAACACCTGTGTCTGGACTTGTACCTTGATTGTGTTGACAATTGCATTGTATTGCATCTGAAATTGAGACACAACCTAAACTCACAGGAGGAGACGAACCCTGTCAAATGCCGGACACGGCATCCCTCCAGCGCCCTTAGCTTGTTCAACTCGATCTGATTGGCTATCACTCTCAAACAAGCGGGAGGCGGCACTGAGGCGCTCTACAAAAAAAACTACATACCAATCTAGCAGCGCCTAGAAGCAGGTGATTGTTACAGAGCCCTTTGTAAATGCAGTTAGTTACTCACTCACCCCTCCCTTGAGCTGGGGTTTACTGATGGACGACAGTAGCCCCGGGGAGTCAGTCACAGAAGCTACAGAGCCGTGTCTGCCCCGTGCCCACACTCTGGGCTCGGGGGGCGAAGAGCCGGAAGCACCCTTGAAAACAGATGTTCCTTCCTGTCTCTGGAACCTGCAGGAGACGCCTGACAGGCACTAAGGCAGGGGCCGGCGTGTTCCCGACACCGAAGGGCCGGTATTACACTCTGCCACTGTGTAATGACCACTAATGCAGGGGACACACGGTCACTGACACCGAAGGGCCGGTATTACACTCTGGCACTGTGTAATGACCGCTAATGCAGGGGGCACAGGGTCACTGACACCGAAGGGCCGGTATTACACTCTGGCACTGTGTAATGACCGCTAATGCAGGGGGCACAGGGTCACTGACACCGAAGGGCCGGTATTACACTCTGGCACTGTGTAATGGCCGCTAATGCAGGGGGCTCAGCGCCACTGACACCGACGGGCCAGTAATACACTCTGGCACTGTGTAATGACCAGTAACGGAAGGGCGCCGTGTTCCTTACACAGAGGGGCCGGTATTACACTCTGGCACTGTGTAATGACCAGTAACGGAGGGGCGCCGTGTTCCTTACACAGAGGGGCAGGTATTACACTCTGGCACTGTGTAATGACCAGTAACGGAAGGGCGCCGTGTTCCTTACACCGAGGGGTCGGTATTACACTCTGGCACTGTGTAATGACCAGTAACGGAAGGGCGCCGTGTTCCTTACACCTAGGGGCCGGTATTACACTCTGGCAATGTGTAATGACCAGTAACGGAAGGGCGCCGTGTTCCTTACACAGAGGGGCCGGTATTACACTCTGGCACTGTGTAATGACCTCCAACACGGGGGCACAGGGTCACTGACACCGAAGGGACGGTATTACACTCTGTCACTGTGTAACGACCGCTAATGCAGGGGGCGCTGTGTCACTGACACCGAAGGGCCGGTATTACACTCTGGCACTGTGTAATGAGAATTACCTCTAACACGGGGGCACAGGGTCACTGACAGCGAAGGGCCGGCATTACACTCTGGCACTGTGTAATGACCATTAACGGAAGGGCGCCGTGTTCCTTACACAGAGGGGCCGGTATTACACTCTGGCACTGTGTAATGACCATTAACGGAAGGGCGCCGTGTTCCTTACACAGAGGGGCCGGTATTACACTCTGGCACTGTGTAATGACCAGTAACGGAAGGGCGCCGTGTTCCTTACACCTAGGGGCCGGTATTACACTCTGGCACTGTGTAATGACCATTAACGGAAGGGCGCCGTGTTCCTTACACCTAGGGGCCGGTATTACACTCTGGCACTGTGTAATGACCATTAACGGAATGGCGCCGTGTTCCTTACACAGAGGGGCCGGTATTACACTCTGGCACTGTGTAATGACCAGTAACGGAAGGGCGCCGTGTTCCTTACACCTAGGGGCCGGTATTACACTCTGGCACTGTGTAATGACCATTAACGGAAGGGCGCCGTGTTCCTTACACAGAGGGGCCGGTATTACACTCTGGCACTGTGTAATGACCATTAACGGAAGGGCGCCGTGTTCCTTACACCGAGGGGCCGGTATTAAACTCTGGCACTGCTAATGACCTTTAACGGAAGGGCGCCGTGTTCCTTACACAGAGGGGCCGGTATTACACTCTGGCACTGTGTAATGACCAGTAACGGAAGGGCGCCGTGTTCCTTACACAGAGGGGCTGGTATTACACTCTGGCACTGTGTAATGACCAGTAACGGAAGGGCGCCGTGTTCCTTACACCTGGGGGCCGGTATTACACTCTGGCACTGTGTAATGACCAGTAACGGAAGGGCGCCGTGTTCCTTACACCTAGGGGCCGGTATTACACTCTGGCACTGTGTAATGACCAGTAACGGAAGGGCGCCGTGTTCCTTACACCTAGGGGCCGGTATTACACTCTGGCACTGTGTAATGACCAGTAACGGAAGGGCGCCGTGTTCCTTACACAGAGGGGCCGGTATTACACTCCGGCACTGTGTAATGACCATTAACGGAAGGGCGCCGTGTTCCTTACACCGAGGGGCCGGTATTACACTCTAGCACTGCTAATGACCTTTAACGGAAGGGCGCCGTGTTCCTTACACAGAGGGGCCGGTATTACACTCCTGCACTGTGTAATGACCAGTAACGGAAGGGCGCCGTGTTCCTTACACAGAGGGGCCGGTATTACACTCTGGCACTGTGTAATGACCATTAACGGAAGGGCGCCGTGTACCTTACACAGAGGGGCCGGTATTACACTCTGGCACTGTGTAATGACCATTAACGGAAGGGCGGCGTGTTCCTTACAAAGAGGGGCAGGTATTACACTCTGGCACTGTGTAATGACCAGTAACGGAAGGGCGCCGTGTTCCTTACACAGAGGGGCCGGTATTACACTCTGGCAATGTGTAATGACCAGTAACGGAAGGGCGCCGTGTTCCTTACACAGAGGGGCCGGTATTACACTCTGGCACTGTGTAATGACCATTATCGGAAGGGCGCCGTGTTCCTTACACCTAGGGGCCGGTATTACACTCTGGCACTGTGTAATGACCAGTAATGACCATTAACGGACGGGCGCCGTGTTCCTTACACCTAGGGGCCGGTACACTCTGGCACTGTGTAATGACCATTAACGGAATGGCGCCATGTTCCTTACACAGAGGGGCCGGTATTACACTCTGGCACTGTGTAATGACCAGTAACGGAAGGGCGCCGTGTTCCTTACACCTAGGGGCCGGTATTACACTCTGGCACTGTGTAATGACCATTAACGGAAGGGCGCCGTGTTCCTTACACAGAGGGGCCGGTATTACACTCTGGCACTGTGTAATGACCATTAACGGAAGGGCGCCGTGTTCCTTACACCGAGGGGCCGGTATTACACTCTGGCACTGCTAATGACCTTTAACAGAAGGGCGCCGTGTTCCTACACAGAGGGGCCGGTATTACACTCTGGCACTGTGTAATGACCAGTAACGGAAGGGCGCCGTGTTCCTTACACAGAGGGGCCGGTATTACACTCTGGCACTGTGTAATGACCAGTAACGGAAGGGCGCCGTGTTCCTTACACCTAGGGGCTGGTATTACACTCTGGCACTGTGTAATGACCATTAACGGAAGGGCGCCGTGTTCCTTATACAGAGGGGCCGGTATTACACTCTGGCACTGTGTAATGACCATTAACGGAAGGGCGCCGTGTTCCTTACACCGAGGGGCCGGTATTACACTCTGGAACAGCTAATGACCTTTAACGGAAGGGCGCCGTGTTCCTTACACAGAGGGGCCGGTATTACACTCTGGCACTGTGTAATGACCAGTAACGGAAGGGCGCCGTGTTCCTTACACAGAGGGGCCGGTATTACACTCTGGCACTGTGTAATGACCATTAACGGAAGGGCGCCGTGTTCCTTGCACAGAGGGGCCGGTAATACACTCTGGCAATGTGTAATGACCAGTAATGACCATTAACGGAAGGGCGCCGTGTTCCTGACACATAGAGGGCGGTATTACACTCTGACACTGTGTAATGACCGTTAACACGGGGGTGAGCTGTGTCCCTGACACATAGGGGGCGGTATTACACTCTGGCACTGTGCAATGACTCGCTCGTGCATGGGAAGTTAGAGGAATGTACCGCACAATATTTAGGATTGAACCCACACTCGACCGCCCCAGTACAGTAACGGAAGCTGGGTGAGCGCTGCCGGGCCGTGACTGGGAAACTGCAAGAACGGGGTTGGTGAGAGGGTGAAGGCATCGCGTCTACTAGGACGAGAGGCCCAGCCCTCCACGAGCCTGGGGCCTCTAGCATCAATGCCAGCCTTCACGCCCTACCAGGCTGTGACTATGAAACCTGCATGAAAGGGAAGAGCAGGGGCCAGTGCCAACCTCTCTACTATGCCAGGAGTTTCCTGTGGAACCGGCTGCAGAGGGGAAGGGGCTGGCATCGCTTTTATAAGAGAAAGAGGACCCGGAGAGGGGGGCAGGCCTTCCGTGAGTTGGCAGCTTCTGGTCAATACAACCTCACCACTGTGCCAGGCGGCTGTGACTGTGGCAGCTGCGCAAAAGGGGTCGGAGCTGGCACCCCTTCTATGAGGTTAACATGACCATGGGAGGAGCGCTGCCCTTTGCTCAGCCTGGGGCTTACGCGTCTAAATGCCAACCTCACTGTGCCAGTGTCTGACTGCGGGCCCTGCAAGAAAGAGGTGAGGAGGTCTGGCATCGCTTCCATGAGGCGAGGATCACAAAACATGCAGTAACTTCTGAAAATGTCACACCTCTGCCAGGCTGTGTCTGTGGGCACTGAGTGCCATGGAGAGGAGGCTGGCATGGCTTCTAAGGGGAGAGAAAACTGTAGGTGTGGCACAGGCCTTCTCTGTGCCAAGGGCTTCTCTGACTTCTAGTGTTGAACCTATGCCAGGCTATGTCTGTGGGCACTGAGTGGCATGGAGAGGAGGCTGGCATGGCTTCTAAGGGGACAGACAACTGTAGTTGTTGCACAGGCCTTCTCTGCACCAGGGACTTCTTTTTCTAGGTCTGAGCCTATGCCAGGCTGTGACTGTGGGCACTGAAAGGAGGAAGTGTGAGGGCTGGCAGCACTTGTATAAGGACAGGAGAATTATATGAGGTGCCCAGCCTTTCTCTGGACCCCGGGAAACCTTCAATGTCTCCTCTTCGCCAGGCTGTAAACGTGGACTCTGAGTGACCAACTGAGGAGGCTGGCATCGCTGCCACAAAAGACAGAGCACCATAGAAGGGGCACAGGCTGCTGTCAATATTAGGCCTGGGCAGAATTTCAATCACGCTGGATTAAGTGGAGTAATTTCGGTGATTCCGCATTACTCTTTAATGCGGAATTACCGATAAGACCCCGAGTACTCCTGCTCCCGTAATTAGGAGTAATTTGGGAGGATAAATAGAGAGAGCGCATTGAGCGAGCGCGAGGAGCTGGCCGCCAATCATGCTCTGTTGGTTCCAGCGCTATTTCTTACTGCAAAATGCATCCTCGTGTCCATTGTGCCACGAATGGGCATTTTTGTGCTAAGAAATAGCACTAAACGCAGAATTACTTTTTCTGTCACAAAATGTTGCCCAATCTTGCAGAATTCTTAGGTGATTCTGCGTGACTGCGCTACACAGAATGACTCTCTCTAGGAAGATCTTCTCATGGAATGAGACGGAAGGATGTCACTCTGAGCCAATGGCTGACGGGTTCTGCCCCACTGCCCCTACGTAGAAGCAAATTATGAATGACAGGGGAGCAGACAAATAGATGAAGAGGGCTGACCCCAAGTCCCTCCCTCTCTGTTAGGGTGACCAGACTTCTAAAAGAAAAAAACGAGACATTTCAGAAAAATACAAGTAGGACTACGATTTTCAATCGACTGAGATGCGCAGAATGACTTAAAAAACTGCGCTCACCAACGTAGAAAACATAGGCATCGAGGCACTACGGGGAATAAATGAAATACCACTTTTACATAGACTATCATAAGTGCTAATTAAATTGATTTCTGAAAAGACTGGCACTTAATCCTGCTCTGGAACAAATAAAAGCTTGTTCTGTCGACCCTCTCTACGAACCGGGACAGCTGCTGAATTTAGTGAAATCTGCCGGGACAGATGATCAAAAAACAGGGACTGTCCCGGCAAACCCGGGACGCCTGGTCTGTCTACTCTATGTACGTCGTGTATATGCTTCTGCCACTCTTACCAGGTGTAATGAACACAGCCTGTCCCGCGGGCTGGTTACCATACAGACAGCACGGCTCCAGCCTCCAACTACAAGTCGTGTCCCCAAACCGATAGAGTGAGTACAGGTCCCGGACACGCCGGCCTTCCTAGGCTCGTTCGTATGTGCCTGACTAGGGTGAGCAGACGCCCCGGATCCGCCCGTTTGTCAAGGGCTAGAGTCGGGGGAAGGTGCACATTAATCACAGCGTTGTGCAGGCTCACGCTTCAACCGGCCCTCTCATCACACCAGGGACACAACTTAACTTATGAAGAGTCTCCTGCTGTGCGGCCTCGCCTCATTCAAGCAGCCCAGCCGCATTTAATGAGGGGGAAGAAACACTGCAGCAGTAAGCCAAGGCCTGGCCCACCACAGCCCGACCTGGAGCTCTTCACAGCAAGGGAGGGATTGTTTAATTTATATAAATATATATCAAGAATTGGCGGTCAAAACGCGTTGTTGAATAAAAGAAAACTTTGCAATAGACTCCTGGAGTGCGGCGTACTTTCTGTGATGACTAATATTCGCGGGACAAGGTACCGTCTTGAACGCTTGCACCCTTTTTAATGAGCGCGCTGTTTTTGGGAACCGTTTGGATACATGATTTTTATATATATATATATATATATATTATCTACTGGCGGTCGCCATAGATAGTTATAGTTACAACCTATTATCCATAGGAAATCCGCAACATTCTATTTGAAATAACTTTCTTGCCGGTTGACGTATCTTCGCAAAATTTTCAAACTTTATGGCCCGCTCCGGTCCGCTCCTACCCTGAAAGTCTCGGGGGATTCGTCAAGCGGGGGCCGAGAAAAAAGGGGGTCCCAAAACGCGTTTTCCCCATGCAATTTTCCATAGGAAACTTTAGACACGGCTACAGCCCGAACTGCTGAACGGAATTACACCAAATTTGGCAAAGAGGTAGTTCTTGGTTCAGAAAGAACCCTTTTTGTTAAATGGTGTAAATCCGTTCAGTAGTTGCTGAGAAAATCAAAAGTAAAAAGATAGTGATATCTATGGCCGAGTAGGGTCCGCGTACCCTCCCGATCACGAGCTGCATGTTAATTGGCTGTCAGCTGGCTGTCAACATTCCGATTCAGGAAATGTTGGCAGCCATTTTGTCCCTCGGTAGAACCGAGGGACAGAAACAAGTGCGCAAAGCGCACAAAGGGGGCAGGGTAGAAACACCCTGACCCCCTAGGTTTGCTCAGGGGGTCCCATAAGGACCCCCTGGGCAAAAAAAAAAAAAAAAAAAATTTTTTTAAAATCGGCAGGATGCGCTCAGGGAGCGCGAATCCTGCCGGAAAAAAAATCGAAGCGCGGTCTCCCGCGCTTCGATTGTATTTTGCCCCGGGTGGCCCAAGTCCCGGGGGCATGGTGAGGGGATAATTTAATGTGTGGGGGGCCTCAAAGGGCCCCCAAGCCCGGGGACCGCCACCCCCGGGGCTTTTTTTTAAATGGTGCGGGAGGGCTCTGAGCCCTCCCGCAGCCCCGAGGACCACCACCTCCCCGGGGCTTTTTTTTTATTAATTAAAAAACCTGTGTGGGGGGCTCCAGCCCCCACACACCCGGAGACCGCCACCTCCCCGGGGCACTAAACATTTAAATATGGGGGTCCGTTACGGACCCCAGAGCCCCGGGGACCACCACCTCCCCGGGGCTGTGAACTGAATGGGAGGGGGCCGCGCGGCCCGCCTCCTGGAGCCCTTGATGGCCCTGGGGACCACCACCCCCCAGGGCCGGCTCCTGCAGTGTCCCGGGGTGCCTACCCCGGGACACTGCTGTTTGCAATGACAGGACGGGAGCCTCGCGGCTCCCGTCCTGTCATTGCAAACTGCTTTGGATATTGGAAGAGAGGCAGGGAATCCTGCTCTCTCTTCCAAAATCCAAAGCCGATTAGCTTTCCACATGGGGAGCAGCATGTTAGCTGCTCCCCATGTGTCAAAGCAATGCCGGCTCCCGTAGGACACGGGGAGCCGGCGGGACTGTGGGGGGATCGGGGACCCCCACAGTCCCCAACGAGAGAGCCAGCCCCGGGGGATGGGGTCCTCGGGGCAAGTAGTGGCCCGGGAGGGGGCCACGCGGCCCCCCTCCCCAAAAAATAAAAAATAAAAAATTTAAAAAAAAACGGAAAGGCCGGCCCCGGAGGATGGGGTCCCCGGGGCCTTAAATGGCCTGAGGAGGGGGCCACGCAGCCCCCTCCCTACGAAAAAAAAAAATCGAGGCCATGCCCCGGGGGATGGGGTCCCCGGGGCCAATACAGGCCCAGGGAAGGGGGCCACGCGGCCCCCTTCCCGTTTTTTTATTTGTAATTAAAAAAAGGGGTAAGGCCCTGGGGGATGGGGTCCCCAGGGCATAAAAACTGGAAAAAGGAAGGGGGTCTCCCGCGCTTCGATTGTATTTTGCCCCCGGGTGGCCCAAGTCCCGGGGGCATGGTGGGGGGGGATAATTTAATGTGTGGGGGCCTCAAAGGGCCCCCAAGCCCGGGGACCGCCACCCCCGGGGCTTTTTTTTTTAAATGGTGCGGGAGGGCTCTGAGCCCTCCCGCAGCCCGAGGACCACCACCTCCCCGGGGCTTTTTTTATTAATTAAAAAACCTGTGTGGGGGCTCCAGCCCCCACACACCCGGGGACCGCCACCTCCCCGGGGCACTAAACATTTAAATATGGGGGTCCGTTACGGACCCCAGAGCCCGAGGGACCACCACCTCCCCGGGGCTGTGAACTGAATGGGAGGGGGGCCGCGCGGCCCCCTCCTGGAGCCCTTGATGGCCCTGGGGACCACCACCCCCAGGGCCGGCTCCTGCAGTGTCCCGGGGTGCCTACCCCGGGACACTGCTGTTTGCAATGACAGGACGGGAGCCTCGCGGCTCCGTCCTGTCATTGCAAACTGCTGGATATTGGAAGAGAGAGCAGGGAAACCTGCTCTCTCTTCCAAAATCCAAAGCCGATGCTTTCCACATGGGGAGCAGCATGTTAGCTGCTCCCCATGTGTGGCAATGCCGGCTCCCGTAGGACACGGGGAGCCGGCGGGACTGTGGGGGGATTGGGGACCCCCACCGTCCCCAACGAGAGGGCCAGCCCCGGGGGATGGGGTCCCCGGGGCAAGTAGTGGCCCGGGAGGGGAGCCACGCGGCCCCCCTCCCAAAAAATAAAAAAATAAAATTAAAAAAAAACGGAAAGGCCGGCCCCGGGGATGGGGTCCCGGGGCCTTAAATGGCCTGAGGAGGGGAGCCACGCAGCCCCCTCCCTACGAAAAAAAAAAAATCGAGGCCATGCCCCGGGGATGGGGTCCCCGGGGCCAATACAGGCCCAGGGAAGGGGGGCCACGCGGCCCCCTTCCCGTTTTTTTATTTGTAATTAAAAAAAGGGGTAAGGCCCTGGGGGATGGGGTCCCCAGGGCATAAAAACTGGAAAAAGGAAGGGGGGCCACAGAGCCCCCCTTCAGGGGACACATTTTTTTTTTTTTTTTTTTAAACGATGGGGCCCGCAGGCCACGCCCCCTTCCTTCACCACTCTGCAAACGCGCCCCCTGGCGCGTTTGCAGAGAGGAACGAATTCCCCTTGAATACTGGGGGTCCCTGGGGGCCAACTAGCCCACCAGGAACCTCCAGTATGCGCCAGGGAGCTGCCTTGCAGAGAGGTGTACAGAGGCCACGCCCTTTTTACAACTCTCTGCAACGCAGCTCTGTGGCGCTTTTGGAGGTATATGGTGGGCTAGTTGGACTCCGGGGACCCTCAGGATTCAACGGGACTTAATTCCCCAACTTAAAACGCGCCACGGGCGCGTTTGCACAGTGGTGAAGGGAGGGGCGGGGCTTCAGGTGACATGTGTGCAAACAGGCCCCGTGGCGCGTTTTAAGATGGGGAATTAAATCCCTTCAATCCTGAGGGTCCCTGGGGGCCAACTAGCCCAACAGGTACATCCAGAAAGCGCCACAGAGCTGCGTTGCAGAGAGGTGTAAAAGGGGTGTGGCCTCTCTACACGTCTCTGCAACGCAGCCCCTGAGCGCATATTGGAGGTTCCTGGTGGGCTAGTTGGCCCCTAGGGACCCTCAGGATTCAAGGGACTTAATCCCCAACTCAAAACGCGCCACGGGGCGGCGTTTGCACAGATGTCACCTCAGGCCACGCCCCCTCCCTTCACCATTGTGCAAATATTCTTCTAAAATCATCCGAAATACGAATTCCTATTTACTCACCTGTTATAAGGAGAGACCTCAGTGCTGCATCTTTCAGCCCAGTACTGGTCCTGAAAAGTAATTTTAACCGTACTTACCAGTAACTTGAATTTCCTTCCATAGGATATCATTGCCTGCTTTTTGGTGAAAAAGTTTCTAAGTGTTGATTTTTGAAACATACATATATTCCTCTAAAATCAGCCGAAATACGAATTCCGATTTACTCACCTGTTATAAGGAGAGACCTCAGTGCTGTATCTTTCAGCCCAGTACTGGTCCTGAAAAGTAATTTTAACCGTACTTACCAGTAACTTGAATTTCCTTCTATAGGCTAACATTGACTGTTTTCACTTGGAAATTCTTCTAAGTGTGGAGTTTTGGAACTTTAAAATATTCCTCTAAAATCAGCCGAAATACGAATTCCGATTTACTCACCTGTTATCAGGAGAGACCTCAGTGCTGTATCTTTCAGCCCAGTACTAATCCTGAAAAGTAATTTTAACCGTACTTACCAGTAACTTGAATTTCCTTCCATAGGCTAACATTGACTGGTTTCACTTGGAAATTCTTCTAAGTGTGGAGTTTTGGAACTTTATAATATTCCTCTAAAATCAACCAAAGTACGAATTCCAATTTACTCACCTGTTATCAGGAGAGAACCCAGTGCTGCATCTTTTAGCCCAGCACTGACCCTGAAAAGTAATTTTAACCGTACTTATCAGTAACTTATATTTTCTTCCATAGGAATCCATTGTCTGGTTTTCAGCAGAAAAGTTTCAAAGTGTTGATTTTCACAAACTACAAATATTCCTAAAAATCGCCTGTATGACTTAAACGCATTCTTTCAACTGTTTACAGGAGATGCACCAGTGCTGGATCCAGGATCCAACACTGAGTAAGAAAAAGTAACGATAACAGTTTTTACCTGCTAAGTGAATTTCCTTCCATAGGATAACATTGGTGATTCTATGTGAAAAAGTTTCTAAGTGTCAACTTTTAAAATACAATAATATTCCATAAAAATCACGACTGTAACCAAAACGCTTTTACTCAACTGTTTACAGGAGATGTCCCAGGACTGAATCTAGGATCCAGTCCTGTGGTTAGAAAAAGTAATCCATAAAGTAACTAATTGCATTTAACTAGAAATTCACATTGAGCTGAATGTTGCATTGTGTTTGAAAATGTGTTGCCCATTGCAACAACTGTAACTACTGTACTTAAAAGTCTATTGCCTATGTGCAAAGTATTTAAACTAAAGTAATTCATTCTGAGAAAGTATTTTTTGTAATGTAATGTATAATGTAATTACAATGTAATTTAAAAAATAAAATATTTAAAAAAAAATTGTTTCTAAAAAATTTGGAAATCAGTATGAAAAAATTTATATAACAATTAATACATTTAAAAATTGTCATTTACAAAACCTTTGAAATTCACTGAAAAAACCGTAGGTTTCAGACATGTTATAGTTACAAATTAGCATTTAAAAAACCTTTGAAATTCACTGAAAAAACCATAGGTTTCAGGGACGTTATAGTTACAAATTAGCATTTAAAAAACCTTTGAAATTCACTGAAAAAACCATAGGTTTTAGGGACAGTTATAGTTAGTTGGACATTGCACTCGTACAAAACCCGTGAAATTCCCCCGTTATAGTTAGTCCAGCTAACTATAACTCGCGCCCGCAATGCACTGCTGATGACGTCACATATTACATCACTCATGACATGGTCAGTGACATCACTGATGACATCACTGATGACATCTCAAATGACATCACTGATGACATCATCCACGTGATAATCTGATGCACCTCCTCACACCCCAATATAACCTTTGATACACCCACTCTAAATTACAGACTGCCATTTGCAAAACCATAGACACTCCAACACCAATAACTACATACCCACTCACTGATTCTTAGGTCTACGCACACATCCACTCACTCACCCGTACAGTCACTCATACTTACGGTCACTCAGTACAGGACTATCATATGCACTCATACTCCTATATAGACACTCAAACACCGCCACTCATCCATAGAGGTACTCACACACCTAGTCAGTCATGCAAATAATTAAACACACTGCCATTTACTCACCTATACAGTTATACACACACCAGCTCACTTACTCATACAAATAGTAGCACATTGTTACGCTCTTATACAATCACTGATACAAGCACACACTCATCCATACAGCCACTATCACAATCACTCACTCTCGCTTATAGCTATTTATATACTCCAACACACATATATACTGCCTTTCACATATGTAGTTACTCACACATGTACCACTGGGACATACATTCACTCACTAACACACTCTTACACACACTTACCCACCCATACAGTCTATCACAGATGCACTCTTGAAACCATCCACCCAGTGAATCACCCACTCACACATCTATGCACAGAGTTGCACACACCCCTCCCACACAAACACTCAGGCACCCATACAGATACTCAGACAAGCATTCAATAACTCATATAGACACTCATGTAGCTATTCACAAACACATGCAGCCACTTACACAGCAACAGACAGACGGATACAGACATTCACCCAGTTTAGTCACTAACCCATGCATTCAGTAAGATACGTTAAATCACTCACTTATAGAGTCAGTCACGCACCTACTAAATCATCCATACAGACACTTACACACCCACTCATTCTTCAATACGTCTTTTCCTATATATATTAAAAATATTTAAACTTTACAGAAACACACAGTCACTGGATGATGTCATCAGTGATGTCATCAGTGATGTCATTTGAGATGTCATCAGTGATGTCATCAGTGATGTCACTGACCATGTCATGAGTGATGTAATATGTGACGTCATCAGCAGTGCATTGCGGGGCGCGAGTTATAGTTAGCCGGACTAACTATAACGGGGAATTTCACGGGTTTTGTACGAGTGCAATGTCCAACTAACTATAACTGTCCCTAAAACCTATGGTTTTTTCAGTGAATATATATATATATATATATATGGAGCATTGATATATATATAGATCTATATATATATATATATATATATATATAGATCTATATATATATCAAAGGTCCATGAAAACACTCACGGGGGAAAGATATAATCCAATTTTTATTGGACTCGAAGCGCACACAGACGCGTTTCGGCTGTACGCTTTGTCAATGTTAGCAGTCGCCATTGTTCGGCCGCATTCTTTTACGTTAATTTTAGTTGCAGCACATTCATTAACACAAATAACGGACATTCTTTTTGTTTTGACCCGCCTCATTCCTTGGCGGCCATCTTGGAACGGATATGTTTTAAATATAACACATACTGGCACAGGAGGTCGTAGTGGTCACATTTTTAGACGAATATACTTTTGAAACGATTTTACGTCACAAACATTTCATTGCAGTGACAACATCTTTTCTACATTTACAAGGCTTCTACCCGTGCAAAAAGTGCAAAGCATGTAACAACAGTGATAAGGTACTCGAATATGAAATCCCAGGACTTCGAGAACCCAAAAGGATTAGGCAGTTTATGAACTGTAATACATCGTATACTGTATATTGCCTAACGTGCCCAAGCGGACTGAGATATGTGGGAAGCACCATCCATCCCACCAAAATTCGTATCCTTGAGCACATGAGAGCTATCACTAATAAAGATAGCTCCTATCCCGTGGAAAGGCACTTTGAATCTCACAATTGAAGTGATAGGAATTTACTGAGGTTCTTTTGCTTGGTTCATGTACCAAGAGACATGAGAGGGGGGGGAGAGGAAACTAAGATTGTGCCGCCTGGAGTCGAGATACATCATAGACCTGCAGACTAAGGGACCCACAGGCTTGAATTGCAGTGAAGAACTAGGGGTACACCTTAAGGCTCCGAAAACAGAATATTCACTTGAGGAGTCGTCTTGGGCTACATAGCAGTGTAGGACACTGACAAATACAATTTGCTGAAACAACACGAGCTGCCCATTCAGGGCATAATCACTAGCTAGAATGTAACGAGGAGAGATTAGAGGTCTGATGAGCCCATACAGGGCATGATTTAATGGTACACTCTTGAGAGGTGAAATGACTAACGTCGAATATAAATGTGAAACATTAAATTACAATACTTGTATTATTGCACTGCAATGACATGTTTGTGATGTAAAAATCGTTTCAAAGTATATTCGTCTAAAAATGTGACCACTACGACCTCCTGTGCCAGTATGTGTTATATTTAAAACATATTAACCCTGGGCGGAGCTGGCGGAGAGGGACTACGCAGAGGTCCACGGAGTTGGGGACAAGCTCCGCCACCCGCCTCCCACCCCCTAATAAGAATTAATTAAAACTACATTAAAGGTAAAAGAATGAAGACTTACCTTGACTGCGGCGTCCCCGGGCTGCCGTCCTCCTCTTCATCGCCGTCTCAGGGTGATCTGCGCATGCGCATTCCTTGCGAGAAATGCGCATGCGTGGGCGCGCGCGCATGCGCGGATCACCTTGAGACAGTGGTGCCAGGCCTTTTTCCCCAGCTGCCCCACCGGACAGTGGGCAGCTGCAACCCGGGGGCATTTTGTTTGTTGCCTCATAATAAGTAAGGGGTGAGAAGCACCCCACGCCCCCCCAGCGCATTGCGCACTTTTGCTTTAGCTGCAAGTGGCAGCTTCGCGCCCTGACATTCTGGACAGAAGGCATTTTGAGCCCAAGTGAAAGGCCAGTTGGCCTGGGGTCAGTTGCTGAGGTGATGTATGCACCTGGTCAGTGTACTGTGGTGCACTGCGTTTTATTGCATAAGGTGTTTATGCTTGTGATGCCTAATGTCATGCTATGATGTTTTAGGATGATGCCTATTGCATAATGTGTTTATGCTAATGAGGTTTGGGCCTAATATGTTTTATGCCTAATGTGATAATGCTGAGGTCATTATTGTACCAGTAGTTACTGGTTGTGTTTTATGTTTACAACCTGCATTCTGATGGTTCTGACCGTGGCCCGATTGGCCTGGTCCTGTATATAATCCCCTGTAAATATTGCCTAGTACCAGTTGGCACAGTGTACATTGTGTGATTATGATCTAATGTGTTTTGGATAATACAAAGGCTATTTTGATATAACCTTGCGTGGAGTTCCTTTTGTAGTGTGCCTAGTGTGTTGCTGCTGTGTGAGTGTGTTGCGCAAACGCTTTACACATTGCCTCTGGGATAAGCCTGACTGCTCGTGCCAAGCTATCAAGGGGGTGAGCAGGGGTTATCTTCAGTGTGTAACTCCCTTGCCCTGACTAGAGTGGTGGTTTCTGCCTGGCTTAGGCGCTTGCCCTAGCCAACCAGAAATCCCATTTCTAACATATATATATATATATTACCTACTGACCGAAGTTTCGATAGGAAAAGAGGTTTTTGTTTTGCCGATAACTTTGGCGCCGCTTGACGAATCTCCACAAAATGTCCAGAAAACTTCCCCTTTTTGGTTCAGCTGCTGTGTTGAAAATTTCGGTGTGATCTGTCAAGCGGGGGCCGGAAAAAATTGAGGGTCGCAAAATGCATTTTCCCCAAGTTATGTCTATGGGGATTTTTCATTTTTTTTAACACAACCACTGCCCGAACTGCTGAATGGAATTACACCAAATTTGGCAGAAAGCTGGATGTTGGTCTAGAATGTGTGCTTTTTGTGATTTGGTGTAAATTCTTTTAGTGTTTTTCAGATATCTAACTTAAAAAGATATAGATATCTGGGGACTCGAGTCCTTGCAGTGGACTCACGGATCCTACTAAAATTTGATTGGCTGCCAACACTTCAACCAGGAAGTGTTGGCAGCCATCTTGGGACTCGGCTTGAAGCTGAGTCCCAGAAAAAGAAAAAAATACAGAAAAGGGGGCAGGGTAGGAATACCCTGACCCCCCAGATATGGTGGGGGTCCAACAGGGACTCCGCTGAGGTTTGAAAGACTTTTTAAAAAAAGTTTTGCCGGGACTCGCGGGTGGATCCGCAAATCCGTGACTACATTTTTTTAAAAAGAAGAAGCGCGGGCTCCTGTGTATCTTTTTTCTAAAGCCCCCTGGTGGGCCAAATCCCAGGGGCATGGTAAAAATTACGGAGGGGCTGCATGGAGCCCCCCTCCTCGGGCTATTCAAAGCCCCGAGGACAGCCACCTCCCCGGGACAGTGATGTAATTATATGCGGGAGAGCCTTGCGGCCTCCGTGATGCCCCGGAGACCGTCATCTCCCCAGGGCACAAATGTGATAATAAAATAATGCAGGTGAGTCCCTATGGCCTCCCCTGCAGCCCTGGGGACTGCCACCTCCCAGGGTCAGTAACTTAATTATATGCAGCGGAGCCTCGTGGGGGCACTTTTGTACACAAATACATGGGGGCCCGTTCGCCCCCCTGCCCCAGGGACCACCACCCTCCTGGGGCACATACATTAATTAATTTAGTAAAAATACAATGCAGGAGAGACCTGACGGCCTCCACCGCAGCCTTGGGGACCGCCACCTCCCCGGGGCAAAAATAAGGCATGTGGGAGCTCTGGCCCCTCCACACAGCACCGGGGACCGTCACCCCAGGGGGAAAAATACAACAATGAAGGGGATATGTTGCGGACCCCCGGCCCTGGGGACCACCACCTCTTACTTAACAAAGGAAGGGGCTGCATGGCCCCCCTCATTGAGCCTTACATGGCCCTGAGACTGCCATCCCCCAGGACCGGCACCAGCAATGTCCCGGGATGCCCACCCTCAGGACATTGCAGTTTGCTGTGGCTTGCGAGGAGCACCGCTCCAGCCAAACCACAGCAAAGAAGTGCTCTGCTCTCAGCAAGCGTGAGCACAAACGTGAGCTCTCGCCTCCTGAAAGCAGAGAATGTCCGTTTCCCTGCCCACTGTGAAGCGAACAGGGAAACAGACATTGCTTTGGGATCCAGGGTACTGCATGTTAGCAGCTCCCTGGATCTCAAAGCAGTGCTGTCTCCCGCAGGAGGTGAGTAGCCGGCAGGGACCACAGGGGCCTGGAGACTCTCCCCACGGTCCCCAACGAAGTGGCCAGGCCCAGGGAGGGGGTCACACAGTACCCCTCCAACCTTAAGAAAAAAAGTATTAAGGCCTGGGTGATGGGGTCCCTGGGGCCGAAATTGGCCTGGGAATGGGGGCTGCGTGGCCCCCCCCCATCTAAAAAAATATATATATTAAGGCCTGGCCCGGGGGATGGGGTCCTCGGGGCTGAAATCAGCCTGGGAGGGGGGCCACGTGGCCCCCTCCCTTTAAAAAAAAAAAAAAGGGAGCAGGTCCCGGGGGATCGGGTCCCAGAGGCCAAAAATACCCCTGGAGGGGGTCCGCGTGTCCCCCCTCCATTTTTTTTAATATATATATTTTTTAAAAGGGGCAGGCTCTGGCGGATGGGGTCCCAGGGCCCAAAATTGTCCAAGGAAGGGGGCTGCCCGGACCCCCTTCCTAAAAAGAAAAGCGATAGAAAAAAAAGCAAACAACTCACCGGAGGCGCTGCCCCCTTTCTCCACTACTCTGCAAACGCATCTTCTGGCACGCTGCTGGTTGTTGGGGGATGAAGTCCCTGTGGCTGCTGAGGGTCCTTAGAGGCCAACAAGACCTCCTGTTACCTCCAGAAAGCATCATACCGAAGGATTGCTGAGAGGTGGTCGGAGGCCACACCCCCTTTCTCCACCACTCTGCAAACGCGCCTCTCAATGCACTGCTAGTGGGGGATGAGGTCCCCTTGCCTCCTGAGGGCCTCAGGACTAAAGTGGACTTATTCCCCCAAGCAGCAGTGCGCCTGGAGGTATGTTTGCAGAGTGGTGGAGAAAGGGGGAGTGGCCTCTGATGACCTGTCAGCAATCCAGCTGTGCGGGTCTCACTGGAGGTAACAGGAGGGTTAGTTGGCCCCCAAGGACCCTCAAGAGCCAAGGGGACTTCATCCCCCAACAACCAGCAGCGTGCCAGAAGGCGCGTTTGCAGAGTAGTGGAGAAAGGGGGCAGGGCCACCAAAAACCTCTCAGCACACCCACTGTGTGGGACTTGCTGGAGGTAACAGAAGGGGTAGTTGGCCCCCAAGGACCCTCAATGGCCAAGGGGACTTTATTGCCCTACTATTAGTGTACACACAACAAGGAGCTCTAGAGGGAAAAGAAAAAACTGGCCAGGTCGCCCTCCACTCAATAATCAATATAAATACACAAAAACCTGGTCTGTAAGGCACCTCTCTTAAGGGTAAACAATATAAGCGGAGGTAGGGATTCACAACATTTAGGGGCCGATTCCGATTCCGGCCGGAAATCTCTCCGACCGAGCCGGACCCGGAGAGATTTCCGACCGAATCGGACTCTGGCAGTCCGACCGAACGAGTACGATGCGCACGCATGCCATCGGACTCGAGTTGGTCGGACTCCCATTGAAGTCAATGGGAGCCTGTCGTACAACGCGTACGCGGGCTCCCATTGACTCAATGGGTGCGAGGCGGACAAGGGCGCCCCCTACAGCAGGTACGCGTCGATGTGCATCGCGGCGTACATGCACAGGTAGGGGGGACCCATGGGTCACCCCTGTGTGCGACTCATGCGCCTACGCATACAGGGGGGTCCGACGCGGACCCCCAAAGTCCGGCTCCGACAGCTTTTTCGAGCCGGACGGCGCGAGTCGGTCGGACTGCTCGCGGCGCGCATCGTACTTACCCGGCCGGGATACGTCTCCATAGCGCGGTGCGAGTCGTGTCCATGCGAGTCGGTCGGAGCGTGTTGAAGCCGCGTTCGAGTCGGTCGGAGATTTCGCGGGTGCCTGCATCGTACTCGCTCGGCCGGACCCGCGTACGATTCGGTCGGGAAACAGGGCTCCGAATCGGATCCGGTAAATCCGAATCCGATTCGGAGCACTACCGGCCGAGATCGGAATCGGCCCCTTAGTTCCCATATACGCCTCTCTTTTTTATAATGAGGTAGTAACCTCCCGCTTTTTTGCCTTCAATTTAAAATAAAAACGTTTTTGCAAACGGCAGTCCTCACAAACACTCTTTAAACCCTGACCTCTGTGCAGGGGGGTTAATCTGAAAGGTGCAGGAAATTACAACATCCCAATCAAAAAATAGTGAAAAGGCCAGATGGTACCTCACGTGCGCACCACCAATCGGGCTTGCTGGTTGGTACTCACCAGTAATGCCCACTTATATCATCATTGGTAGCCATCTTGCCTCCAAAAATAATGATGCAAAAAGTGTCCAAAACAAACAAAGATCGGTGCTGAGAAAGAAGTGAAGTGAAAGAATCACATCCCACGATGCGACCATGTGAATCTAAAATTGAGATAAGTTGCACATTGCTCAATAACAACTTTATTTATTCGTTGTGCACTTATTCAAATTAAAAATCGGTTGCCTAGCATGCATACCGCTTCATACTGAGCCGACATGTTTCATTGCCACAATTATTTCAAGGCAATTTCTTCAGGGCAGAGAGGTCGCCTGGCACCAGTACTGGACACTTAAATGACTTTTTCAAGAGCATAGATGAGCCATCGGTCTTCATACCAGCTCTTCTCCTTTAGGTAATGCAAAAGACTCCCACTGTGAGTCCTCACAATGGATCAGCACTCAACTGTAATGCCAATCGCCTGGGGCCTCACGGAGCGCTTTGTCTCGACCGTTTCATATTGTTTAACCTTAAGAGAGGTGCCTTACAGACCAGGTTTTTGTGTATTTATACCTACTATTAGTGTGCCAGGAGGTGCGTTTGCAGTGTGGTGGAGAAAGGGGGAGTAGCCTCCTACCAGGTCTCAGCAATCCTACTGTGTGGGACTTACTGGAGGTAACAGGAGGGGTAGTCGGCCCCCAAGGACATCCTTGGGGGCCAACTACCTCTCCTGTTATCTCCAATAAGTTGCAGACAGTGGGATTTGTAAGAAGTCTTCAGAGGCCATGCCCCCTTTCATCACCACTCTGCAAATGAAGCTCGTGGTGCACTGCTGGTTGGGGGATAAAGTCCACTTTACTCCTAAGGGACCTTGGGGGCTAAGAAGACCTCCTGGTACCTCCTGTAAGTCCTACACAGCGGGATTCCTGAGAGCTAGTCGGAGGCCCAGCACCCTTTCTCCACCACTCTGCAAACGCAACTGCTAGTTAAAAAACCCTAGAAATTGACTGAAAAAAACAAAGGTTACAAGGACATTATATTAAAGAATTAGCATTTAAAAAACCTTAGAAATTGACTGAAAAAAACAAAGGTTAGAGGGTAGTTATAGTTAGGAAATGGAATGAAAAAAAACCTTTGAATTTCACTAAAAAAACAAAGGTTACAGAGATGTTATAGTTAGGCTCAGGTTTCACTCGTACAAAGCCAGAGAAATTCAGCAGTTATAGTTAGCTGAGCTAACTATAACTTGTGCCCCACAATGCACTGCTTATGCTCACTCATGACCAGGCCTGGGTGTAGTTCGCGGAGTTTTGCTACACGGAACTCCGCGAAGTGACAAAAAACCTCCACAGGAGTTCCGCAAGAGGCAGAGTGCAGTGCGAACTGCAGTTTGCGCTGGTTTTCCTGCTGCTCAGGTAGAAATTCTACCCGAGCAGCAGCTCGCGCTCGCAAACTTACCATTCGTGAACACGAGCGGGGGAAAAACTCCGCTGCACTACGTGGAGCAGAGTTTTCAGCATTCTGCGAGCTCCGCGGAGCGCGGAGTGCAGAAAACTCTGCGAACGGAGCAGAGTTCACCGTCCAGGCCTACTCATGACATGGTCAGTGACATCACTGATGACATCACTCATGACATCTCAAATGAC
Organism: Calotriton arnoldi; assembly: GCA_963921515.1. Lineage (NCBI taxonomy): Eukaryota > Metazoa > Chordata > Amphibia > Caudata > Salamandridae > Calotriton > Calotriton arnoldi. Next base: position 1,485,674 of record CAWUFW010003778.1, read on the forward strand.
GTCATTGGTGACATCACTCATGACATCACCCACAGAATCTCTGACACACCCACTCACACCCCAACATAACCTTTCATACACTCACGCCAACTTCCACACTACCATTCTCAAAACCATTGACACACCCATACCAGTACTTACACACCCACTCACTGATTCATATGTCTACCCACACACATCCACTCAGTCACCTATGCAGCCACTCATACACCAACTCACTCACTAATACAGCCACTGATATATCCACTCATACACCCATACCACCACTCACACACTGTCAGTCAACCATAGAGCAACTTACACACCTACTCACTCACCCAGTGTCAATCACACAGCCACTTACCTATATAGTTATACACACACATACTCACTCACTTATTCATACAGATACTAACACATACTCACTTACCTATACAGTCACTGACACAAGCACACTCTCGCCCATGCAGCCACTCTCACAGTCACTCACTCACACAGTCACTTATATACTCCAACACTCACCTATACTGCTTTTCACATATGCCGTTACTCACCCATATACCACTGACATATCCATTCACTCACTGACACAGCCATACACATACTTAGTCACCCATACAGCCTCTCATAGATGCACCCACTAACCCATTTAGCCACTGACTCACCCACTCACTCATCCATGCAGGCAGTGACACACCCCTCACCCACCCACACAGACAATCAATCACCCATACAGCCACTCTCATACCCACTCACAAACCCATATAGCCACTTAGACACCAACTTACAGACTGATACAGACATTCACACAGCCTAGTCACTCACTCATACATTCACTGAGTCACCTAATCACTCACTTATACAGTCAGTCATGCACCCACTGAATCATCCATACAGGCACTCATACACCCACTGATTCACCATTACATCTTGGTATATATATTTAACACATAAACTTTTAAAAAACATTCACAGTCACTGGATGATGTCATAAGTGATGTCATCAGTGGTATCATTTGAGATGTCCTCAGTGATGTCATGAGTGATGTCACTGACCATGTCTTGAGTGATGTAATATGTGAGGTCATAAGCAGTGCATTGCAGGGGTGAGAGTTATAGTTAGCTCAGCTAACTGTAACTGCTGAATTTCTCTGGTTTTGTATGAGTGAAACATGAGCCTAACTATAACATCTCTGTAACCTTTGTTTTTTTCAGTGAAGTTCTAAGGTTTCTTTTATTCCATTTCCTAACTATAATGTCCCTGTAACCTTTGAAAGAGAGAGGGAGAGAGACCTCATAAGTCATTTAGTCCGATTTCTATGTCTGTGTCTGAAACCGTGGCGATGTAGGCACAGTGCTGCTTGCTACCGAGAGGCTGCTGCCTTGAAACTACCCCGACCCCCCCACACACACACACTGCACCACCCACCCTTCCCCCCTGGGCCGGCACACACACCCCCGGCAGCCACAGAACCCGAGTTTCTGCAATAAAAATTAACCGAGGTGGAAAGGGCTGCGCCTCGGCTGTGAACTGCACCAGCGGCCTCGGTGTCTCTGGACACGCTATGCGGTTTGATGCTTTCCCACAATTCATCTCCCTCCTCGGCCACTTTCAATTTAAATGCAATTAAAGGCTCGAAGTAAACATTACGTGTGAGACAAAGCGCCTCGCTCGATAGAATCCATTCCACAGAGGAAAACAAATCACAAAGGAACTGTGAAAAGGTATGAGAAGCGGCGAGGTGTGAGTTGTCCTTTCCTCTGAGTGCCTCGAAGCCTGCTTCTGCCCGCTGGAGGTGAGGTGTCCAAGGATACAGGAGCTCCCCTGGGGATCTGAGCAGATTCCCATAGTGTGAGGATCGCTGCACACCCAGTTCTGTCCTCAGTATTGTCCAGGGTAAAAAAAGTTGTCTAAAAAAAGAAGTGAGGGGACTAACCAAGTCAGGTAGCATGCAAGTGACATCATGGCACGTGACATCACTCATGGCATCACAGGAAGTGGTATCACAGCCCATGACATCACAGGAAGTGACATCACAAGAAGTGACATCAGATCTTAAGACCTCACACATATGTTTAGCAGGTCTATTATGAATAAATTTAAGTGCATTACACTATTTAACAAATTAGATTTTGCTTTGGGCCCGATGCAAAATCTGGGCCTCAACCTATACATTTATTTTTTTAAACAAGAAGACACATGGCAGTAAACCTGTTCTGCCTAATTGGTTGCAAAGTCTGCATTTTAAAATATCTTATGGGGTTAAGACACCTGCTGCAGAGATCCTTGTGTGCCTGGCAAATCTCAGGGAAACATAATAATGGTAAGATAACTCTGGAGGTTAACGCATTTACTAGAGAGATCTGTGTTTTGTCTAGTCCCGGTTTTGAATCAAAGTAGCATAGCGGGTTAATATGTCTCCTGCAAAGCACATCATGTGACACACAGATGACAGATTTTTATTTTATGGAAATGGCAAGTGGGTTACTGCTTTTAACACAGAGAACCTTTTGTTACTTGCAGTTCATAAATTGTAATCCTTCTAATATATCATAGTGAGCTATGAAGGACGTGCAACTCCTACACCTTGTAATCCTCACTGTCTTATGTAACACATTCTGTACATTGATTTACAAACATATGATTTAGTGTCAATGTATAATGTATGCATGTGATGTAAAGCGCTCCTACACCCTGGATTGGGATGAGTAGAACTATACAAAAAATAAAACAAAATAGTGGTGTTTAAATTGTTTGTGTAAATACTGGGACAGACCAACACATCTGACATTCTTACAATGTATGCCTATGTCTTGGATACAGGGACTGAACAAAGTCAAAGGTATGCCTCACTTGAGTACCTGTGAAGTGCTAACAGGGTGTGAGCCTTTGTTTCCCCTCCATTGCATCTAGGTGTGAGGCTCCTGATAGCTCCCAGCCAGGATACTCCAACACAAGGAGGCCTGATGGCCCCTTAACATCTGCCTTTGTTATGGGCCCCCTTGGAATTTGATAAGCCCCCTCCCCACCTGAAGGTTGCTGCTCATTTAAGGAAAGCAGACAAAGAGCTGGCGCTGCTGAATATGTTCCAGAGTCTTAAAATGACACCGGGACAGGTTTATCGCATTTCTGTGGGGCCACCTCTTGGCAGGGGAGACGGCATCCACCTGTGAAAAGAGTGGGTAGATGCCGCCTACCCGCGTCTACCTTCGACTTGTGCCCTGGTGGCGTCCATTCCTGGATGAGTGCTTGAGGCCTCCTTCTGCCTGCTGGAGGTGACACGCGATCCCCTGGGATTCAGAGTAGATTCCCACAGTACGAGTTGCCTCACACCCAGTTCTGCACCCAGTGTTGTCCATTTCTGCAGCAGGTTCGAACTCTGACAAGTTTCTGCAGAGGGGGCCAGGGCCACAATGTCTGTCCTGACAGTGAATCGACCAGGAGTTAAGATCTGTAAATCTATACGTCCATGCATATGTTGACCTCAAAGATGCAGAGGGAGTCAATCTTGTAGAAGTGATACTTTTTCATCTCGATATTATTGTCTTCGAGTTAGGGCCCGATTCTGATGCGGGTTGGAAAAGCTTCCCGACCGATGGCCTGATTCTGATGCGGTTAGGAAGGCCTCCTAACGGCATTTGCTCCTTCCAAATCAGATCGGGAACGTGTCTTCCCGACCGAGGGCCCAATTCTGATGCGGTTAGGAACAAATGTTCCCATTGAAGTCAATGGGAGTTCAACCAAATCGTATCTGGAAACATCCGGATGCATCCTACTCTGCCGGTTGGACTTTCCCGATCCGAGTGGGTCGGAAACCATTTCCCAACCGATTCGGTCGGGAAGCTTTTCCAACCCGCATCAGAATCGGCCCCATAGTATAATACAACAGATTCCTCAAGAAGAACAGATCTCTGATGCTTTCTTTTGTAAAATCATGGCATGGACGTGGATTCATCAAAATATGAAGGGTAGGTACGTAAGTGACATCACTCACCCATTGACCCCTGATGACATCATAGGGCATATCTCCTCTGGGAATCACTGACAGAATATCGACGTCAAAAATATCGGAGCCGAAATATCGATGTCAAGAATATCGAAATCCTATCTACATTATGGTACGTACAAAAATATCGAAAAAAAATATTGTTGTCAAAAATATCGTTGTTAAAAATATCGTTTTTTTTAATGTTAAAAAATAATGTAAAATAAAGTAAATGATACATATATTTAAAATAAACATAGTTAAAAATATGTTTAAAATTATAAGTAATACATAAAATGTAAAAAAAAATTAAACATATACATATAAAATATAATATATATACTTACTTAATAATATTTTCAATTAATTATTGTAATAACTTATAAATTGTTAAAAAACATTTTATAAATTATAAATACATACATGCACATACAACAATAATATAAATAAAAATATAAAAAATATATATAACTAATTAAAAAAAAATTGTTAAATAAATTATACACTACATTAACTAAAACAGTAAATATTGGATAGCGTAGGGGTAAAAATTACTATTCCCACTCGAGAGAGTGCAAAAATAGGGAAAGTGTTGGATAGCGGAGGGATAAAAATTACTATTCCCACTCCAGTGACTGCAACACTAGGGAAAGTGTTGGATAGCGTAGGGGTAAAAATAACTTACTAATAATTAAAATAAATTTTCTTAAATAAATAATAATTTAGGGGCACATTACGATACCCGGCGTAAATAAATCCGCCAGGCATGGAAGCGGCAAAAATCCGCCCGCACACACCGCCTGAACACCGACCACGCCATTATGAGTACACAAACTGAAAACCGCCATCGGCGGAAAAATCATACAAAATACCGCCCGCCATCGTCCGAGTCGGAGTCAAACCGCCCGCCACGGACGGAAACACGCACGACAACACAAAACCGCCCGCCCACACGGCCGACACACCGCACGTGAAATTACGATCGCACCGCCATGAGCGCGGAAAAACAACAAAAATACCGCCCGCCAGCGCAAACAACGCCGATGAGAATCGACACGGCAGAAGCCATGGCGCCCACGTACCTGCACAGAAACCATCCGCACACAAAACCAATAGCACACAACATGGCCAACAAGTCCACACAGCAAGGCACGCACAAATACACAAGCACAGTACACATCCCGAAAACACCCCCCGGACAAACAAAAAATACAAAGGCCAGAACCCCAGACACAACACACCTGAAAACAACAGACCATGAGGACACACCCACATAGGTGAGTACAAAAGCAGCACTCCCACAGACCACAACCCCTTGCTACATTGCAAACCAGAGAGGAGAGGAGAGGACACAGTGACACAGCAAGGACAGCAGCACACCACAGAAACGCACACATCACAACCACCACCACCACCACCACCACCAAACACCGGCACCACAAACCCCCTGCACATTACACAACACACACCGCACCACCACCACAAACACCATGGCACCACAAAGGATGCCCAAGTTCACGCCCATGGAGCTGACGGTCATGGTCGACGAGATCATCAAGGTGTACCCACAAATCTATGGGAACATGGTCCAGCACACACCACTAGCCACCAGAAACAGAATGTGGACCCGGATCGTAGACCAGGTCAATGCAGTCGGGACCCTGCCCAGGAACAGAACCGAGATAAACAAACGTTGGAATGACGTAAAGAGCCTGGTCAAGAAGAAGGAGGGCAAAAACAGAGAGCTGGCTGCCGTCACTGGCGGAGGGAATCCCGCGCTCTTTAAGACCTTCAAAGCGTGGGAGGAGAAGGTGCGAGTCGTAATACATCCGGAGATCCTCGCCGGATTAGCAGGGGGAGTGGAGGCTGGTAAGTACAAACTAATGTATACCAGCACACCGCTATGTACACACATGCGCAACCACCATGCCACAGCTCCCAGGGACAAACACCCCCATGTCCAGCACACAATACACAACACATCACACGCACATGCAACAGACACTACCACACACAGGCCAAACCGAACAACTGTAAGATGCGTGGGGACATGTGTACACTAAGCCAGCCACGTAACCACCAACAGGTCCACAAATATGCCAGAAGCGCCACAACGAGCACCCACCACACCCATGTGTCCGCCACAGCTGCACCAACTGACAAGTAACAGGTAAGTGGCAGGAACACAAAGTGCAGTGGGTCGGAGGGGGACAGCTGAAGTACAACACCCACCAGGCCCCCACTCCCACAGACCAGCAAGGTGGAGCACTCCCCACACCCATGTGTCAGGCACAGCTGCACCAACCGACAAGTAACAGGTAAGTGGCAGGAACACAAAGTGCAGTGGGTGGGACGGTGGACAGCCCAAGTACAACACACACCAGGCCCCAGTCCCACAGCACAGCAAGGAGGAGCATCCCCCACACCCCACACCCACGTGTCAGCCACCGCAGTGCACAACGACAGCTGAAAGGCAGACATCACGGTCCACAGCAATCGGTGTCAGTGGGTGTACAGCCACCCCCACGACCCACTACACCCCCCACCCCCACAGACCTGCAACATGGAGCACCCCCGCTAAGAGCCATGTGGCATCCAGTACAGTGCACGCACGAACAACTTGCAGGTGGGAAACTGGACAGGGCTGGATTACTGGAGGCATGAGGACCATAACACCACCAACACATGGGACATGTCACGTAGCACACGAACACGCAGCACCGCCCACCGTCACGAACAAGTGAACAATGTGCACACGGACATGAACAGCAGACTCACACCCCACATGACCCATCACAGACATAGCAACACCCAAGGAGCCACGTCTGCATGCACAAGCCACACTGAATATAGTCCCACACGGCAGCCACTGTGCAACTCATCACACACAACCGAAACACCATTGAAGTCCTGTCCATGTAGCCCCTACTGCCTGTCAACCACACACCCCACAACTACGCCTATGTAAGACAAACAACACTAGACGCAACAGAGCGGAACAACAGAAATGCACACGAACACCACTGAACCCATCAAACACACAGACACACCATGCACATACAACATACCATCCATCCCATCCGTCAGCCCCAGTCTCATGAAAGGCATGTCATCCGCACAGCTGCCACACATACAGCAGTCACGCTAAGACACATGCCCATGACCAACCATGTGCCAGAAGTCAATTAAGCGCACGACACACTGTGAGCAACAACACACAACATGGGCCACACCCCCCCGAGCACTGCAGTGATGCACATGGCACAGGGCAGCACGCACACCAAGGAGATGGGACAACTGCAATACGTTGGCTGGCACACAACTATCACTCACTCATAACGATGCGTCCAATGCCATGTCCAGTAACCACAACAGACAGCAAATATGCAGGGCATGTCAGGCATGCACACACCTCAGACCATGCACTGTCATGCTGCCACAACACATGTCACGTTCGGCACCCATGGCTCACAGCATGTACCCCAAAAGCATATACCCTCCCAAATGCGAATCTGGGGCATGGCCCCCATGTTGCCATATGCGTTCCTAAGCGTTCCATTTGAACTCCAAAAGCAAAGTACAAACCAGACCCAGGATGGGCCAGGAGCCCGCATACACCAGAGTCACAATGAGTAGGGGCAAAGCAACACACCCATCGGCATGGCCAATCCGTCCCATGCCACATGTGCACAGCACACAGTCCCATTGCCTAGCACACACAACTACAGATGCCACAGCCACATACTCGCCTCCGGGAAACCCATGTACGAGATTGCACGAACTGCCAATGTCAGACGACTAATACATACTTCGCCAGGTGCAACACAATAACAAATCTCATTCTCTCCACAGGTGACGAACTGCTGGACGCTGGGGATGGAGACAGCAGCCAGCACAGCCAGCCTACAAGCCCCCAACGAGGACACACGGATCTGGAGGATCTGTCCACCTCTTCGGACACGGACCACCAAGCTGGCCCATCTGGCGTGGCAGGGCCCAGCCGCTCCCCAGGACCCCTCCTACCCACCAACCCATCATCCAGGGATGCTGAACAGTCCCAGTCCCCTGCTGCCACTGTCGTTGCGGCCACACCCACGGTCATTGCGGCCACTACCACTGCCGCAACCGCCACCATCGCCGCACCGACCACCACCGCCTCCACCACCACCACGTCTTCGCTGGCACCAGCCCCAGCGCAGGTGGTGGCCCGGCCGACTGGATCCACCCTGGGAGCCACAGCGAGGACCGTGGTGAGCAATGTGGCTAGTGGGCAGGCCGGTGGCAGCAGGACTGGTAGGAGGAGCAGGGTCAGGGAAACGCCAGCCTCCCCTGGGAGCCATGCCCTGCCTCAAATGGCCAGAGTCCTTGGGGCCTATGAAGAGGCCCAAGGACAATGGGCCAGGTCTGCTACTGACACGCGGGAGGTGCTGGGGGTGCTGAGGTCCATGGACGCCCATATGGGCCAATTCGTGTCCCGTATGGACCAACTCGTGGACCTCATGGGCCAGCTGGTGGTGGCGGTGGGGTCACAGGCAAGGCCAGCAACACCACCTCCGCCACCACCTGCTAGGGCGCAGGGTCGGCCAGCAGTGTCCACTTCCCCTGCGTCCACAGCCAGTGAGCACACCTCACCCACCACCAGCAGGTCGCCACCACACACCCCCTCCCAAACGTGGAAGGGGCCGTCCGAAGAGGAAACAGATCTCCCGGGAGGACTTCGCACGCTCCAGTCGCAAGTGAGGCAGCCAGCCAGCCTTCCGCCAGCCTTCCTTGACCAGCCACTGCATTGACTTGCTCTACGATCCCACTCCACACAGCCATCTGGATGGCATGTGTGTGTTGGACTATGGACATAGAACCAGTGGGTACACCCTGATCATCACGCAGCCATGACCGACAGCTCATTGTCACTGCACGCACCACTTTTGTCATCACCTTACACACAATCACATGTCACAGTTTGTAATAAATGCACCTTTTTCACTAACTGCTGTTTGTGCCCTGTGTCTTTATTGTACGGAATACAACGGCCACCTTGGGCGGAAAGGCACCTGATGCGTGGCATGGAAATGGAATCCGGAGGGCCTGTAGGGACCTAGGGGTGGGAGACAGAACAGGAGCACATTCAATGAGTGTGTCACACACCCATCACACAGTACATGTCAACAACTACAAGCAATGTACACACATCGCACAGAGCAATAGGGCACAATGCCACAGCCACCAACAGTGGCATACTACCCTGGCCATGGAGCGTTGACACACTGCACGCAGTGAACATACGGCCACCCTGACACAGCACACACACACCTGCATAGATACAGACACATCATCCGTCGTACATGGACACTCACCGTCAAGTGAAGTAGCGGGCGATGAGCTGCTGGCGCACATTCCCAGCTTCCTCCTCTCCGCTGTCCACCTCACTCGAGCTGTCCTGGTCTGCGGGCTGGGGCCCTGGTTGATCTCCGTCATCCACAATGAGGGGGATCTGCTTCCGAATGGCCAGATTGTGCAGCATGCAGCACGCCACCACTATCTGGCACACCTTCTGTGGGGAGTACGCCAGTGCACCCTCGGTGCGGTCCAGGCACCTGAACCTGGACTTGAGGAGGCCAAAGGTACGCTCGACCACACGTCTGGTCCTCCCATGTGCCTCATTGTATCGATCGTCTGCTGGGGTGCGAGGATTCCTCAATGGACTGAGCAGCCATGCCCCATTCGGATACGCAGAGTCACCTGGGTGTGAGGGACACAGAGAACCGTTGCTATTCCAACTGGACAGGGGACAGCATCGCACAACCAGCACGCTACACCACTCCACATACTCACCGACAATACAGCCACGATCCTGTTGCAGATTGGCCATCAGTAGTGGCAAGATGCTGTTGCGCATTATGTGTGCGTCATGGGCCGAGCCTGGAAACTTTGCACACACGTGGGTGATCACCATGTCCGCAAGGCACACCACTTGCACATTCAGGGAGTGCGTGTGCTTCCTGTTGCGGTACAGGTGCTCAGTGGCCTGTGGTGGAACAAGGCCAACATGAGTGCAGTCAATGGCTCCCACGACGTGTGGGATTCTGCCAAGGGCATAGAATGCACCCTTCACTGCCGCCAATTCACGAGCCCTGGGGAATCTGATGTACCTGTTCCGGTACAGCATCATGGCTGCCAGTACATCCCTCAGCACCTTGCTGAACATGGGCTGGGACATCCCTCCTCCACTGCCCACTGTGTGCTGGAATGACCCAGTGGCGAAGAAATGCATGGCGGCCATCACCTTAGCCGTGGGGGTGACAGCAGTCGGATACACCCTGCGGGGACGGAGATGGGGCTCTAACATGGCACACAGTCGATGCAGAGTTGGCCTGTCCAGCCGAAACTTCCTGATTACCTCTGTATCGTCCATGTCCGCCAGCAATTGGTATGGGCGGTCAATGTTCGGTCTCCGCCTGGGTTAAATGACAGAGGACACATGTCAAAGCAACACGGCACATAGCAATTTCGCATACACATCACTGACATGACTGAGCAAGCACATGAGCCACAGCCCAGCTGTCAAGCTGGGACGGCACGGCCACAATACACTTACACAGGTCTCCCAACAATGGCAATGGCAAGTGAGACATACCACTGCCATGTGCATGCACATGGGGATCTAGGCCCCAATGACTTGCGGGCGTGCTGATGGGGACTGACTGCATATTCGTCAAGCGGCAACGCCACGGCAACATGAGTGTCTGCTGAGCATGGTACTGCTTCCGAGGCTGGATGAGTATGGCACACGACGACGACGATGTGGGCACGGGCTGAGCGGCCAATACAAGTGGGACCTGTGGCACGAGGGGATATGAGACAGTAGTAGGTGTCAGCACTGCACCCTATGTACAGCACTGTACGGATCACAGCTCCCGAAACATTGACTGGTGTCCACATTGACAGCCCCATGCCAAGACGGCTGTGTGCTTGCAGTCACACGTCACAGGTGAGAGGTTACATTGCACGTGCCAGGTGGCAGTCGTACATAGTGGGAGCTGGCATGTGTGTGCATGTGTCTCCTGTTCAGGATCCACCAGATGGGCGCTGACTCTGTACTGACCATTGGACACAGCATGTTCCGTGGAAGGCTTGTGTGTGTGGGATGGTGGCACTGGATGTGCCTCCGTTGGGTGGGGGGCCATGCACAGGGCGGGTACGTCGATGATTGCGCATTGTTGGTCACGGTGGGTGCACCAGCTAAGATGTGTTGCCCTGTGTTCAATTCCTATGTCCGCATGATGATGGACTGTGGATGTGGGCAGACTACACATTGGTCGATGTGCTGTCTATATGCATGTGCCTTCACACCAGGCACAGCTGCCCCTGCACATGTGACCCCTGCTGGACTCGCTGCTGGGTCTGTGGAGCTGATGCACCTTCTGCGCGTGGGGCGGACAGCTCTCCTCACTTCCCTCATTGCGCATGTCATGTCTTTGCCGCAGGTGACATGGATCATGGAGGGCCCACATGTACGCGTGGGTAGGCTACACATGATTGTTCACTGGTCGCCACCCCCAGTCAGTGTTTCGAATGGGAAGGTTGTCGTGCTGGTGGTATGTTCGATGTGGCGGATGGGCGGGCCTAGGTGCGGGCTTACATTCCGGACATGGGGGGTAGTTGGATTGGCGACTAGTTGCAGTACACACGGGACACGTCTCTTCCTTTCCACATCTGGGTCATCCCTTGTACTAACTGACAGTGATACAGTCATCTTCGCCCCAGCCCTCATGTCCTCCCCTCGCCCCCCAATATGCATGCTCACCTGCGAGGCTAGCGCTTGCACAGGCAGCCCCAAGCTCGCACCAGAGAGGGCAAGGAGTGTATGTGTGGGTCCAGTTGCACGAGTGGGCTGTCTCAGGGTATGATGTGTGGCGGGACGCCGTCCACCTGCGTGGTGCCCCAAATGGAGACCCGGCCTGCATGGACTATGCATCACAGTCTTCGCCTTCCGGATCCGCCACCTGCGACACCCAGTGGCTGTGGCTGCCCTTGCGGCCATGCCGCGTCCGTCTGTGGCTGATGGCCCACACATTCACTCTTTGGCCTCTCTGGGGAGGGCTCAGGGGTGGTGGCGCACACGCTTGCACTTAGTCGCAATGGCATGTGGCGTGGTTGGTATGATGGGCAATGGATGTGATGGTGCGAGCCACCTCCCGTGACGTCAGTGCTGCTCGTGCTGTGGTGCGTCCCCCTACACTTCCATTTGACTTTTTGCCATGCTGGACGTTGAGGTTCTATTGCCTGCGTGATATGACCAGGAGGAGCGCGAGGAGACCTCTCACACACCATGCTCCACTGCCATCCCGTGCCCTGTATCGCCTGTGCGGATTGACTATGTTGGGGTTACACCTGGTCGACTGGGGCTGTGTGTGCCTTGTCAAGGGGCATGGCGGGCGCACAACAGGATCCAGCTCGTCCACAGAGGGTGGGCTGAGGTGCGCCTGGTACCGCTTTGTACGTGTGCCCGGCTGCTGTGCACACACGTGTTCACTCCCCCGACAGGTGTCCTCTCACAATGCCCAGGGAAGCGGTGGTGTACTGTTCATGAGCCCTCCCAACACGGCGTGCTCCAACTTGGCATGTGCGCATCTACCCGTCGCACCCACCCACCTGAGCACTGCGTCCATACGACTTCACACGACACATGTGTGTCTTCCACAGTAGTGCTACTCATTTGCGTTGACATCCAATACCAGTGGACTACATGGTCATGTCACAACTGCCGTGTACTTCACATACTCTCATCCTCTCTCATTCGTACTTGTGAAATGAGTCAGCGGAGACAGTTCTGGTTTCAAACATTATATTGAGTCTTCTGTCCTCTGTGATGCAGTATAGTGGACACTACTGGCAGTGGAATACATATTGAGGATATACTGAGCATGATTACAAATGGGATAGGGTGTGGGGTTACATCTGCTTGGCCAAGGCTGTGCTAATGTACATTTACGTATAGCTGCGGAGCTGCGGACTTTGACACAGACGGTATACATGTAGCCTACCAGACCGCTCGGCATCATGGGCACAGTCCATCTCAGTTCCATGTGACAGGTTTGCTGCGGTTGTTCCTCATGCACGCGTGCATGTGAGATGACATCAGGGCATGTGCTTGCGTGCATGCAGCGGCGTGCCACTTGTTGTTGCACTGTGGTGGTTACTGGACATGTCACAGTCACTGGGGTCGTGTTGTTGTTGTATGCACTTGTCGTCCATGCAAAGGTCCTGGTATGGGATTCCCGGGGCGGGGGTGGGAGGGGTGCAGCACCCACAGACTCCAGGCGACCTATTCATGTCCACTGAGCGGTGTGTGTGTCCATGTGCGCTGGATCCATGTCGTGTCCTGGTTGTTCGTGCAGTTCCGTCCATGTGGGTGCGATGCACAGAGCCCATGCCACTGCCTCCCACGATGCATGCGGTGTTCCTGGATGTGATGGGGAACAGTGTGCATGTCCCGGTCATATCCGATGTCATGGCGATGTCGTTGATGGTGTGGTTACAGTTGCCGGTCGTTTGGTATGGCTGTGGTGGTGGTGACTGGCCAGTCCGTGCGGAAGCTGAGCATGGGTGCGGGGTTGGACTTCATAGGTCACTCGGGGAACCTGCGTTGTGGTCCGACGTATTTACAGGTTGTCAGGTATGCGATGCCGTCCAGCAGGGCTTCGATGTCATTGGTGGTGTCCATGTTTGCCAGCCAATGAAGCGGATGGTGGCTGTCAAGGTGTTGTTCGTAGGTTGTCCCTTGGAGGACCATGATGGGGCATGCTGGGTGACATTCGATGTAGCTGTTCTCGATGATCCGTCGTGTGGAGGCACAGTGGTTCCATTTCAGTGCGCGTGCGATGTTGGCCACATACGCCATGCCCCCATAGGCAGAGCAGGCCCTGTCGTGTGCGTCCAGAGGGAGGAGTAGTGGTAGCAGGTCCGCCTTCAGACATGCCGGGTTGGAGAGGCATATCTCGACGGGATGCTGGTAGGGACACCTCCGACAGTAGAAGACGGGCATGACGCAGCTGAACAATGTGATGCGGTAAGTCAGTCGGTAACTTACGTTCAGCAGGGACAGGAGATCGCATCCCAATGTATGTATCGTGCTGGTTTGGTACAGCTTGAGCTCTTCGGCGTAGTTGGGTAGGTGTGTTGCGGTTGCCATTTCGCAGCGGTGCGTTGTGGTGGCGTGCTCCGGCTGTGTGTGCAGTCTGCAATGTGCACGCTCCGAGGTTGCTGTGAGCTCTGTGTAGTCGTAGGGAGACAGGACTTGTGTTCTGTTGGCTTGTTTGGAGGACACGGGCCCTCTTCCCACATGCTTCTCAGACAGTTCAAGGTCAGTGCTGTGTGACTCCTTCCAATTAACTTGCATGTGGCCGACATGGGGGAGTGTTTTCTTCTTTCTTCCCCGTCCGTTGTGTGCTTCTGTGATATGCGCTATCTGCCGTGTGGTCGGTCTCCTCGGCATGCCTGTGTTGGTCTATTCTTGGACAATGGCTGTATTCACCGGCTTCTGTCGTAGGGCTGTGGTTTCGGAGTTGGAATGGAAGGTCATTGAGTGCTGTCTGCTCTCCCTTGTGTGGGCGGCAGGCTGCCTTTCCGCTCTGCGTTGGGCCTTGTGTGTGGATGTAATTCTTGGGCCACCTGTTGTCGGTCACCGGGCTCTTTGGTGTTCCGTTTCATGTGTCTTGTTCATATGTGCAGGGTGGTATGGGTTTTTCAGTGTGGTACTGGCGTTCCTCTTCCCGAAGGGGCCCTGCTTCTCCTAGTTGGTGTTGCCGCCGCTGTGTGCTTCGCCATGTTTGTTACACTGGGGTGTGTCCTGCTGTTGCGTGACTTCACTGACATGTGTGCGTCGGTTGTGTGGCGTTGGGTGTTGTCCGTGAATTGGGCGTTGGGGACATGTCTGTGGCCGGCCTGTCACGTGTCATGTGCGTTCGGGGTGGGGCTGATGTGTGTGCTGCTTGGTTGTGTCCCTGTGTCTGTGTGCGACGCATGCATGGCGCTGCGGTTGGCCTCTGCGTTGTGCGCATGTGTGGCGGCGTCATCGGCGCTTTGGGGCCGTGACGGGGTGGTTGGTTCCTAGTCCCAGGTGGTGTGTACACATGTGTTCCGCGATGTTAGGATTTGGCCTGTGTGTCATATGTGGATGCAATGGTGGATGTGTAGTGTGCACGCGCTGGTGGGGGTTGTCCGCTTTTCCGCCCTTGCACTGTGTGCGCTGTTTGCGTGCACTTGTTGTGTGTGTGCCTACCTGCGTCTCCGCGGTACGTTGCGTCCTTGGTGGTGCATCAGCAGAAGCATGGGAAGGGCCTGCAGTGCTGGATTCATGCCCGGGGTGCCGCTTCTTCGTTGTCCGTGCTCTGCGTCCGTGTTTCCGCCTCTCTTTCACGTGCGGTGTCTCTTTGCCGTGGGAGCCGTTTGTTTGCGGCATCGTAATTTATGCGCCGGGCGGGACGTGTTTCGTCGGACGGTGTGTGTCAGTTGTGCTGCGCCGCTACGTGTGCGGGCGCACTTTGATGGCGGACGGTGTTGCTGGCTTGCCGGCGGTGTTTGGCCTGCTTTTCGCATCGTAATTGGGCGGGCGTGTGGACTGCTGCGTGCCGGCGGTAACTGGTGGTTTTTGCATCCGCCAGCACGGCGGTAGTGCTTCCGCCCGCCATCGTAATGGGCCCCTTAATTATTAAATAACAATAAATTAATTAACAATACCAATAAATAAGTACTTAAAAATAATTACCAATTAATAATTAATTAACAATTAAATAGATGATAAATTCAATTAAATAATAATTATTAACAATTAATTACCAAATAATAATAAAATAAAAAATAATTAATTTTCAATACCCAAAAACAATAATTATTTTAAAACAAAATAGCAATTAATAATTAATTAACAATCAATTATTGATAAATACCAATAAATAATAATTAATGGCAATTAATTACCAATTATTAATTAATGAACAAATTAATTTCCAAAACATAAAAATATCTATTATTAAAAAGTTATTACCAATTAATAATTAATTACCAATAAATTAATTATCAATACTCAACAATAAAATAAATAATCACTTAATTACAATTAAATTACTTCCCACCCTATTGCCCTATAAACTCACAACACACTTCAATAATAAATTAATACACTTAATATAATTACCAAATAATCAATTAATAAAAATGAATTACCAATTAATAAAAATTAATTACCAATTAATAATTATTTAACATAAAATTAATTATCAATGCCAATAAATAAAAATGAATAATTACTTAATTACAATTAAATTACTTCCCACCCTATTCCCCTATAAACCCACAACCCGCTACGGTACTAAAACGCATAATTTACTTTTTTAAATTACTAACTTCTAAAAATGTTATACATATATTCTAAAACTAGTACAATAATTAACAAAAAATATAAACACAAACATATAAAATACATATTAAAATACATAACACTAATATAAATATCGATATTAGTAACATCGATATTTTTGCTATCGATATTACTAACTTCGATATTAACAAAAACAATATTTCTTACCTTCAGGTCGATATTCTGGTCGTCGATATTCTTGACTTCGATATTGTGTCCCTACGATATTTCAAACTCGATATTATTGTAGGTCGGAATTACAAACTCGATATTTAGACTGTTTACCCTCCTCTGGGTAGTTTCACTTTCCATTTGTTGCTGAAGCACCAGGGGCGGGGCTGGTGGCAGAATGAAAACTTTACATTAAAACCCTGGCTCGCAGACCCCTATTGCCTTACTACTGCTACAGCAGCCTTGACTGCCCTTGAGCCCAGGAGTAGCAATGGATGTGCCAAGGGTACCAAAGGGCAAGACGGGGGTCGCAGGCGCTAACTGACATCAATGCATCTGTAGGTATACTGTAACATGCCTGGGGTACCAGAGGGTAAGACAGGGGTCTCAGCCTCTAACTGATATCAGTGCATCTATAGGTTTACGCTAACGTGCCGGGGTACTAGAAGATAAGACGGGGGTCACAGCCACTAACTGATGTCAATGAATCTGTAGATATAGTCCACCGTGCCAGGGGTTCTAGAGGGCAAGACTGGGGCCACAGCTGCTAACTGATATCAGTGCATCTGTAGGTATAGTCTAACGTGCCACGGATACTAGAGGGTAAGACAGGGGTCGCAGCCGCTAACTGATATCAGTGCATCTGTAGGTATAGTCTACTCTGCCAAGAGTACCAAAGGGCTAGACAGGGGTCGCAGCCGCTAACTGATGTCAATGCATCTGTAGGTATACGCTAACATGCCAGGGTACCAGAGGGTAAGACAGGGGTCGCAACCACTAACTGATGTCAATGAATCTGTAGATATAATCTACTGTGCCAAGAGTACCAAAGGGCAAGACAGGGGTCGCAGCCGCTAATTGATGTCAATGCATCTGTAGGTATACTCTAACGTGCCACGGGTACTAGAGGGTAAGACAGGGGTCACAGCCACTAACTGATGTCAATGAATCTGTAGATATAGTTCACCATGTCAGGGGTTCTAGAGGGCAAGACAGGGGTCACAGCCGCTAACTGATATCAGTGCATCTGTAGGTATAGTCTAACGTGTCACGGGTACTAGAGGGTAAGACAGGGGTCGCAGCCACTAATTGATATCAGTGCATCTGTAGATATAGTACACTCTGCCAAGAGTTTCAAAGGGCAAGATGGGGGTCGCAGCCGCTAACTGATGTCAATGCATCTGTAGGTATACGCTAACATGCCTGGAGTACTAGAGGGTAGGACAGGGGTCGCAGCCGTTAACTGATATCAGTGCATCTGTAGGTATAGTATACTCTGCCAAGAGTTCCAAAGGGCAAGACAGGGGTTACAGCCGCTAACTGATGTCAGTACATTTGTAGGTATAGTATACTATGCCAGGGGTACCAAAGGGCAAGACAGGGGTCACATCTGCTAACTGATGCCAGTACATCTGTAGATATAGTCTACCATGCCAGGGTTCCAAAGGGAAAGACGGGGGTCATGGCTGCTTACTGATGTCAGGGCATCCATAGGTATAGCGTACCATGCCGGGGGTACCAAAGGGCAAAACAGGGGCCTCAGCCACTAAATGATGACAGTACATCTGTAGGTATAGTCTACAGTGCCTGGGGTAACAAAGGGCAAGACAGGGGTCGCAGCTGCTAACTGATGCCAGTGCATCTGTAGATATAGTCTACCCTGCCAGGAGTACCAAAGGGCAAGACGGGGATCGCAGCCGCTAAATGATGCCAATACATCTGTAGTGTCTACATTTGCGGGAGCACCAAAGGGCAAGGCATTGGCCTCAGCCGCTAACTGATGCCTGTACATCTGTAGATCTAGTCTACCCTGCCAGGGGTACCAAAGAGCAAGACGGGGGTCACAGCCACTAACTGATGCCAGTGCATTTGTAGGCATAGTTCACCATGCCAGGGTGCCAAAGGACAAGATGAGGGTGGCAGCAGCTAACTGAAGTCAATGCATCTGTAGTTATAATCTACTGTACCGGGGGTGTGAAAGGACAAGAAAGGGGTTACAGGTGTTAACTGATGTGAATATATCTATAAGTACAGTTTACCATGCCAGGAAAACCAAAGAATAAGACGGGGTCACAGCCGCTAACTGATGCCAATGCATCTGTAGGTACAGTCTACCGTACTAGGGTACCAAAGGACAAGACGGGGGCCACAGCCGCTAACTGATTCCAATACCTTTGGAGGTACAGTCTACCGTACTAGGGTACCAAAGGACAAGACGGGGGCCACAGCTGCTAAATGATTCCAATACCTTTGGAGGTACAGTCTACCGTACTAGGGTACCAAAGGACAAGACGGGGGCCACAGCCGCTAACTGACATCAATGCATCTGTAGGTATACTGTAACATGCCTGGGGTACCAGAGGGTAAGACAGGGGTCTCAGCCGCTAACTGATATCAGTGCATCTATAGGTTTACGCTAACGTGCCGGGGTACTAGAAGATAAGACGGGGGTCACAGCCACTAACTGATGTCAATGAATCTGTAGATATAGTCCACCGTGCCAGGGGTTCTAGAGGGCAAGACTGGGGCCACAGCTGCTAACTGATGTCAATGCATCTGTAGGTATACGCTAACATGCCAGGGTACCAGAGGGTAAGACAGGGGTCGCAACCACTAACTGATGTCAAT
This sequence comes from Calotriton arnoldi, assembly GCA_963921515.1. NCBI lineage: Eukaryota > Metazoa > Chordata > Amphibia > Caudata > Salamandridae > Calotriton > Calotriton arnoldi. The sequence goes on from CAWUFW010003778.1 coordinate 1,504,856, forward strand.
GAATCTGTAGATATAATCTACTGTGCCAAGAGTACCAAAGGGCAAGACAGGGGTCGCAGCCGCTAATTGATGTCAATGCATCTGTAGGTATACTCTAACGTGCCACGGGTACTAGAGGGTAAGACAGGGGTCACAGCCACTAACTGATGTCAATGAATCTGTAGATATAGTTCACCATGTCAGGGGTTCTAGAGGGCAAGACAGGGGTCACAGCCGCTAACTGATATCAGTGCATCTGTAGGTATAGTCTAACGTGCCACGGGTACTAGAGGGTAAGACAGGGGTCGCAGCTACTAATTGATATCAGTGCATCTGTAGATATAGTACACTCTGCCAAGAGTTTCAAAGGGCAAGATGGGGGTCGCAGCCGCTAACTGATGTCAATGCATCTGTAGGTATACGCTAACATGCCTGGGGTACTAGAGGGTAGGACAGGGGTCGCAGCCGTTAACTGATATCAGTGCATCTGTAGGTATACTATACTCTGCCAAGAGTTCCAAAGGGCAAGACAGGGGTTACAGCCGCTAACTGATGTCAGTACATTTGTAGGTATAGTATACTATGCCAGGGGTACCAAAGGGCAAGACAGGGGTCACATCTGCTAACTGATGCCAGTACATCTGTAGATATAGTCTACCATGGCAGGGTTCCAAAGGGAAAGACGGGGGTCGTGGCTGCTTACTGATGTCAGGGCATCCATAGGTATAGCGTACCATGCCGGGGGTACCAAAGGGCAAAACAGGGGCCTCAGCCGCTAAATGATGACAGTACATCTGTAGGTATAGTCTACAGTGCCTGGGGTAACAAAGGGCAAGACAGGGGTCGCAGCTGCTAACTGATGTCAGTACATTTGTAGGTATAGTATACTATGCCAGGGGTACCAAAGGGCAAGACAGGGGTCACATCTGCTAACTGATGCCAGTACATCTGTAGATATAGTCTACCATGCCAGGGTTCCAAAGGGAAAGACGGGGGTCGTGGCTGCTTACTGATGTCAGGGCATCCATAGGTATAGTGTACCATGCCAGGGGTACCAAAGGGCAAAACAGGGGCCTCAGCCGCTAAATGATGACAGTACATCTGTAGGTATAGTCTACAGTGCCTGGGGTAACAAAGGGCAAGACAGGGGTCGCAGCTGCTAACTGATGCCAGTGCATCTGTAGATATAGTCTACCCTGCCAGGAGTACCAAAGGGCAAGACGGGGATCGCAGCCGCTAAATGATGCCAATACATCTGTAGTGTCTACATTTGCGGGTGCACCAAAGGGCAAGGCATGGGCCTCAGCCGCTAACTGATGCCTGTACATCTGTAGATCTAGTCTACCCTGCCAGGGGTACCAAAGAGCAAGACGGGGGTCACAGCCACTAACTGATGCCAGTGCATTTGTAGGCATAGTTCACCATGCCAGGGTGCCAAAGGACAAGATGAGGGTGGCAGCAGCTAACTGAAGTCAATGCATCTGTAGTTATAATCTACTGTACCGGGGGTGTGAAAGGACAAGAAAGGGGTTACAGGTGTTAACTGATGTGAATATATCTATAAGTACAGTTTACCATGCCAGGAAAACCAAAGAATAAGACGGGGTCACAGCCGCTAACTGATGCCAATGCATCTGTAGGTACAGTCTACCGTACTAGGGTACCAAAGGACAAGACGGGGCCACAGCCGCTAACTGATTCCAATACCTTTGGAGGTACAGTCTACCGTACTAGGGTACCAAAGGACAAGACGGGGGCCACAGCTGCTAAATGATTCCAATACCTTTGGAGGTACAGTCTACCGTACTAGGGTACCAAAGGACAAGACGGGGGCCACAGCCGCTAACTGATTCCAATACCTTTGGAGGTACAGTCTACCGTACTAGGGTACCAAAGGACAAGACAGGGGCCACAGCCGCTAACTGATTCCAATACCTTTGGAGGTACAGTCTACCGTACTAGGGTACCAAAGGACAAGACGGGGGCCACAGCCGCTAACTGATGCCAATGCATCTGTAGGTACAGTCTACCGTACTAGGGTACCAAAGGACAAGACGAGGGTCGCAGCCGCTAACTGATTCCAATACCTTTGGAGGTACAGTCTACCATACTAGGGCACCAAAGGACAAGACGAGGGTCGCAGCCGCTAACTGATTCCAATACCTTTGGAAGTACAGTCTACCGTACCAGGGTACCAAAGCACAGGACGGGGGCCACAGCCGCTAACTGATTCCAATACCTTTGGAGGTACAGTCTACCGTACCAGGGTACCAAAGCACAAGACGGGGGCCACAGCCGCTAACTGATTCCAATTCCTTTGGAGGTACAGTCTATCAGTGCTCTGAGCAGTGACCCTGGGCTCCCTAGAGGTGCCAGACAGGCTGTAAGAAGTGCAGTAGCAGCTTCATGATGATGAGGGTCGCTGTGGGACAGGCGGACTGGCATCCATGGGCGCCGTGCCCAGCAAGGGTCAGGCCCTTTCAGAACCAGGCACAGTACTCCCACTGGAATGACAGCACTACCTACTGGCTGATACTCACCTGTCACCTGTGTGCCTTTTTGGCCAGAGAGGGTGCTGCTGCAGTGCCAGCCTCACTATCAAAAGAAAGTGGGCACTGAAAAGCAAATACACAGGCAGGACAGCAGGGGAAGAAACCACAATTCGAACACAAAACAGCCTGCCTCATCAATAATTTCAAAGCACAATAAGTCCCAACAGAGACCAGTGATTCAGTGCAAACGACAAGCAACACGCCTCAAAGCCATGTTTGTCACAAAAATGGGCACATCATATCTATTCAAAATGGGGTGACGCCATTACTCCAGCAGACCGTTTTACCCAAGGCCACCGACTCTAGAACAACGTAGAGTGGTTCAGCCATCTTGCCTTCACTCGTAAAGTAGGGGATTTTCCTTCATACTTGACCAGTCATATGCTGAATTGTACCTCTATTTACTGAGACACAGAGGACTCTGGAGATCTCGTTATATATATAAATTAAAGGTTTCTGGTCATTCACCTTGGTTCAAGCCATTTTTGTTTATATTTTGAATTTTTCTGCAGTTGACCCTCTCCTAGGATTACCTTAGGTTCCTTCCCCCGTGTTTGAGTTTTTATTCATCTTGAGCCCTGAGGAAGGTGCAACTAATATTTTGGGTCTTCACCGAAACGCGTGTCAGCGCTTACCTTGGATTGGAATACAGGGACCCGAACATCTGATTAATTCAATCATTTATGAATCGAGCCAACCAGTATATAATATAGAATTCATGGTTCCTGCATAACATGTATTTGAAAAGGGTTTGTTAATGTACAGAATCAGGGGTTCTGATTTTGGTCCGTGTTTTTTCACATATATAAATACTGCTTGATTTTATTGAGTTTGTGCTGTATGTTCATGGATGACTGATATATATGATTTGAGTGGTATGTGTGAAGTGTGATTGACAGTCTGATAGTTTTGTTGGGGGGCCTGAGCCTGGGTCTCTCTAGGGTGAATATACATTGTTATTAGTATTCTAATTCTTGCGTTGCATTTGAAAAGATATTGTATATACCTCATTTTTGGTGGCTGTACCATAAGAATTATTGAACATTTAAAGTAAATACGATGTGCACATTTTTGTGGCAAACATGGCTTTGAGACGTGTTGCTACTTGTTTGCCTTGAATTACTGGTCTCAATGGCGACTTCTTGTGCTTTGGAATTATGGATGAGATATCTTACTTCGACTAATGGGCTAGGCAGGCTGCTTCTTGTTTGAGCTGCAGTGTCAGCCTCAGTCTGCGCACTGTGGGTGTGAACTCAACCCACACCAGCATTGGAGCAAGATGGCTGCCCTTCAGGGCTTACTCTACCTGTCTGGTGAGGAAGAGGACAGATGGAACCTCCTTCTCCCAGTGACAGCATCACAGACTCCATTGGGGCATCACTCCTTGTCATCAGCATCGTGTGGTCCTGGGATTGTGGTACCTGCCTGAGTCAGGCACCCAAAGATCCCATCCGGCTCCAGTACCAGCATCTGTGCAGCACTCAGCTCCCCTGCATCCAGCAGACGGGGCGCCGCAGACCAGGTGTGTTGAGCAAGCGATGAAATAACAAATCTCACACATGGCTACCTGTGAAGAGAAAATGGCGTCTGTGGTCTGTGCCAGATGGTAAGTGGCTCTTGTCAAGCTGCTACTCCACTGTTTCCTTGAGGGCTGACTCTTCAGTTAGGCAACCTTTACCTAGACTATCATCTGTGTTAATGAAATTGATTTCTGAAAAGGTGGTAACCAGTCCTGCATTGGAACACACAAAGCTTGTCTCCCCCTCTGTGTTCAGTAGAACCTCTTTAACAACTGGGGCATGTTCTGAATTTAGTGAAACTGGCAGGGACAGTTGATGATAAACTAGGGCTGTCCCAGCAAATTCGGGACGCCTGGTCGCCATATCTTGTTTGGCTATATGATTGCGGGAGCGGGGTCCCCACAATACGTTTCCTTCAGGGTTTAGTTGGGTACATGAAGAACCCACGCTTGAGAGCAGTGTCCCCTATTTAGAGGCACCCCCAAAGCAATCAACAGCTCTTGTGGGGCTTTGGTCAAAGCTAGACAGTAGCAAACATTGGAGCGAGATAAAAGAGTTAAAAAAAATTGAACACACATGCCGACCTACAACTAAAAAAAAAAAGTCACTGTGAAGGCGGGCTCATGCCGAGAAATACCTAAGAGTCACTTTTGTCTCCTCGCCCTCACCAAACCCCATCCTCCTTAAACAAAAAACCTTGCTGAGCTGGTGCTGATGTCCTTGGGTGATGTCATCAGCCGTTCAAAGACCTGAAAGATGAGCTGGAAATCCACTCTGTGCAGTGGTTTCCATCTCATTTTCTTGCCACCGTGTGATATTGGCTCTTCACCAGGTGACTGTATGAAGGGAGTCGATATCGTGTGACACACGGCGGCACCATATGAGTTGGCAAGTCTAAGCCCCAGTCGAGCAGACCCGCGTTTCATACATGACGCTGGCCTCAGATCACGCTTGTGCTAAGCGGCAGGTCTGTGATTAGCTGGTTTTGATAGACACCGTGACTGAGCATGGAGTCACACGGTCCAGAGTAGCATGTACATCTTGGGAACATCGTACGAAAATGTAATTCAGGCTTCTCCAATGAGTAACTCTCCTGTGTGCAGCCCAGCCTACTCAATTAGAAGCTTTTACCTGTATGAATTAATATATGTACACCAACATTGAAAAGTGTCCATTTGAGATGAAAATGTATATATTTCCAGAAATCATAAGCAGATCTTTGGGAAAAAATGGCAGAATTTACAGCTGGTATTTGAGTGATAACTCTTGCGGCATTGGACAGACGTATTACTAATATCACCTTTTTTGTACATTACTGCTGGCAGCCATGCTTGATGCACTGAGGTGATCACGTCTGGAAATCTTGCCTATAATGGCCTTTAATTGTAATTTTGTCACTATTACAACACTTATAACATTAGTAACTCTGGATGATTTTCACTGAACATAAGTAGTTCTTATTACAGAAAAGGTCGGAGATCCCTAATTTAATGTCATCCCGGCAAAGGAAACCCTTCAGCACAGGCCGACCCTCCATCACCCGAGGAGCCAGTGTTTGTTTTGTAGCTCCCACTGGGCTACGGAGCTCTTCTAGGCATCAAAGGAAAGAAGGAGAGGGGAGGGCACTGGAGAGAACTAGCCTAAACTAGATGAAAGTGGAGGGGACTCTCTGGAAAAGGAGCAGTGCTTAATTTGAGCCGGTGGTTTCTGGTGTTCGGCACCAGCACTTAATTGTCAACACCGGCACTTATGACAGTCTGCCACAAGGTGGCACTGTCAGACTTATTTAGAGATAAGCACAACAGCAGTTGTTTATTAATTTGATATACATTAAAAATGAATAATACCTGCCGCCCAACATACTCTTATAGCTTTGGGGGGCCTGGAATAGTCTGAAGTGTCACACTAGCAGGGGTGTGATGGTCAGTAGTTCTATTGGCACTGTCATTGGCATGCTGGCAGAGAAAATGGGTGGTGCAAGCTGTGGTGGCCTCCTAACGAGGGCCCTGGCACTTATTTGTTTTAAAAATGAATCACTGGAGAGGAGGGAAAGTGAGAGGAAGTGGCAGAACGAGGGGAGAGGGACTAGTGAACATTAGGGAAGGAAAAGGGGTTGTAGAAGGGGTGGAAAGAATTGGTGAATGGGAGAGGGAAGGTAGCTGGGGAGAGAAGGTATAGTGAGATATGGTGGGGAGAAAAAGCAGAGGAAAGGACGAGAGAGCTGTGGAGAAACAGGGGAATGGAGAAGGGTAACGGGCTGTGAAACTAGTGGAGCGAAGATAGAGTCCTGCAGGTAAGAGAGGAAGCGAAGAGGGAAAGAAACAGTGGTTGAACTAGGAGAAGGAGGGTGCGGGCACTAGAGGTGGAAAAGTGAGAGAGAGAGAGGAGAACTAGTGGAGGGAAGATAGAGTCCTGCAGGGAAGAGAGGAAGCGAAGAGGGAAAGAAACAGTGGTTGAACTAGGAGAAGGAGGGTGCGGGCACTAGAGGTGGAAAAGTGAGAGAGAGAGAGGAGAACTAGTGGAGGGAAGATAGAGTCCTGCAGGGAAGAGTGGAAGCGAAGAGGAGGCTGCTGGGAAGAAACAGTGGCTGAACTAGGATAGGGAGGGGGTGTGCACTAGAGGTGGAAAAGTGAGAGAGGGAGGGGAGAACTAGTGGAGGGAAGATAGAGTCCTGCAGGGAAGAGTGGAAGCGAAGAGGAGGGGGCTGAGAAGAAACAGTGGTTGAACTAGGATAGGAAGGGGGTGGGCACTAGAGGTGGAAAAGTGAGAGATGGAGGGGAGAACTAGTGGAGGGAAGTGAGAAAGAGCTGGGGAGAAACAGTGGCCTTAGAGAAGAAAAGACGTTAGAGGTGCATCTGAGCCAAGTTCACAAATTTATTGTGGGGTCCAAGTCACAGGACCCCCTTCCATTGAGGCAAGCTGTCCAGGTCACATGACCCCCCCAACATGGAGGTGAGCCGCCCAGGCCACATGACCCCCATGGAGGCGAGCTGTCCAGGTCACATGACCCCCCCCTCCATGGATACGAGCTGCTCAAGCTGCCCAGGTCACATGACCCCCTTGGAGGTGAGCTGCCCAGGTCACATGACCCCCATGGAGGAGAGCTGCCCAGGTCACATGACCCCCATGGAGGCGACCTGCTCAGGTCACATGACCCCCATGGAGGCGAGCTGCCCAGGTCACATGACCCCCATGGAGGTGACCTGCCCAGGTCACATGACCCCCTCCTTGGAGGTGAGCTGCCCAGGTCACATGACCCCCTCCTTGGAGGTGAGCTGCCCAGGTCACATGACCTCCATGGAGGCGAGCTGCCCAGGTCACATGGCCCCCATGGAGGCGACCTGCTCAGGTCACATGACCCCCATGGAGGCGAGCTGCCCAGGTCACATGACCCCCTCCTTGGAGGTGAGCTGCCCAGGTCACATGACCCCCATGGAGGCGAGCTGCCCAGGTCACATGACCCCCATGGAGGTGACCTGCCCAGGTCACATGACCCCCTCCTTGGAGGTGAGCTGCCCAGGTCACATGACCCCCTCCTTGGAGGCGAGCTGCCCAGGTCACATGACCCCCATGGAGGCGACCTGCTCAGGTCACATGACCCCCATGGAGGCGAGCTGCCCAGGTCACATGACCCCCATGGAGGTGACCTGCCCAGGTCACATGACCCCCTCCTTGGAGGTGAGCTGCCCAGGTCACATGACCCCCATGGAGGCGAGCTGCCCAGGTCACATGACCCCCATGGAGGTGACCTGCCCAGGTCACATGACCCCCTCCTTGGAGGTGAGCTGCCCAGGTCACATGACCCCCTCCTTGGAGGCGAGCTGCCCAGGTCACATGACCCCCATGGAGGCGACCTGCTCAGGTCACATGACCCCCATGGAGGCGAGCTGCCCAGCTCACATGACCCCCATGGAGGTGACCTGCCCAGGTCACATGACCCCCTCCTTGGAGGTGACCTGCCCAGGTCACATGACCCCCTCCTTGGAGGTGAGATGCCCAGGTCACATGACCCCCTCCTTGGAGGTGAGCTGCCCAGGTCACATGACCCCTCCCCATAGCTACAAGCTGCTGAGGTGATATGACTCCTCCATGGAGACAAGCCGCCCAGGTCACATGACCCCCATTGAGTCGATCTGTCCCGACGGATGTGCCCAGGGCTTGATGGGAAACAACCGGATAAACTAACCCCTGCCCCGCCCAGAAATACAAATAAGACGCTCAAGAAACAGGGAAGTGGGGCCAACAACCTGCGCAAAATCCTCATCTGCTGCGAGGGCTTAGCGCTGGGCGGCGGGAGAAGAACCACACAGAGCCCTTTTACTATCAGTCGTGGTCCCGACTGACTCCCCGGGCCACACCTCTTATTTTCGCCACCCCGGTGCATTACGTCATGCGCGGGGCGAACCAACAGCACAACACAGGCGGGTGACTCACTCAGTCACCCCTGTCGGTGCATTACCACATCGAACATTACACTGCGCTCCCTTGAGCCCCGAAAACAGAGACTATGGGGCCGATTCTGATGCGGGTTGGAAAAGCTTCCCGACCAAGGGCCTGATTCTGATGCGGTTAGGAAGGCCTCCTAACTGCATTTGCTCCTTCCAAATCGGATCGGGAACGTGTCTTCCCGACCGAGGGCCCAATTCTGATGCGGTTAGGAACAAATGTTCCCATTGAAGTCAATGGGAGTTCAACCAAATCGTATCTGGAAGCATCCGGATGCATCCTACTCCGCCGGTCGGACTTTCCCGATCCGAGTGGGTCGGACACCATTTCCCAACCGATTCGGTCGGGAAGCTTTTCCAACCCGCATCAGAATCGGCCCCTATGTGGTATAAAAAATAGATGGGTAATATTTAACACATACAATGCACACTGATGTCATTTCATCACGAGAAGGGATTATTTTACTTATTTACACAGATAAATATTACATATTTACAGAGTTAAATATAAATCAACTAAAGTTAAGCGAAGTTAAGTTAAGTTACAGAGTTATAGCTCTCAAGAGTGTTATAAAACAGTCAGGGTCATGCCATTAAATGCGAGGGGGTGTGCCTGGTGGGGAGCTTGGCGAGGAGTGTTATTGTGAAAAATATCTTTGGAAGAGAAGAGTTTTAAGGTCCGTTTTGAAGATCGGGAAAGAGGTGGTGGTGCGACAGTTTGGAGGTAGCGAGCTCCAAATTCTAGTTGCGTTACTTGGGAATGATTGTGCTATAAGTCTTTCCCTTTTGAAAGTTGGAGGTTCGAGCAGCAGATTTTCAGCACTGCATATAGGTCTGGAGTCACATGATAACTTGAGGTTGCTTGCTAGGTAGCAAGGGGTGCGGTGTGAATGGCTTTATGGGTGATGAAAGCAGTCTTATATGGTTCTAGCTTGAGTATGAAGCACGCAAAGAGTTATCAAGAAAAGTGTGATACGTTCATTTCTTTTGGCTCCTTAGACGAAACACACAGCCAAGTGGAGAATTGATTTTAAAGGTGGGACTTATGGAGACCTGCAAGGAGAGAATTACAGTAGTCCAGTCTGGAGAGTACCTAAGATTGAACAAGCACTTACAGGTCTTGCTCATGAATGTAGCGTCGGATCCCCCAGAGAAGGCGCAGTTGGAAGCGTGCAGTCTTGGCCATGGCGCTGATTTGGGATTGGAGGTTGAGTCTTTTGTCCAGGTTGACACCCAAGGACTTGGCGCTGTCAACGATGGTGGGTTTGCTGTTAAGAATGTTCAGGTTATCCATCCATGATTGAACAGGAAGTGGAGAGTTTGAGATTCAGATAAGAAGGAATTCATTTTTAGAGGGATTCAGTTTTAGATGATGAGACGTCATCCATTCTTGGATGGAGTTGAGGGTGGTGGCGAGAAGTGAGATGTCATTTGCGGAGGACGTCGGGTGTCGTCAGCACAGAGGTGGTAGAGGATGTCACAGCCTTCTCATAGCCTCCACGTAGTTACGAATGCAGTTAAAAGCACCGACATGTATATTTAAATCTGCTTGTCCATGATTGATTTACAATGTTTCTTTTCACATATCAATCACACGCAGGGACTGCAGAGGATCACAATCATGTTATGTTTTTATGATCATCATGTACAGGCCTCCGCTAGTGACATCAATTTACAAAAATAACAATAAACTGCACATCAGACGTGGAAATACAAAACAAAACATGTAAACGTGATTGAACCTAATGTAAATCCTAACCATGTTTTCTTGATCTTACGGTCTATATATGGCCCAAAATGACATCATTTTAGGAAGAAGAGGGCGGTGTCATTGGTTGTTGCATTTAAACATGTAGGGCCTCATTTACGAGGACTGGCGGAGGGCAGCGCCGCAAGTCTTCTTGTTGCGCTGCCCTACGCCAATGTGAAAGGGCAGGAATGCACCTTATTTATGAAATACCGTGCATTCCTGTCCTTTTCCCCTGCGCTGTTGAACAATTTGCTGCTCAGCGCCAACATAGGCACCCTTGCACCGTGGTGCAAGGCTGCTTTTGTTGCAGGAAGGGTTGTTTTTGTGCTCAGGGGGGCACCTTCTGGTACAAAAACATTCCCTAGAGGCGTTTTCCTCCTCCTGTGTGTGCTGCAGAATGCCGCACACATGGAAAGTGGAAAAACAAGGAGAAATGAAAATATTTATCCTCGTTACGCCTGCTCTGGGGAGGTGTAAGGTTTTGGCGCTGCCCCAGGTTTGCGTGATTAAGCAAATCTGGGTCAGTTTGGAAATCCATGGGTGCTGCGTGGGAACACCCATGGATTTTCTGTAAACTCTCTTTCACACCTTGTCTGTCTGGAAGACATGGGCCTGCTGCAGGTCCGGACACTAAAGGTCTCCACAAACCCTTACAACCTCGCACCCGTGCACCAGGGAAGGCGGGGCTGGGAGGAAGAGGGCCCACAGGAGTGTGGGGGGCTAAGATACAAAGGGAACAGGGGGGCAAGCAGGAAAGGCCATAGTGTGGACAGAGAAACAAAGCAGGCGTCACTGTGCATAGAGCTGCGTTCATGTCTTCCCAGCCGGACAGGGGCCCTGGTTTCTATTGGTGTAAAGTCCAAAGGGGCTGCCTGATGTCTGATAACACACCTGCGGTGACATTGTGTGACCTTGCGCACTCCGTGCTGTGCTAGCCTCTGCTGAAAGCTGCTGGTGAATTAGTAACACACAACTCCATGGGAGTGTGCAAGCCACACCCTGGTTGCCCCCACCTGAAGGGTTCTTTTTATCAGCATTATGTGCACCAGCTTGCACTTACCTGCGTCCGCGAGCTCTTGGAGTACAGAGTGCTCCACCGGATCCTCATCTATGTTTTAATATCTGGGTCCAGGGGCCCAGGGAGTCCTCACTCTGAGTTCACTCGAGAGGCTTCCGGAAGCACCGCTGTCTCACAAGAGACTGCCGCACAGAGCAGCGCCTATCCCAAACCTCTCCTTAGGAGGCACTTTAGGGTTCAAGACGTCAGACCTCTAGAGATGAACAATGTTAGAGAGGCCTCTAGCAATTGCTGTTTTGAAAACAAAAATGTGTCATTATTTGTAAAATATGTTTTTAAACTATATTGTTTTTGATTCCTGATGTAAACAAAAACATTCTCCACAATCCGCCCACTTAGGCTATTGACACACTCTGGGCACAAACCTCACCTCTTTAGAGCCTGAATATAGCAATCAGTGCTTAACAAGTGACAGCTAAGGTGTGCTAAGTGTGGAGGGCCGCGTGGCATTCATATTAACAAGTGACAGCTAAGGTGTGCTAAGTGTGGAGGGCTGCGTTGCATACCATATTAAAAAGTGACAGCTAAGGTGTGCTAAGTGTGGAGGGCCGCGTTGCATTCCATATTAACAAGTGACAGCTAAGGTGTGCTAAGTGTGGAGGGCCGCGTGGCATTCCATATTAACAAGTGACAGCTAAGGCGTGCTAAGTGTGGAGGGCCGCGTTGCATTCCATATTAACAAGTGACAGCTAAGGTGTGCTAAGTGTGGAGGGCTGCGTTGCATTCCATATTAACAAGTGACAGCTAAGGTGTGCTAAGTGTGGAGGGCCGCATTGCATTCCATATTAACAAGTGACAGCTAAGGTGTGCTAAGTGTGGAGGGCCGCGTGGCATTCCATATTAACAAGTGACAGCTAAGGTGTGCTAAGTGTGGAGGGCTGCGTTGCATTCCATATTAACAAGTGACAGCTAAGGTGTGCTAAGTGTGGAGGGCCGCGTGGCATTCCATATTAACAAGTGACAGCTAAGGTGTGCTAAGTGTGGAGGGCCGCGTTGCATTCCATATTAACAAGTGACAGCTAAGGTGTGCTAAGTGTGGAGGGCCGCGTGGCATTCCATATTAACAAGTGACAGCTAAGGTGTGCTAAGTGTGGAGGGCCGCGTGGCATTCATATTAACAAGTGACAGCTAAGGTGTGCTAAGTGTGGAGGGCTGCGTTGCATTCCATATTAACAAGTGACAGCTAAGGTGTGCTAAGTGTGCAGGGCTGCGTTGCATTCCATATTAACAAGTGACAGCTAAGGTGTGCTAAGTGTGGAGGGCAGCGTGGCATTCCATATTAACAAGTGACAGCTAAGGTGTGCTAAGTGTGGAGGGCCGCGTTGCATTCCATATTAACAAGTGACAGCTAAGGTGTGCTAAGTGTGGAGGGCCGCGTGGCATTCCATATTAACAAGTGACAGCTAAGGTGTGCTAAGTGTGGAGGGCAGCGTGGCATTCCATATTAACAAGTGACAGCTAAGGTGTGCTAAGTGTGCAGGGCTGCGTTGCATTCCATATTAACAAGTGACAGCTAAGGTGTGCTAAGGGTGCAGGGCTGCGTTGCATTCCATATTAACAAGTGACAGCTTGAGATGGTACACTGGCCGCCAATGCACCAAAGAGCGAAGTTTAAGTTACTGTGCCATGCGCATAAACCACTACATAAGGCCGGACCTATAATCTTGCAAGACAGAGTAGAATTTTATTTGCCTTCACGAGAGCTGAGATACCGTAATCTTGCACTAGCAAAAGCTAGGCGAATAAAGAAAGTCGGCGGGAGGTCGCTCTTTCTCACATCAGGCAGCCTTACAGTGGGAGGTCGCTCTTTCTCACATCAGGCAGCCGTACAGTGGGAGGCCGCTCTTTCTCACATCAGGCAGCCGTACAGTGGGAGGCCGCTCTTTCTCACATCAGGCAGCCGTACAGTGGGAGGCCGCTCTTTCTCACATCAGGCAGCCGTACAGTGGGAGGCCGCTCTTTCTCACATCAGGCAGCCGTACAGTGGGAGGTCGCTCTTTCTCACATCAGGCAGCCGTACAGTGGGAGGTCGCTCTTTCTCACATCAGGGAGCCGTACAGTGGGAGGCCGCTCTTTCTCACATCAGGCAGCCGTACAGTGGGAGGTCGCTCTTTCTCACATCAGGCAGCCGTACAGTGGGAGGCCGCTCTTTCTCATATCAGGCAGCCGTACAGTGGGAGGCCGCTCTTTCTCACATCAGGCAGCCGTACAGTGGGAGGTCGCTCTTTCTCACATCAGGCAGCCGTACAGTGGGAGGCCACTCTTTCTCACATCAGGCAGCCGTACAGTGGGAGGTCGCTCTTTCTCACATCAGGCAGCCGTACAGTGGGAGGCCGCTCTTTCTCACATCAGGCAGCCGTACAGTGGGAGGCCGCTCTTTCTCATATCAGGCAGCCGTACAGTGGGAGGTCGCCCTTTCTCACATCAGGCAGCCGTACAGTGGGAGGCCGCTCTTTCTCATATCAGGCAGCCATACAGTGGGAGGTCGCTCTTTCTCATATCAGGCAGCCGTACAGTGGGAGGCCGCTCTTTCTCATATCAGGCAGCCGTACAGTGGGAGGCCGCTCTTTCGCATATCAGGCAGCCGTACAGTGGGAAGCCGCTCTTTCTCATATCAGGCAGCCATACAGTGGGAGGCCGCTCTTTCTCATATCAGGCAGCCGTACAGTGGGAGGCCGCTCTTTCTCATATCAGGCAGCCGTACAGTGGGAGGTCGCTCTTTCTCACATCAGGCAGCCGTACAGTGGGAGGCCGCTCTTTCTCATATCAGGCAGCCGTACAGTGGGAGGCCGCTCTTTCTCATATCAGGCAGCCATACAGTGGGAGGCCGCTCTTTCTCATATCAGGCAGCCGTACAGTGGGAGGCCGCTCTTTCGCATATCAGGCAGCCGTACAGTGAAAAGCCGCTCTTTCTCATATCAGGCAGCCGTACAGTGGGAGGCCGCTCTTTCTCATATCAGGCAGCCGTACAGTGGGAGGCCGCTCTTTCTCATATCAGGCAGCCGTACAGTGGGAGGTCGCTCTTTCTCATATCAGGCAGCCGTACAGTGGGAGGCCGCTCTTTCTCATATCAGGCAGCCGTACAGTGGGAGGCCGCTCTTTCTCACATCAGGCAGCCGTACAGTGGGAGGCCGCTCTTTCTCACATCAGGCAGCCGTACAGTGGGAGGCTGCTCTTTCTCACATCAGGCAGCCATACAGTGGGAGGCCGCTCTTTCTCATATCAGGCAGCCGTACAGTGGGAGGTTGCTCTTTCTCATATCAGGCAGCCGTACAGTGGGAGGCCGCTCTTTCTCATATCAGGCAGCCGTACAGTGGGAAGCCGCTCTTTCTCATATCAGGCAGCCGTACAGTGGGAGGCCGCTCTTTCTCATATCAGGCAGCCGTACAGTGGGAGGCCGCTCTTTCTCATATCAGGCAGCCGTACAGTGGGAGGTCGCTCTTTCTCATATCAGGCAGCCGTACAGTGGGAGGCCGCTCTTTCTCATATCAGGCAGCCGTACAGTGGGAGGCCGCTCTTTCTCATATCAGGCAGCCGTACAGTGGGAAGCCGCTCTTTCTCATATCAGGCAGCCGTACAGTGGGAGGCCGCTCTTTCTCATATCAGGCAGCCGTACAGTGGAACAAACTTCCATCAGACTTACGTCTCATCACAGAGCATTTGGGGTTCAGGAAAAAGCTCAAAACATGGCTGTTCAGGACATAATGCTTTTGGGGCCTACACTAACGAGTGCCCTCAGAAGTGTCAGGGAGTGATATTAGCGCCGTGATATCCCCCTGGGATGAGCGTCGCACATCATAAGAACTGTAAATAAATAAATGAAATTACTGATAACTATGCAATTGTTCCTCCTCGCATACTTTTAGGGAAAAAATCCTACTGCAAGAGCACAAGTGGCGAGTGTGAGCGGGCGCTTGCTAATCCAATTCTGCTGTATTTAGTGCTGTTTCTTATCGCAAAAATGCATCCTTGCGCCGCATGCACATTTACTCCTCTTGTACAACTCAACATAATCTTGTGCAATTCTTAGGTTTTCCGTGTGATTAAGCTAGACAGATTTATGCAAGTTACGCCCACTCCTAGTCATTATGTACAGATGGCAGGCAGCACATATGAAGAATGCAGTAAACCCGCCTTTATGTGCATAAAGCTGCACTGTCACAGAGGAATCATATCAATTCAGCGCCTGGCTATGGGTGCTAAGTGAGCCCTGGCATCATGGGTGAGACAAGTTGGCATTGCTTGCGGAGAAGATATCTCAGCAAGGACAAGCTTGATATCTCATCAAGGGCACGCTTCCACCCAATCACATGGGGTGCGTGCTGGGACCCGGGGGTGATTCGATCACAGAGAGAGAGAATAGCCTCAAATGAAGCATTTACTGTGAGAGGAAAGATCTCTGCATCGGTGCAGTGAGCTCCGATCCCCCGGAGACATTCATCGCGAGACACAGAAGATCTCTCTGCATCGGTGTGGTGAGCACCCATCCCCTGGAGACATTCATAGCGAGACGCAGAAGATCTCTCTGCATCGGTGTGGTGAGCTCCAATCCCCTGGAGACATTCATCCCGAAACACAGAACATCTCTCTGCATCGGTGCGGTGAGCATCCATCCCCTGGAGACATTCATCGCGAGACACAGAAGATCTCTCTGCATTGGTGCGGTGAGTGCCCATCCCCTGGAGACATTCATAGCGAGAAGCAGAAGATCTCTCTGAATCGGCACGTTGAGCTCCCATCCCCTTAAGACATTCATCGCAAGGCACAGAAGATCTCTCTGCATCGGTGCGGTGAGCTCCCATCCCCTGGAGACATTCATAGCGAGACGCAGAAGATCTCTCTGCATCGGTGCGGTGAGCTCCCATCCCCTGGAGACATTCATAGCGAGACACAGAAGATCTCTCTGCATCGGTGCGGTGAGCGCCCATCCCCTGGAGACATTCATCGCGAGACACAGAAGATCTCTCTGCATCCGTGCGGTGAGCACCCATCCCCTGGAGACATTAATCGCGAGACACAGAAGATCTCTCTGCATCGGTGCGGTGTGCGCCCATCCCCTGGAGACATTCATAGCGAGACGCAGAAGATCTCTCTGCATCGGTGCGGTGAGCACCCATCCCCTGGAGACATTCATCGCGAGACACAGAAGATCTCTCTGCATCGGTACGGTGAGCGGCGCGCCCATCCCCTGGAGACATTCATCGCGAGACACAGAAGATCGCTCTGCATCGGTGTGGTGAGTTCCCATCCCCTAGAGACATTCATCGCGAGACACAGAAGATCTCTCTGCATCGGTTCGTTGAGCACCCATCCCCTGGAGACATTCATCGCGAGACACAGAAGATCTCTCTGCACCGGTGCGGTGAGCTCTCATCCTCTGGAGACATTCATCGCGAGACACAGAAGATCTCTCTGTATCGGAGCGGTGAGCTCCCATCCCCTGGAGACATTCATCGCGAGACACAGAAGATCTCTCTGCATCGGTGCGGTGAGCTCCTATCCCCTGGAGACATTCATCGCGAGACACAGAAGATCTCTCTGCATCCGTGCGGTGAGCTCCCATCCCCTTAAGACATTCATCGCGAGACACAGAAGATCGCTCTGCATCGGTGCGGTGAGTTCCCATCTCCTGGAGGCATTCATCACAAGACACAGAAGATCTCTCTGCATCGGTGCGGTGAGCTCCCATCCCCTGGAGACGTTCAACGCGAGACACAGAAGATCTCTCTGCATCGGTGTGGTGAGCACCCATCCCCTGGAGACATTCATAGCGAGACGCAGAAGATCTCTCTGCATCGGTGTGGTGAGCTCCAATCACCTGGAGACATTCATCCCGAGACACAGAACATCTCTCTGCATCGGTGCGGTGAGCACCCATCCCCTGGAGACATTCATCGCGAGACACAGAAGATCTCTCTGCATTAGTGCGGTGAGTGCCCATCCCCTGGAGACATTCATAGCGAGAAGCAGAAGATCTCTCTGAATCGGCGCGTTGAGCTCCCATCCCCTTAAGACATTCATCGCAAGGCACAGAAGATCTCTCTGCATCGGTGCGGTGAGCTCCCATCCCCTGGAGACATTCATAGCGAGACGCAGAAGATCTCTCTGCATCGGTGCGGTGAGCTCCCATTCCCTGGAGACATTCATAGCGAGACACAGAAGATCTCTCTGCATCGGTGCAGTGAGCGCCCATCCCCTGGAGACATTCATCGCGAGACACAGAAGATCTCTCTGCATCGGTGCGGTGAGCACCCATCCCCTGGAGACATTCATCGCGAGACACAGAAGATCTCTCTGCATCGGTGCAGTGAGCGCCCATCCCCTGGAGACATTCATAGTGAGACGCAGAAGATCTCTCTGCATCGGTGCGGTGAGCACCCATCCCCTGGAGACATTCATCGCGAGACACAGAAGATCTCTCTGCATCGGTACGGTGAGCGGCGCGCCCATCCCCTGGAGACATTCATCGCGAGACACAGAAGATCACTCTGCATCGGTGCATTGAGCTCCCATCCCCTGGAGACATTCATCGCGAGACACAGAAGATCGCTCTGCATCGGTGTGGTGAGTTCCCATCCCCTGGAGACATTCATCGCGAGACACAGAAGATCTCTCTGCATCGGTTCGTTGAGCACCCATCCCCTGGAGACATTCATCGCGAGACACAGAAGATCTCTCTGCACCGGTGCGGTGAGCTCTCATCCTCTGGAGACATTCATCGCGAGACACAGAAGATCTCTCTGTATCGGTGCGGTGAGCTCCCATCCCCTGGAGACATTCATCGCGAGACACAGAAGATCTCTCTGCATCGGTGCGGTGAGCTCCTATCCCCTGGAGACATTCATCGCGAGACACAGAAGATCTCTCTGCATCCGTCCGGTGAGCTCCCATCCCCTTAAGACATTCATCGCGAGACACAGAAGATCGCTCTGCATCGGTGCGGTGAGTTCCCATCTCCTGGAGGCATTCATCACGAGACACAGAAGATCTCTCTGCATCGGTGCGGTGAGCTCCCATCCCCTGGAGACATTCATCGCGAGACACAGAAGATCTCTCTGCATCGGTGCGGTGAGTGCCCATCCCCTGGAGACATTCATAGCGAGACGCAGAAGATCTCTCTGCATCGGTGTGGTGAGCGCCCATCCCCTGGAGACATTCATAGCGAGACACAGAAGATCTCTCTGCATCGGTGCGGTGAGCACCCATCCCCTGGAGACATTCATTGCGAGACACAGAAGATCTCTCTGCATCGGTGCGGTGAGCTCCCATCCCCTGGAGACATTCATAGCGAGAAATAGAAGATCTCTCTGCATCGGTGCGGTGAGCGGCGCACCCATCCCCTGGAGACATTCATAGCGAGACGCAGAAGATCTCTCTGCATCGGTGTGGTGAGCGCCCATCCCCTGGAGACATTCATAGCGAGACACAGAAGATCTCTCTGCATCGGTGCGGTGAGCACCCATCCCCTGGAGACATTCATAGCGAGTCGCAACTCTCTGCATCGGTGCGGTGAGCTCCCATCCCCTGGAGACATTCATAGCGAGACACAGAAGATCTCTCTGCATCGGTGCGGTGAGCGCCCATCCCCTGGAGACATTCATAGCGAGACGCAGAAGATCTCTCTGCATCGGTGTGGTGAGCGCCCATCCCCTGGAGATATTCATAGCGAGACACAGAAGATCTCTCTGCATCGGTGTGGTGAGCGCCCATCCCCTGGAGACATTCATAGCGAGACGCAGAAGATCTCTCTGCATCGGTTCGTTGAGCACCCATCCCCTGGAGACATTCATCGCGAGACACAGAAGATCTCTCTGCACCGGTGCGGTGAGCTCTCATCCTCTGGAGACATTCATCGCGAGACACAGAAGATCTCTCTGTATCGGTGCGGTGAGCTCCCATCCCCTGGAGACATTCATCGCGAGACACAGAAGATCTCTCTGCATCGGAGCGGTGAGCTCCTATCCCCTGGAGACATTCATCGCGAGACACAGAAGATCTCTCTGCATCCGTCCGGTGAGCTCCCATCCCCTTAAGACATTCATCGCGAGACACAGAAGATCGCTCTGCATCGGTGCGGTGAGTTCCCATCTCCTGGAGGCATTCATCACGAGACACAGAAGATCTCTCTGCATCGGTGCGGTGAGCTCCCATCCCCTGGAGACATTCATCGCGAGACACAGAAGATCTCTCTGCATCGGTGCGGTGAGTGCCCATCCCCTGGAGACATTCATAGCGAGACGCAGAAGACTCTCTGCATCGGTGTGGTGAGCGCCCATCCCCTGGAGATATTCATAGCGAGACACAGAAGATCTCTCTGCATCGGTGTGGTGAGCGCCCATCCCCTGGAGACATTCATCGCGAGACACAGAAGATCTCTCTGCATCGGTTCGTTGAGCACCCATCCCCTGGAGACATTCATCGCGAGACACAGAAGATCTCTCTGCACCGGTGCGGTGAGCTCTCATCCTCTGGAGACATTCATCGCGAGACACAGAAGATCTCTCTGTATCGGTGCGGTGAGCTCCCATCCCCTGGAGACATTCATCGCGAGACACAGAAGATCTCTCTGCATCGGTGCGGTGAGCTCCTATCCCCTGGAGACATTCATCGCGAGACACAGAAGATCTCTCTGCATCCGTCCGGTGAGCTCCCATCCCCTTAAGACATTCATCGCGAGACACAGAAGATCGCTCTGCATCGGTGCGGTGAGTTCCCATCTCCTGGAGGCATTCATCACGAGACACAGAAGATCTCTCTGCATCGGTGCGGTGAGCTCCCATCCCTGGAGACATTCATCGCGAGACACAGAAGATCTCTCTGCATCGGTGCGGTGAGTGCCCATCCCCTGGAGACATTCATAGCGAGACGCAGAAGATCCTCTGCATCGGTGTGGTGAGCGCCCATCCCCTGGAGACATTCATAGCGAGACACAGAAGATCTCTCTGCATCGGTGCGGTGAGCACCCATCCCCTGGAGACATTCATCGCGAGACACAGAAGATCTCTCTGCATCGGTGCGGTGAGCTCCCATCCCCTGGAGACATTCATAGCGAGAAATAGAAGATCTCTCTGCATCGGTGCGGTGAGCGGCGCACCCATCCCTGGAGACATTCATAGCGAGACGCAGAAGATCTCTCTGCATCGGTGTGGTGAGCGCCCATCCCCTGGAGACATTCATAGCGAGACACAGAAGATCTCTCTGCATCGGTGCGGTGAGCACCCATCCCCTGGAGACATTCATAGCGAGACGCAACTCTCTGCATCGGTGCGGTGAGCTCCCATCCCCTGGAGACATTCATAGCGAGACACAGAAGATCTCTCTGCATCGGTGCGGTGAGCGCCCATCCCCTGGAGACATTCATAGCGAGACGCAGAAGATCTCTCTGCATCGGTGTGGTGAGCGCCCATCCCCTGGAGATATTCATAGCGAGACACAGAAGATCTCTCTGCATCGGTGTGGTGAGCGCCCATCCCCTGGAGACATTCATAGCGAGATACAGAAGATCTCTCTGCATCGGTTCGGTGAGCACCCATCCCCTGGAGACATTCATAGCGAGACGCAACTCTCTGCATCGGTGCGGTGAGCTCCCATCACCTGGAGACATTCATAGCGAGACACAGAAGATCTCTCTGCATCGGTGCGGTGAGCGCCCATCTCCTGGAGACATTCATAGCGAGACGCAGAAGATCTCTCTGCATCGGTGCGGTGAGCGCCCATCCCCTGGAGACATTCATAGCGAGACGCAGAAGATGTCTCCTTTCTGGTGAGATGTTCCCGCCTAGATCTCCATTCAGGACCCAATGGCAGTCTTGGCGAGGGATCTTCTCCCATCTCCTTCTCTAACCCCGTGAAACGCAGACGTCAGCAGACCCTGGAATTCTTGCAGGCCCATCCGCCTGGAAGAGAGAATTTGATTTCAGTTTGTCGATTTCAATTTCTGCAGCTCCGCTTTTAAGTATCAACCCAATAACAGTCCTTCGTGAACAAAGTAGAATTTTCAATACTGTTGATTGAATCTTTAGATATGAGGTAATCACAGTAAAATGTGTAATCAATACATCTATATCTAATTGCAAATTAAATTTCCAATCCATTAGCATTTAGATTTAAAAGAAAATTTCCCAATGGCCAATGTTTTCTCCTTCACTTGAATTTTTGAGACGTCGCTTTCGTCCCGATGTGACCAGAGCTGGTGTCATTGACGTTCTCTTGAATGAACCAAATTCCCCAGGCGGACGGTCCAGGGGGTGCGAGTCTGCACCCTCGCGTCCTCCCAGAAGATTCCCACATGTGCATCATAATCCAGCGAACAGCAGGCTCCTTTTTAACCGTCCCATAAAGGGCCCAATATGTTTTGAATCTCATAACCGGTGGTGGTAATTGCAATTTCAGACCCGCTGCTGATTTCTCGGTGTTGGCTTCGATAGGATGTCGTCTTTCAGCTCTTATTGCCGTCTTTGTTCCCTGGAATATTTGTTTTTTAATATCGTCGCCTCGGAATCTTCACTTTGTATGTACCACATTCTCTTCCATCATTTTTCAATAGATCGTGTACAACAATCTAAAATAAACGGAGATTCGGAGGCCGGCATGACATCTTTTCTGGATCCCTTGTCTCCTTGGCATCTTGAAATAGTCATTAGCAGTTTAAGGACCCTATCTAGGCTTCTCACCTGAGAAGAGGCGTTTGGTCAGTGGCTGGCATTATACTACGTTGTTAATACTGCATGCTTTATGTGAATGTGACATACTTTTGCCCCTACCTTCTTTTTTTATGCAAGTAGAGTAGGCCTTGTCTTCAACTAGCTGTTATTAGGGAGGGGGTTCAATCACTTCAGTGTCACAGAACCTCTTTCTGTACCTTTAGAACCGGCGGATTGACGAAGCCCTGGTCGTGTGTCGGCCATCACTCTGCGGCCATCTCTCCACTCACTCCTCCTCACCTGGAATCTGAGATCCCCAGGTGCATCAGCGCTATGTATGCCCACACCCATGTCAGTTGTAGCATCATTGCGAATAGTAACTCAAGACAAATCAACAAATACATGAAATCATGAAGTCATTTTTCATGTGATGTGTGTTCTGTTTTACCCCTGGATATTGTAATATAACTTTTGTTTCACTCCACACTGACAGTACAGTTTTTCAGTTTGAAAAGTTATATAACATGGGGTGGGTGGAACTCGCAGAATTTGACTCTGCGGAACTCCGCAGAGTGACATGAAAAGTCTGCAAAATTGTGCTGAGTTCCGCCACTTGGCGGAAAATATGCCGATCACACTGCTCATGCTGTAATTTAGCACTGGTAGCGCGAGCAGATCTTGAAAATCAGCGCGAACGGCACCATGCGCTCACTGTGCAAGAGCGCGCAGCCATTCGAGTTGATTTTGCTGCCGCTTTCGAGTAGATTTTCTACTTGAGTGGCAGCAAACCAATTTGAGAAGCAGCCCTCTGACCATGACCGCTTGCAACTGCCAGTGACCACTAGTGACCGCTCGCGTTAGAAAATCATGGTTGGGGATGCAAAATCTTCCTCCCGCTCACCAGCTCACATTTCTGGAGCCGCGCAGCGATTGGCGGAATTTGTCCGGAACTCTGCGTTACAAGAGTAACATGGAGTTGTCAAATTCTGCCAAGTCCCTGGCAGTATGAAACATTCCGCCCACCCCTATAAATATATCACACTGTTTCTGGGAAGCGAGCCAGACTTTTCTGGGACTCCTATCGAGAATGTCCTTCAGACGGACTGTTCTTTAACCTTGGACTTCACCTTATACTTGTATTTTATATTTAGAAGATTTTAGTATTGATTGATGCTGAATTGGATTGATTACCATTTGGCTTTTTCACCCTCTATAATTATTTCTAAATTTCAAATAAACCTTCATAGTTTGTATTTAAATCTTGTCCTGTGTGGATTTTCCAGTGTCGATTTTCCTGTTTGGATTTTCATATAATTCAATCCCTAGCACCCTTGTCCTCTGGACCTCACACAGTCCCCATCCGTCCAAGTGGCCCTTTTAATAGTAAAAAGCGCCAACTATATTCTGACACATGACCCCCTTCAACTCAGTGCACAGGGTTTAGTTCCCCAATACAAGAGGTGAACATTTGTTCAACAAGCATTGCCAGGCACATAGCTACCCTAACTCCTTGCACTCAGTGGCGCAACCACAAACAGAAAGTGGTGGAGTGGGTGGAGGGCGCGTGAGGGGGGAGCACAGGAGAGGGAACGTGAGGGGGGAGTTCAATAATAAAAAATAAAAAAAAAGAAGACTTACTTGGAGCTGCCAGCCGTCTCCCGTGTCGCGCCTCGGTGTTCTTCTACTTGGTCCCAGTACTGGGACAGCATCACAGACTCCCTGTGCAATCCCCGTGCTCCTCTCATGCTATGAGAGCAGCAAGGGGATTGGCCAGAGCAGGCTGCTTTGACGCTCCGCTCAAGAGAGGGAGTCTGTGGTGTTTCTCCAACCCGGCTGTTCAATACAGCTATGTTGGAGAAACCTCAGTGCGCATGTGTGTTTGGCGGCCCAAGACGGACAGCCAAACACACATGCGCATTTAGAAGTGCACAAATCAGTCCTCCTTCTCCCTCCCATGGCCCAGCCCCTCCCTACACATGCTGGCTCAGCCAGCAGGTGAAAAATAAAATGATGAAAGAATATCATTTTTTACCTGCTGCCTCTGAGCCAGTGGGGCAACGCTCCTCCGCCATTGTGGAGGAGCCGCTCCTGCTTGCACTGTAAAGCAAAGCACCAAGAAGGGCTCCATTGGCTCAACCTGGCAGTAACTAGTTACTTCACATGCCACATGCGTGGCATAGCAGTGTCGACAGTGGTACTAACTTGGAAGTATTTCGATACAGAGTCTGCACACTTCCTTTGATCCTCAAACTCTGCCTTCGCTAAAAAGCAAGTCTTTGCTGTCTTGAAAAGATTTGCACTAATGAAGAATCAGTCTCAAAATCTGCTAATCTTTCTCCGGAAGTAGTGTATCAAGTTTAAATCGGTGCTCAGTGGCAGGAAAATGCCATCCTTGCTATTTCCGGATCATACTCTAAGAGACAGGAAGTAATAGCAATGTTTGTGACAGAGAACCCCAACACCAGTGGCTTCTCAAACATCTAGCCATGAATGTCACACCCGAGTCTTTCAGCCTGTGTCCTTCTTCCAATCCCTTTCAATGTACACCTAGTTAGGGGTGGGCAAAGAATTCGCACTGCCGGAGGAGTTCACAGAGTTTTGCCCACTCCACACTCCATGCGGAGTTCCGAAAAACTCTACGACGTGGAGCAGAGTTTTTTCTCTCACGTGGCTCGCCAATGATAAATTGGCGAGTGTGAGAAATCGTGTGCTAGATTACCTCCTGGCAAGATTTCTCAATTCAGGCGGTTGCGGTAGGTCGCTACCACTCGCAGTGAGGAAGCTGCTGCACTCATTGAGGAAGCTGCCGCTCGAGTAGAAAATCTGCTGAAGTGGCAGAAAGAAGCGGCGCGCCCTCCGGCTCTCTGAGTGATGCAGTTGGTGCTAATTTTACAGTGAGGGAGAAACTCCTGGCACTAAAAATCAGCGCAAACAGCACGATGTACCGGACTCTGCCACTTGTGGAACTCTGCGTAGCACGGCTGAGTTTTTTGGGCACTTTGTGGAGCTCTGCGGAGCACGACTCCACAAACTCCGCACCGCATCACAGCAGATGTGTGAGTTCAACAACTTACACGTTGGAGATCAAAGACAAACTTGACAACTGCTTCTCAACAACAATCTCTAACAATGCTGCCCACCTAGTAGGAAGGTGAAACTCTGGGCCTGATAATCTCAGCTGATATGAATACACCTGCCTTGGGCCTGTAAATGTGGACTGGTCTGGCCATTCCGTGATTATCCCATCACCTGTAACATGGTGGAAACACTTGAAACGGCAATCAATGAATCCTTACCATCAACCACGTAAAAAGAGTGACCTCAACTCAATGGTTCATTACTACGATGACACCACACAAAATATTGTGGAGAATCTCGCCCCATTAAATTGTAGAAATAGAAAGTTGAACATATCCAACAACGTGTGTGAGGACGTCTACAACGGTAACTGACAGACACCCCTCACAGCATTAAAACAAAGAAAACTTACAAACACAACATTTCTTAAACTAAGGATTTTAAAATCACTAAACATCCCCACAGAATTCTTCCAAATTGTTAATCACCAAACCTGCACTCACCCTCATTAACTCAAAAATGCACTTACTTTTTCAAACACCTTAATAAAAACATCTCAACAACTCACAAACACACCATACCAGGGTCTCAGCCTCAAGCACACATTGTCACCAACTCCATCCGGACAAATAAGTGATCCCCTCTCTTGCCTGTCACTGAAGAACAAGCAGAAATATGCTGAAAATATTGAAGTTGATTTAATGTCCCTGCCTCCTTCTGCATTAAACCAAATGTTAGTCACTTTTCTACAATGTGGTGTGACGTGGTGAGCGCCATCCTGCAGAAAATGAAGCTTCCAACGCGCCCCAGCAAGCGCGCGGCCCCTAAGCCTCCGGCGCCCCTGTGCGCTCCCTAGCAAGCACACAGCCCCTAAACTTTGGCCCCTCTGTGTGCGCCCTAGCAAGCGCGCGGCCCCTAAAACTCCCGCCCCTCTGTGCGCATCCCAGCAAGCACGCGGCCCCTCCTGCGCCTCTGTGCGAGCCCCAGCAAGCACATGGCCCCTAAACCTCCGGCGCCTCTGTGAGCGCCCCAGCAAGCACACGGCCCCTAAACCTCCTGCGCCTCTGTGCGAGCCCCAGCAAGCGCACGGCCCCAAAACCTCCGGCGCCTCTATGCGCACCCCAGCAAGCACACGGCCCCTCAACCTCCGGCGTCTCTGTGCGTGTCCCAGCAAGCGCATGGTCCCTAAACCTCCAGGGCCTCTATGCGCACCCCAGCAAGCGTGCAGCCGCTAATCCTCCGGCGCCTCTGTGAGCGCCCCAGCAAGCACACGGCCCCTCAACCCCCGGCGTCTCTGTGCGTGTCCCAGCAAGCGCATGGTCCCTAAACCTCCGGCCCCTCTGTGCGCGCCCCAGTAAGCCCGCGGCCCCTAATCTTCCGGCACCTCTGTCCGCGCCCCAGCAAGCTCACGGCACCTAACCTTTGGCCCCTCTGTGTGCGCCCTAGCAAGCGCGCAGCCCCTAAATTTCCTACCCCTCTGTGCGCATCCCAGCAAGCGCACGACCCCTAAACCTCCAGGGCCTCTGTGTGCTCCCCAGCAAGCGCGCGACCCCTAAACCTCCAGCCCCTCTATGTGCACCCTAGCAAGCGCGTGACCCCTAAACCTCCAGCCCCTCTATGTGCACCCTAGCAAGCGCGTGACCCCTAAACCTACAGCCCTTCTATGTGCACCCTAGCAAGCGCGTGACCCCTAAACCTCCAGCCCCTCTATGTGCACCCTAGCAAGCGCGTGATCCCTAAACCTACAGCCCTTCTATGTGCACCCTAGCAAGCGCGTGACCCCTAAACCTCCAGCACCTCTGTATGTGCCCCAGCAAGCGTGTGATAAGCAGTACTAAAACGCAGGCTTTGTCAAGGCCGTACCCAACCACCATATACTCCACAGTAGAATATAAGGCCTCCAATAACATTTCCTGAATATGAACATTCAAGATAGAATGAAAAATATGCATTTACTTTGACTTTTAATATATCTTTCCTATTGGCTTTGGCATGCATTAGAAACAACACAAAAACAATAAACATGCTATTCAAATTTGTATTCCTACCATTAAACAAGTTGCTTAACAACCATAAAAGACCCTCAAACAGAGGCTCGTGTACTCCCAAACTCTTGAACACAAGTTCAGCCTTAGAACTACCTTAAAACATTGAGCCCTTCTCGGGGGTTACGCCCCCCATGCCCCGGGAGACTTAGGGTCCCACTGCTTTAAGATATGGGATGAGATTTACACAGGGCCTGCACCACTCCTGGCAGTCCCCAGGGGGCAGTAAGTGCTTTATCATACCCCTTCTCCTTCGAGGACACCTCAAAAGTTATGCAAATGAGAGCACTCTGGCCTGTCTCTCAGTTTAGGACTCGCTTGTCAGCATCTTTGATTAGACCTGGGTGAAATTTTAATTATACCAGGGTAATCAATGTAATTTTGGTAATTTCATATTAATCTTTTAACACAAAATTACTGAAAATTATGCGATTACATCAGTTTGAGTATTTTTGAGTAATTTGCCACAAAACTCCGACAGCAGGCGCACAGGAACAACAAACTTAGCAAGTGCGAGCGGCTACTGGCTGCTGCGGCTTGTGTTTGTTGCAGTTAGAGCTATTTTATTCGCCCAAAATGCAACCTCAGGTTAGAAGTTAGTTCTAAATGCTGGGCTATGCTCCTCAGATAATTCTGCATCATCTTGCATAATTTTGCCATAATTTCACGTGGTAAATGGTGGGAAGTAAATTTTTTAAAATTAATTAATGATTTGTTGTTAATTGATATTAATTTATTAATGTAAAATTAGTCATGGAAATTGTATAAATATTTTTAGGTGTGTGTTTTGGTGTTTATTGGGGTAGAGGGTGAAAAGTAATTTAGTTTAAATTAATTAATCATTACTTGATCATTAATATTAATTTATTAATTGATCAATATTTTTGGTAATTGTTTATTTTTTGTTTCTTTGGGGATTTAGGTTCTATAGTTGTAACATTTGGTTAGTACATTAATTTTTACCTTTTTAAATGTGTTTTTAGTTATTAATAATTGTTTAATTGATAATTAAATGTGTTAATTATGGAGGTCCACTTTCTTTTTAATTTAGTGTGTTGTAAATCTGTGGTGTTATAGGGTAGGAATAAAAATATTACATTTTTGTAATAAATATTTTTTTTGATTAAAATTAATTTCTATTACAAAATATTTATTTGTTTGTACATTTTTGTTAAATTAAAAAAATTAATCTTTTTATGTACATTTTAGATTTTTCTACATTATAAAATGTTTCTATGTTTTGTACATTTTTATATTTTTATATATGTTTTGTTTTTGGGTTTTTTAATATATTTTGAATTGTAGTTGATATTTTGTTTGTTTTTAAATTTGAATTTTCTTTAGTGGGAATAGTAATTTTTACCCCTCCGCTATCCAACACTTTCCCTACTGCTGCATTCGCAGGAGTGGGAATAGTACTTTATACCCATAGACTATCCAACACTTTCCGTACTGTTGCACTCAGTGGAGTGGGAATAGTAATTTTTAACCCTACGCTATCCAACAGTTTCCCTACTGTTGCACTCGCTGGAGTGGGAATAGTAATTTTTAACCCTACGCTATCCAACACTTTCCCTACTGTTGCACTCACTGGAGTGGGAATAGTAATTTTTACCTCCACGCTATCCAACACTTTCCCTACTGTTGCACTCAATGGAGTGGGAATAGTAATTTTTATCCCTCTGCTATCCAACACTTTCCCTACTGTTGCACTCACTGGAGTGGGAATAGTAATTTTATCCCCTCCACTATCCAACACTTTCCCTACTGTTGCACTCACTGGAGTGGGAATAGTAAATTATTCCCACCCGCTATCCAACACTTTCCCTACTGTTGCATTCGATGAAGTGGGAAATGTAATTTTATCCCTCCGCTATCCAACACTTTCCCTACTGTTGCACTCACTGGAGTGGGAATAGTAATTTTTACCCCTACGCTATCCAACACTTTCCCTACTGTTGCACTCAATGGAGTGGGAATAGTAATTTTTATCCCTCTGCTATCCAACACTTTCCCTACTGTTGCACTCACTGGAGTGGGAATAGTAATTTTCACTCCTCCGCTATCCAACACTTTCCCTACTGTTGCACTCGTTGGAGTGGGAATAGTAATTTTTATCCCTTCGCTATCCAACACTTTCCCTACTGTTGCACTTGCTGGAGTGGGAATAGTAATTTTTATCCCTCCGCTATCCAACACTTTCCCTACTGTTGCACTTGCTGGAGTGGGAATAGTAATTTTTACCCCTCCGCTATCCAACACTTTCCCTACTGTTGCACTCGCTGGAGTGGGAATAGTAATTTTTTCCCCTACACTATCCAACAGTTTCCCTACTGTTGCACTCACTGGAGTTGGAATAGTAAATTTTAATCCTTCGCTATCCAACACGTTTCCTACTGTTGCACTCGCTGGAGTGGGAATAGTAATTTTTATCCCTCCGCTATCCAACATTTTCCCTACTGTTGCACTCGTTGGAGTGGGAATAGTAATTTTTATCCCTCCGCTATCCAACACTTTCCCTACTGTTGCACTCGTTGGAGTGGGAATAGTAATTTTTATCCCTCCGCTATCCAACACTTTCCCTACTGTTGCACTCGTTGGAGTGGGAATAGTAATTTTTATCCCTCCGCTATCCAACACTTTCCCTACTGTTGCACTTGCTGGAGTGGGAATAGTAATTTTTATCCCTCCGCTATCCAACACTTTCCCTACTGTTGCACTTGCTGGAGTGGGAATAGTAATTTTTACCCCTCCCCTATCCAACACTTTCCCTACTGTTGCACTCGTTGGAGTGGGAATAGTAATTTTTAACCCTACGCTATCCAACACTTTCCCTACTGTTGCACTCACTGGAGTGGGAATAGTAATTTTATCCCCTCCACTAGCCAACACTTTCCCTACTGTTGCACTCACTGGAGTGGGAATAGTAAATTATTCCCCTCTGCTATCCAACACTTTCCCTACTGTTGCATTCGATGAAGTGGGAATAGTAATTTTATCCCCTCCGCTATCCAACACTTTCCCTACTGTTGCACTCACTGGAGTGGGAATAGTAATTTTTACCCCTACGCTATCCAACACTTTCCCTACTGTTGCACTCAATGGAGTGGGAATAGTAATTTTTACCCCTCTGCTATCCAACACTTTCCCTACTGTTGCACTCACTGGAGTGGGAATAGTAATTTTATCCCCTCCACTATCCAACACTATCCCTACTGTTGCACTCGGAGTGGGAATAGTAAATTATTCCCCTCTGCTATCCAACACTTTCCCTACTGTTGCACTCACTGGAGTGGGAATAGTAATTTTTACCCCTACGGTATCCAACACTTTTCCTACTGTTGCACTCAATGCAGTGGGAATAGTAATTTTTACCCCTCTGCTATCCAACACTTTCCCTACTGTTGCACTCACTGGAGTGGGAATAGTAATTTTTACCCCTACGCTATCCAACACTTTCCCTACTGTTGCACTCAATGGAGTGGGAATAGTAATTTTTACCCCTCTGCTATCCAACACTTTCCCTACTGTTGCACTCACTGGAGTGGGAATAGTAATTTTCACCCCTCCGCTATCCAACACTTTCCCTACTGTTGCACTCGTTGGAGTGGGAATAGTAATTTTTATCCCTTCGCTATCCAACACTTTCCCTACTGTTGCACTTGCTGGAGTGGGAATAGTAATTTTTATCCCTCCGCTATCCAACACTTTCCCTACTGTTGCACTTGCTGGAGTGGGAATAGTAATTTTTACCCCTCCGCTATCCAACACTTTCCCTACTGTTGCACTCGCTGAAGTGGGAATAGTAATTTTTACCCCTACACTATCCAACAGTTTCCCTACTGTTGCACTCACTGGAGTTGGAATAGTAAATTTTAATCCTTCGCTATCCAACACTTTTCCTACTGTTGCACTCGCTGGAGTGGGAATAGTAATTTTTATCCCTCCGCTATCCAACATTTTCCCTACTGTTGCACTCGTTGGAGTGGGAATAGTAATTTTTATCCCTCCGCTATCCAACACTTTCCCTACTGTTGCACTCGTTGGAGTGGGAATAGTAATTTTTATCCCTCCGCTATCCAACACTTTCCCTACTGTTGCACTCGTTGGAGTGGGAATAGTAATTTTTACCCCTCCGCTATCCAACACTTTCCCTACTGTTGCCCTCGCTGGAGTGGGAATAGTAATTTTTACCCCTCCCCTATCCAACACTTTCCCTACTGTTGCACTCACTGGAGTGGGAATAGTAATTTTACCCCTACGCTATCCAACAGTTTCCCTACTGATGCACTCACTGGAGTTGGAATAGTAAATTTTAATCCTTCGCTATCCAACACTTTCCCTACTGTTGCACTCACTGGACTTGGAATACTAAATTTTAATCCTTCGCTATCCAACACTTTCCCTATTGATTTATTGACTGGCGTGGGAATAGTACATTTTATCCCTCCGCTATCCAACACTTTCCCTACTGTTGCACTTGCTGGAGTGGGAATAGTAATTTTTACCCCTCTGCTATCCAACACTTTCCCTACTGTTGCACTCTTTGGAGTGGGAATAGTAAATTATTCCCCTCCGCTATCCAACACTTTCCCTACTGTTGCACTCACTGGAGTGGGAATAGTAATTTTATCCCCTCCGCTATCCAACACTTTCCCTACTGTTGCACTCACTGGAGTGGGAATAGTAATTTTTACCCCTACGGTATCCAACACTTTTCCTACTGTTGCACTCAATGCAGTGGGAATAGTAATTTTTACCCCTCTGCTATCCAACACTTTCCCTACTGTTGCACTCACTGGAGTGGGAATAGTAATTTTTACCCCTACGCTATCCAACACTTTCCCTACTGTTGCACTCAATGGAGTGGGAATAGTAATTTTTACCCCTCTGCTATCCAACACTTTCCCTACTGTTGCACTCACTGGAGTGGGAATAGTAATTTTCACCCCTCCGCTATCCAACACTTTCCCTACTGTTGCACTCGTTGGAGTGGGAATAGTAATTTTATCCCTTCGCTATCCAACACTTTCCCTACTGTTGCACTTGCTGGAGTGGGAATAGTAATTTTATCCCTCCGCTATCCAACACTTTCCCTACTGTTGCACTTGCTGGAGTGGGAATAGTAATTTTTACCCCTCCGCTATCCAACACTTTCCCTACTGTTGCACTCGCTGAAGTGGGAATAGTAATTTTTACCCCTACACTATCCAACAGTTTCCCTACTGTTGCACTCACTGGAGTTGGAATAGTAAATTTTAATCCTTCGCTATCCAACACTTTTCCTACTGTTGCACTCGCTGGAGTGGGAATAGTAATTTTTATCCCTCCGCTATCCAACATTTTCCCTACTGTTGCACTCGTTGGAGTGGGAATAGTAATTTTTATCCCTCCGCTATCCAACACTTTCCCTACTGTTGCACTCGTTGGAGTGGGAATAGTAATTTTTATCCCTCCGCTATCCAACACTTTCCCTACTGTTGCACCTCGTTGGAGTGGGAATAGTAATTTTTATCCCTCCGCTATCCAACACTTTCCCTACTGTTGCACTCGCTGGAGTGGGAATAGTAATTTTTACCCCTCCCCTATCCAACACTTTCCCTACTGTTGCACTCACTGGAGTGGGAATAGTAATTTTTACCCCTACGCTATCCAACAGTTTCCTACTGATGCACTCACTGGAGTTGGAATAGTAAATTTTAATCCTTCGCTATCCAACACTTTCCCTACTGTTGCACTCACTGGACTTGGAATACTAAATTTTAATCCTTCGCTATCCAACACTTTCCCTATTGATTTATTGACTGGAGTGGGAATAGTACATTTTATCCCTCCGCTATCCAACACTTTCCCTACTGTTGCACTTGCTGGAGTGGGAATAGTAATTTTTACCCCTCTGCTATCCAACACTTTCCCTACTGTTGCACTCACTGGAGTGGGAATAGTAATTTTTACCTCTACGCTATCCAACAGTTTCCCTACTGGTGCACTCACTGGAGTTGGAATAGTAAATTTTAATCCTTCGCTATCCAACACTTTTCCTACTGTTGCACTCGCTGGAGTGGGAATAGTAATTTTTATCCCTCCGCTATCCAACATTTTCCCTACTGTTGCACTTGCTGGAGTGGGAATAGTAATTTTTTACCCTCCGCTATCCAACACTTTCCCTACTGCTTCACTCGCTGGAGTGGGAAATTGTAATTTTTTCCCTACGCTATCCAACACTTTCCCTACTGTTGTACTCAATGTAGTGTAAAATGTAGGTTTAAAAATAATAAATATTTTAATATTTTAATTTATAATATATATTTTTTTAAATAATTTTTATGTTACAGGTGTATGTATATATATTTATTTATAATTTTTAATATATTTGTAACATTTTATAATTAGTTAAAATTATTATTTATTAATTATTTTTAAGTAAATATATATATATTACATTTTAAATATGTATGTTTAATTTATTTTTAAATTAAATTTATTTATAATTGTTAAAATTTACAAATAAATCTAAATATTTTTTTAAGTTAAATGTATTATTTAATTTATTTTACATTATTTTTTATACATATAAAAAAAACGATATTTTGTACTTCGATATTTTTAACAACGATAATTTTTTTTCTCGATATTTTTGTACTTACAATTATGAAGATAGGAGGTCAATATTTTTGACAACGATATTTACGTCCCGATATTTTTATATCTCGATATTCTGGTACTTGATATTCTGTCAGTGATCCGTACTTCCTGAAGGAACATATCAGGGCAGAAGATGTAAAGTGATCAGCATGGAGCTGGGGGCACGCATTGTTCCAGTTTGATTCCAGTCTGCTCCGACTCCACGCAAGAGGAGCGCTGGTTAAGCGATGCTCAGCCAAGCCTGGTTTAAATCCCTGCATGCGAACATCTCCTTTGCTGGTTTTAATTGTGCCATTGTGTGTCGGTGGGAGGCCGTTGAATAGCTTTTGTTGCAACCGTGGCGAATGGTGTCGTTGCGGGAGCCGAATGAAGAAGCGTGTCTGAACGAGCAGCCATTATCCCAGCGTGGGACTCGGTGGGATTGACAATGTTTGCAATATCAATTTACTCCTGGGACACACTCCTGCACTCTCAGGCGAGAGAAGGCTGCCTCCGGTCACTTCTAGAACATTCAACAGGCTGGATCCTTAAACATGCCTCGTTCATGGGGATGAGTCTGGCACCATCAACTGCAGTCTGTACACCCAATCCAGAGGGCTTCTGTCTAGTCCAGCTCAGACCTGGTCCGTGTCATTCACCTGTGGGTCCCCTAGACCACCCTACGAGTGCGCACTGGTAGACTCCCACCGCACACAGTCCACTCTTTAACATTTATGTGCAACCTTTGTCAATTTAATGTGATTACTGGTCCATACTGTGGTGACACTCAGCCCATCCTAGCAGTCCTTCTTCAGGACTCTCTATGACCAGGAAACAAGGGTTTTTTGGATAAACATTAACTTTCTAAAGTTAAATCCTTCCAAGACAGCCATTCTCCTGATCTTCAACAAAGTGAATCTGTAGGATTCAAGCTTCACGGACTCCCTCCGCGGGTGAATATCTTACCCCCAGTTTCATGAACTCTGCATCCCCTTAGATGCTGAATTAAATATGGAGAAACAAGTAGTCAGCAACTTGCAGAAACGTCCTTGCCAGATCCGTGACCTTAGGCCTAGCTTCCCTTTCTATCATTTACTCATAGAGTAATGGTGGCCAAAGCCTTTCTTCAATCTCCTAGTGACTACAGCAATTCAGTCTATCCTGTCCCAAGAAATCTATTATCTGCCAATGAAAAGTGCAAAGTTCACTCGTAAGAGCAGGCTGCAACTGAAACAAGCATTGGCAAAGCCTTTGGAACCTATTGGCTTTGACAATGCCTTTTTGGCCATTTTATAAAGCATGGCCAAAAGTTACAAAAAAAAAAAAACACAACTAAAAAGACACAATGATGCAGTCACATCATTTTGTAGGTGTGCTCATGCATGACGGCGTACACTCACATGCATCATTACATATGAGGGCCTACAAAATGATGAGGGCAGTTTTTTATTTATTGATCCAAGGTGGTTTGTGGAACTAAAAGAAAACAAAAAAGTCGTAGTGCGAAAGCACTTTGATTTGCGGCTGAGTGAGTGTGGGGGTAACAGAGGAGCAGGAGTGGAGGGAAAGGAACAGGGAGAGAGTAGGGGATGGGAAAAGAACCACACATGGTACAGCAACAAGCAATGGCGGAGAAAGAGTTTGTCAGGGGGAGAAGCATGCGAAAGAAAGATTGCAATACGAGGACAAAGCAACACGGAGCATGGAGGCAAACATTTGGTGAGGGCTGAGAAGCACACGAGGGAGAGACCTGGAAAACACATGCACTCTCATGGAGTGCTTAAACAAGAAGAAACAAGTTGTTCCTTTTAAATGAGCAGTGGAAGGGCAGAAGCCAGCCAATCAGAGAGATGGTAAGATGGATGTTTTGTAGGGGGAGGGACAAAATAGGGGTGGGGTAACTCGTGTACTTCAATGTAGCATGATTGCATGATATTATACCAACATTTTGCAAGATTAAGTGGAATTATGCAAGGAGCGTAACCCAGTATTTAGCACTATTGTCATAGAACCCAAGCATACAAAATGGACCCGAGGATGCATTTTGCACTGAGAAAATAGTGCTAGATACAACAGACGGCAAACCACGGCAGCCAGCAACAGTTTGCACTCACAAACTCCGTTGCTCTTGTGCTCCGACAATAGGATTTTTTGTGCCAAATTACTCATAATTAGGCAAACAGAAGTAATCCTGTATTTTCTGTAATTTTGAGTCAAAAGAGTAAAACAAATTACCAAAATTGCTCGGATTACTGCAGCATAGTGAACATTTTGCCCGGGCCTAGGGCAAACATCGGATGGACAAGCTGGGACAAGGAAAGTCATTTAAGAAGAAGCAAGCAAATGAGACTGACAATAAAGCCGACCAATGGTAATCAGTGGCCGGGCTCTAAGTCCCTGTAAGGTCCTGGTAAGCAGGTTTGAACTGTAGGCACGGCCACTGGAATTATGCGATCGTTGCTGCTGTGACATTTTTTGCATTTGCCACTTAATACATCATCTGCTGCATGAGCTGCAGATTTTAACAAACAGAAGATGTTTGGAGCTCAAACGGTTCAAAAGTTACTAAAAATGCAGTGACACGTTACTGCACGGTTGAAGGCCCTTTGCAAAGGTTGACAGGTAAATATAAACAGTTTACTTTAGGTGGGAGTGTTTAAATAAACCTTTACAAAAATATTTAAGTTAAAATATTTAAATGAATTAAATATTTAATTCAAAATTAAGTTAATAGTGTGAGAAGTTGGCCTGGTATATGCTGTCCACTAATTAAAGTGGGCACCTTGCACCAGTCCAAACGACCCTTATGATGTATGAGGTCAAAGATAACCTTTAGAAAGCTATCCTAGTGGTAGCTGTGGAGAGCAGCCTTCAGGCTTAATCTTGAAGGAATGTAAAGCAGCTTGTTTTACCAGAACCTCACTTCTTGAATGACCAAATGAAAGGAGAACCACACAAGTGTTATGTAAAAATATGTATTTATTACTAAAACACTCTCTACTAATCTCGACATGAGATTAGAACATAAAGCACACAATACTTAATCAACAGAACGTACGTAAGTAGCAAAATGTACAACGGGCTCCAGGGGGAGACCGAACCATATACTAAAAAAATGGTATAACAACAACGACTTCAATAGACACAGTGCCTAGAGCACGTAGAATCGCTGGGACCCCAAGGAACCACCCAAGGCAGTGACACAGGGTGCCCACGGAGGACGCGTGCAGTGAGGAAACACGGCTGCGTGCTCCGTGCAACTCTATGGGAAAGTTGCAGTTGGAAAATTACAATTTAAGGACACTTCTAGGAGGACTTCAAGCAAACCCTTTGGAACATAAGAGGTTCTAAGGCCAGCACCCTTGTGAGTACCGAAGTACCCGAGTTACCTATCCCAGAGGAGCCGGGTACATAGGGGTCAAGTGGTGTTGGAAACCTCCGTTGTTTTCAATGGAGATCTGCGAAGAAGTACTGCTGCCAGGAAGGCGAAGAGTGTCCGGT
Organism: Calotriton arnoldi; assembly: GCA_963921515.1. Lineage (NCBI taxonomy): Eukaryota > Metazoa > Chordata > Amphibia > Caudata > Salamandridae > Calotriton > Calotriton arnoldi. The sequence continues at coordinate 1,542,071 of CAWUFW010003778.1, forward strand.
GGAATCCAAGCCTGGATTCGAGGTGAGAAGAGACTGAAAGCAGAGGGGACAAAGTCTGGGTCACTTCATGTGACCAGGGGTTCGGTTGTCGAATGCCCACCGATGTCGGGTGCTTCAGGTGATGAGAAAGGATGTTTGTCTCTGCAGCCACGAGGACCAGGAGATGCCGACGATGACCAGGGTCCGGAGGTGAGCTGTCCCACAAAGGATGTCGAGAGCTGAGGGGACAGTGTCCGCCTGGAGCACCAACAAGCCTTGGCAACGGCAACTCATGCAGGCAGAGGAAACAGGTTACGGTGTGGACCAGCAAGGTCCAGGGGACTCTCCAAGCAATGGCGAGTCAGGGCACGTCTGGAGCAACCAGGAAAGTCCAAGAACAAACGAGATGACCCTCGCCAGGACCCACAGGCCAACGGACCAGGGATCGCGAGGTGACCTCGAGCGATTTCACAAAGGGCCAGCCCACAGAGCACTCATGGAGTGGAGGACAGATATCTTCAGTGCAAATGTTGCTCGGAGTTGGGACTACACGTAGTCCAATGCACAAGCTCAGGGATTGCCAACAAGCATATGCACTTGCAAATAGACGCGGTGCACAGGGGTACGAGTTGCACGGCCCCCACGAGGGATACTGGTCTCAGAATCGCTGAGAGGTCAGATCAACCTCGGTGACCTTTGGGAAGCCACCTCCTGTGTTACAGAAATCTTTGGAGTCCGCAGGAGCTCTGGAGATGCAAGCCGGTCAGCTGCGCTTAGGTGCCTGCTGCTGCAGGGGAGTAACTCCTTTACTCCAAGAGAGATTCTTCTGTCGTCCAGCAAAGTGTAGACCGTCGACGTACTTGGTTTCTTTGCAGAGTCTTGTCCAGGTATAATCTAAAGTCCTGGAATCAGGTATCCCACTTTATACCCATGGAAAGGGGTTGGACTGACTCTGGGGACCCTCCTAGGGGAGGGGCAGGACAGAGGGGTGGCTACACCCATGTCCTTTGTCCAGTTTCGCGCCAGAGCAGGAGCAAACGGCTCCCAGAACTGGTTCTAGCTGGACTATGCACAGGGACACCAAATGTGACCCCAGTGCAGACTTTCTGGCACTCTGAGAGTGCACCCACCCAGCCCCAATTCACTAAATCCTGTCTGGGAGGTGGTAACACCTCCCTGTGACAGGAAACCTATTGTCAGGCCTTCATCTGCTCGAGCTTGGCTCAGCAGCAGGAGGGCAGGCTCGTGTCTGTGGCTGGCAGCATCCATTTTGTGCGGCCCAGGTCGAGAAAGCTGGTACCGGGTACACCGGTGACCCATAGTAGTGGTTCTAGAAGGGTGGAATCATACCTCCCACACCAGTTACTGGTGTGGAGGTATGATTCCAAGGTGTTTGACACCAAACACAACATGTTTCTAAGCAGCCGTTTTAAAGTTAGCATTTACCGCGAGGTTATAATGCACTTAAACATATATGTCTGGCTGCATCACCGACAACCGCAGAGAATGGTCTCCGAAGGCTGCAGAGGGGCTCTGCTCAAGCAGGGGCGCCCTCTCACGTAAGACCCAGCACCCTGCCTTCAGGATTGATAAGGCCTGCCATAGGGGTGACTGATAGGTTTATATGTGTAGTGATTTAGAAGGGATATAGTGAACCTATATCTCCAGTAAGGGGTGCATGCACCACCTTACACAGGCTGCAGTAGCAGACCTGTGGTGTCATTTTGAATGGCCTCTCAGGGGTGGCATAATACATGCTTCAGCCCATGGGAGGCCTCTGGGGTACCTTTGCCCTGGGTACATGGTGTACCATATGCTAGGGACTTATAAGGGTACCCCAGAATCCAATCTGGAGTGTACCTAAGTACATAACACAACCAATTCAGGGAGAGAGCAGATAGACTGGGGTCCTGATTAGCAGGATCCCAGTCAGACTAGTCAAAAACCAGCAAAACACCAGGAAAAAAGTGGTCCTGAGGTCCCGGGAGGGCAGAGAGGGCACCAAGGGATAGAGTGAGGTTTGGAGGAAAAACTGAGGTCCTGGGAGGGCAGAGAGGGCACCAAGGGACAGAGTGAGGCTTGGAGGAATAACTGAAGTCCTAGAAGGGCAGAGAGGGCACCAAGGGACAGAGTGAGGCTTGAAGGACTAACTGAGTTCCTGGGGGGCAGAGAGAGCACCAAGGGACAGAGTGAGGCTTGGAGGAATAACGGAGGTCCCAGGAGGGCAGAGAGGGCATCAAGGTACAGAGTGAGGTTTGGTGGATTAACTGACGTCCCGGGAGGGCAGAGAGGGCATCAAGGTTCAGAGTACCTTGAGAGAGGAGTTGTCCTAACGGCTAGGGCGGTCGACCTCGAATCTGGGGAACTGGGTTCGAGTCTCGGCAATGACGCTGAACATCCTGTGATTCTGGGCAAATCACTTAATCTCCCCGTGCCTAACAAAAAAAATAATGTGTCCTCATGTAATGCAACTGGTGCTATGTAACGCGCTCTGATACCCGATTCGGGTCAAGTTCACGCTATATAAAACTCCGTAAAATAAAAAAAAAATAAGAGTGAGGTTCGGAGGATAAACTGAGGTCCCGGGAGGACAGAGAGGCCACCAAGGGACAGAGTGAGGTTTGGAGGATAAACTGAGGTCCCAGGAGGACAGAGAGGCCACCAAGGTTAGGTATTCGGCCTTTTCACAATTGTTTGAGGGGTGTGAGTGGATGAGTTAGGTTACGTGGAGGAGCATGCTCATTACTCATGCGTATCCAAAATTGAATTTCCACACATCACTGCTGTTAGAAGCCAGTTTACCACTGTTCTATAAATGCATTTTTTTGCTTCTACTGAAAATTACCCCACGACGTCATATTTCATGATCCTTTTCCCCACGCAAGTATTCCAATTAAGTATATGCACTATGCTGTCTGTAAAACATTAAGTTAAATTCCACAGATGTAAGATTTTAAGTTGTAGCATTTGTTTCTCCATGCTTCTAGAAAGTATCGTTACTCAAACCTCTCCTGATAATAATATTCACGTATGTGTTACATGCACGGAATTGGGCCTGCGCTGCATGGACTTCAAATGACTAAAACACCAAAGTGGAAGTGACATCAAACACCCTTTCACCACAAATGGCTATTCACGGGTGACCCCTTCACCCACCTTTGCTCCTCAACAGACTCCCCTTAACCCCTCAGAGTCCAACTGGAAGAAAAGGACTGAGAACCAAAGGACATTTGAACTGCGGTTCATTTCTGATCCTGTCACTGTATTGATGAACCCCAAAACCAGCCGTTGCAGGACAGTGCCACGTTAGCAGAAGCCCTAGCCAGTCAGTCAGTCAAAAAAACGTTATTTCGGCTAAACAGCCATAAAAGCACAAATGATTGTAACAATACATAATTTACAAAAAAATTATAATACCCAACGATTGATTGTTAAGAAGATAATACAAAGAACCATTAAATCCATGGGGAATAATATGCTATAATTTTATAAAGTGTTTTCTATCCCCACTATTACTCCACACCCTGTGGTTAACCACCATATGTATCAGCTGTTGCCAAATTATCTTAAAAACAGAAGTTTAAAAGACATTTAAGACAATAAAAATATAAACATTTAAAAAAAAATTTAGAAATAGAACATTAAAATTACTTGACAAAAAGAAAATATCAAAACAATTTCCCTAGTTGGAGATATGTGCAAATTTAGATCAATAGCATCTAATGAGAGAACATAATTAAATATTACCCTGCTCTTTTCCCTTTATAATGCCTCTACGTATACACCACATCGCGAATAAAAATCTCGAGGTGGCGATTACGAATAATGGGTGTGTCTCATATTTTAGTAACCTAAAAACCTCGATATAATTTCTAAGCCCCAAATTTCTACAGAGTTGGAGGACCCACTTGGACCTGGACCTTTTATAGGCGGGGCAGAAAAGTATAACATGGAGTTCGGTTTCTTCTGTCAAAGTGCACCCAGGACAATCTAGTTGAGTAGCATTTGTTTGTAAATGCACGGAGCGGGACCGTCCCGTGCCTGAATTGTAAAAACAATTTCTTTGCCATTGAAGGTTGGATATTGTCCAGGGCCGACTCCAACTTGTATTGCTGTTTGACATCCAGGATCCTGGAGGTCAAGCAGCATGAATTCATACTCTGGGACAATTGAACAAACTTGTATTCTTTAAAAGCGAGGGATAGAGACTTTTTAGGGATGGAGGGGCAGGTCTCTTCTGGTGTTAGCCACATATTTGCCCTCCCCAGTGCGTGGCATGTGCTCCTAACGTAAGACAGCCATGGTAAGTTCCCTGCTCCCAATATGGACAAGATGTCCTTCAATTCCACCCTGTACGTTTCTAGCTCGGGCGTACTCCATAAGCGACGCCAGAATAAAAGTGGACGAGAGGCAATTAAGTCGGCAATAGGGCCAATGCCCAAATCCATCCTTAGTGGGTTTAGGGGGGGTGCTTTTTGGGAGACCCAACAGCTGCCTAATAAAAGTGTTCTCTGTTACAGATAGAATGTTAGAAGAGCAATGTCCCCAGAGTTCAGCTCCATATATTGAAGCTCCCCTTGCTTGAATCTTATAAATTTCTGCTGGTGGGCCCACCACTTTATGGGTACAATTTTTGTGTACTTTTAATATACCCCCTATAGACTGTGTTAATTTTAGGTTGGCTTTCTTTACTTGGGTCCCCCAATCCATCTTATCATTCAGTGTAAGACCCAGATAATCAAAAATGGACACCCTCTCTAAGGGCCTGCCTTCCATTTGGGGGTGTGGGCAGTTACTAGTATTGGCATGGAAGACCATATATTTTGTTTTCTGGAGATTTATCACCAAATCCCTTTTCTAAAAAAGGAATAATTTGTTGATAGAGGGAAACCATTTTTCAATTGATTGTGCAAATGTTCCCCATCGTACTCTTCTACCTCCTTCAGTTGCAATTAAATTTGGGACAGATTGAATTGGCATACCCTGGTCATCCTTTGGCTGGGAACAGACTATATCTAGCACCAATGGATTTTGGTCACTTTCACATCGGGATTGGACCGAAAAGTCATAATTCTGTACCATATCTCAACGTCTACCAGGATATAATCAATTGTAGATGCCTGTCCCGGTTTATTGAAAGTAGGATTGCCCAAACTGTCAGAGGGGAGACGACCATTACATGCCCTAAGCGAATGGCTAAATGTAAGTGAGTTCATTTGAAGAACAAGGGGGGTCCACCAACTTATTGGGTAGATGTTACAATCTGGAATTGCCCAGACCGAATCTTCCTCGCTTGTAATAGTGGTGGTTACGCCATTAAGGGGTTCGAAATGACAATTAAAATCCCCTCCAATAATTACATGAGCAGAATCAGGTAGAGTGAGGAGAAAGGAGGCCAAGCAGTCTAAGGTCTGTGAGGTTTGCCCCTGCCTCACTGGGCGAGAATAAATATTAATGACGGCCATCTTTAGAGAGCTGTGAAAGGAGAGGAGGATACACAAAATATCCGGGGAAAAAGTATCTACCATCTTAATAGTGCAACCCAGGTGCATACCAACCCAGATGCAAAGGCCCCCTGAAGGTCTCCCCCTGGGCCCCTGGACAGCTGGAATACAGTATGCAACATATCCTACTCTATACAATGCTATCGTTGACCATGTTTCCTGGAAAAGACATAGCTCGTGTGTATCTATATAATCTCCCCAGTCAGGGAGATCCATTTTAGAGGTAAGACCTGCTATGTTCCAGGATTAGATCTTAGTGTTCTGTGATTCTTCTACTATTACAGATTGTGTATGCAAGGAGCCCCCTTCCTGTTGTAGTACTTGGTGCAAAATCCCCACCCGTCCCTGTGTGGTACGATGGAGAGCCCCAGGTGTTTTAGTCGGGGCACCAAAAGTGCTGACTGTAGATGTAGCCTCATAAGTTTTCTCAGAAGGTTGATTGAGGAGCACGTATCTTTCATAATTTTGGGTCTCCGCTGGCTGATTATTCCAGGTATTTAACAGTAGGATTTAGTCAATCGACCAGGTCTAGGGGGCTAAATCTATTACTGACAGGAATGTTAAATGGCGCGATAGTTTCAGATCCCCGACCCATATTTAGCAAGTTCCCAGTCTGGGGTCGCTTTTCCCACTTTTTATACACACTTTCCATTCTCTCTAACAAGGGACTAGGAGGATAAAAATAGCCTAAGGGGAGTGGATAAATACTAATAGTCTCCCTGGGCAATCCCCATTCAAGAATGTGTTGGACCACCCTGGTGTCTCTGAAGTTAATCAGAACACAGTCCCCGGAATTTCTTTCTGCCTCTGTCCCAACCAACTAACCCTACGTGCAAATAGAATTTCGCTATGTATTAGGTGGGGGAGAGGTCTGTGTTTGTTTAACCAAAAGATGATTTTGTTTTTTAAAACAGGATAAGACTCCCCACGACCTATTTCCAACTCTGGTACTCCAGCTAGTATGACCACATAGGGACTAGAGGCTGGGGGGAGATCTATACATGGCAAAGTGGAAATGGTTTCCCTTGAGTTAGGTTGAGATGTATTCTTATTATCTACTTTGTGATTACTAAGTGGCAGGCCTTCCGCCGGCAGACCTGGAGTTGTTGCCATATCCCTAGGGCCATGGGCGATATCTACAGCGTGAGTCGCCCTGTTTTGGGTAGTAACTAGGGCCTGGTTTTGTTGGGTTAGGGGGATAGTCCCAATTGGGGCATTCGTTTGCGCTAATAATTTTTGCCCTTCAGGGACAGATAGCACAGTGGAGACAGGTGGAGTCACGAAGTTTCGTTGGGGAACAGTGGCCTGGTCCAAGGATTTAATAGATTCAGTAGTGTGCAAAATTATGTCAATTTTACTCCCCCAAGAATCCACCAATGAGGTCAGCTTTTCAATTCGTCTCATTGCAACTTCTAACTCAGATTTTATAAGATGTTCAAGGTAAATTTTAAACTCTTTTACCAGGTATGTTGCCCATATCGGTGGCTCCATTGATTCTGTGCTACTTTCACCGGCTACATGTCCCTCTGGCAGTTGATTTGGTGCCACCACAGGGATGTGAATCACATGTTTCCCTCCCTTGTGATCTTTTTGTTTCCGATGTGCTCCTTTCCTTTTTGCCCCCCATACCAATTTTACTCGGATTTTCACGAACTACGTTATCTTGTACAGACAATAAGTCTGGGGTGGGCGGGAGATCTAATGTTTGGGAAGAGTGGAGTACTCCTGACTCCATAATTGGTGAGGATCTTGGAATCGTTGGTGTTATGGAAAGGCGTCTCTCAGTGCGTTCTATTTCGCTGGAGACGGCTCCTATTGCCTGCTGTAACATTTTGTCAATAGCTGTAGGTTTGACAGTAGGGGTTCGCACAGGGGCCTTTTGCCTAGTGTTTGGCCTTGTAGGGGGGGGGAGTACTCTTCCTCATACTTATTTCGTGGGTAGGCCTCCCCAGTCCAGAATACGGCTAGCAAATGCTATTCAATTGGATTAAGCGAGCGTGCTCCCCACTATGCCTCAAGTGCTTCAATCCTTAGACTTTACTCTTTGAAGCCCCCACAGACTCTCCCTAGTTTGACAGCACACTAAGTTAGCTTATGCACAATCATTAAACATAACCACTCACGTAGATCAAATTAACAGAGGGGTGACCCAGCCCAGCCTCAATCAGTCTCGGACGGGCTCAGACGGGCCCGCCCTTGGCCCGGGCTTTGCCCGGCACGTCCCGTGCACGTTCCGCGCTGCGGGGGTAGAGGCTGCGCTTTATGCACGAAGATGGTCCGGTGCCTCCCCCTCGTCAGCAAGACCCGAAACACCTGGGTGGGCTCGCGTTGCACCCTGGGTGATGTGGTCCTCCAGAGGGTGATAGAGCGGAATGCGGCGTCCAGAACAGGCGTTAGCAAAGATCAGCGCCCACAGCAAGGATCACCAGTGTCACCAGAAAAGGACGTTGAGACAACAACGGGACCCACGCTACGGGGGGAGAGGCTGCGCTTTATACGCGAAGATGGTCCGGTGCCTCCCCCTCGTCAGCAAGACCCGACACACCTGGGTGGGCTCGCGTTGCACCCTGGGTGATGTGGTCCTCCAGAGGGTGATAGAGCGGAATGCGGCGTCCAGAACAGGCGTTAGCAAAGATCAGCGCCCACAGCAAGGATCACCAGTGTCACCAGAAAAGGACGTTGAGACAACAACGGGACCCACGCTACGGGGGGAGAGGCTGCGCTTTATGCGCGAAGATGGTCCGGTGCCTCCCCCTCGTCAGCAAGACCCGAAACACCTGGGTGGGCTCGCGTTGCACCCTGGGTGATGTGGCCCTCCAGAGGGTGATAGAGCGGAATGCGGCGTCCAGAACAGGCGTTAGCAAAGATCAGCGCCCACAGCAAGGATCACCAGTGTCACCAGAAAAGGACGTTGAAACAACAACGGGACCCCTAGCAAGGTTTACCTGTTGATCTGCTAGTTAAGTCTAATTTGTGCGGTTAGAGGCGCCTTTGATAATCACACGTTATGCTCAGTTTCTGCACTCTGTGTGCTGTTAACACCAAATCTTTCCAAATGATAGATGCCTTGCAGACTATGGCCCGAGCCACGTGTGTCAGGCAATCAGTACCTGATGAGGGATGGAACTCAGGGTTACCGTTCACTACCACTGAATATAGATTCACTATAGTGTGCGCTGCCACTGAATATAGATTCACTATCGTGTGAGTTACAGGGCCGGGCACGAGGCGTCCTTCTAAGGACAGCGAGAGAGCTGCTGCTTCTAATCAGCTTGTTTTCTGACATAAACCGACTGTGGGGCATATTTGCAACAGGCAGCGATAATTATCGCTGACCTTGTATACCGCATTTTTTCTATCGCTGGAATATTTCGCCAGGCTAGCGTTGTATTAACAACACTTAGCGCCATGGCGATGTATATTCCAGCGATAGCGCCCTTTTCCATGGAACATCGCTGGTTTTCCAGCGATGTTCCATGTCAAACGACGATATACTTGATGATACGACCCTGTGGTCGTATCACATGAATCCACCTCCCATGTTAAGTATGTCTTAGTCAGGAATTTAACAGACGTTAAATTCCTGCGTTAAGGCATACTTAACGCGATTAAAATAATCGCTTCCCCGCATTGTAAATATCGCGAAGCTGCCTTCGCGATATTTACCCATGTTGTTTCGAAAGACACGCCTACTTTGCATCTCATTAGCGATGCGAAGTTAGGCGTGCTGGAAACTAGGAGCAAAATCAGCAAAACACGCGATAGCGTGTCTTTGCTGATAAGGCGATATAATTATCGATCAGCTCGCCGACAGCGAGCCGCAAAAGCAGCGATAATTTTTATCGCCACATTGTTAATATGCCCGAAGTGCTGAGAAACGACAAATCAAATGCGTTTAAATTGCACCATCAGCTATAGAGTTTGAAAAGTCTCCTTTGTGGGAGTTTACCCAAAAGATCCTGTTTGCTGTAAGTCCCAATGTTGTAATTTGGCAGCATTTAAGTTAAGCATTGGCTGAAGACAGCCTGTATTTAGAGGCTAAATTGTCCGCTTTGTGGAATCCATTTTGTATTTCTGTCAGCCATTTTGGCTGCCATGTGCTACCATGTGCTCGCCATGTGCTCTGTCCTACCTTCCTGTTAACTGCTCTTGAAATCTGCCTAGAGACAAGTTATATTTAGTTCTTTTTGCTTTGCACATGCTCAGTTGAGCTTGCAGCTGTTCCGAGTTTATAAATGTCAGGATGTGTCTACTAGAAGTAGAAACTGTTAGCTCCACCCACTTGTCGACTGTGCATTCTTTGTATGACCTTATATGTACCTAAAACCAGCATTTGTGTTTGTACCGCCTCCATTTGAGCCCCTGTGTGGGTATAAAAGGACCATGGTCCTTCCATTCAGTGTGCTACTTCATGCATTACTGAAGGGTGATGTGTGAATGTAACTCCACCTCATGAGGTTTAATAAACTCTGTCTTTTCTATTCCAGTTTCTATTGCCAACTTCTTCCTAAGTGTCTGAGGACTCTGTGCAGAGAACGGAGAACCCCTAAGCACTGGTAGGCCTTACTGAGGGTAACTACTACAAATTGGCGCTTCCAACGTGGGACTCATCAACGACTCGGATGCCCGAAGGACTGGTCGCGACGAAGGATTGGAATCTCGCTTTTGGACGTGATCGCTGCCTGAGGAGACCAGAGTCTTGGCACCCACGGCGTTTTTCCTTTCTTTCTGATCTGACCATCCCGGCGGCGCCGGTCCTTGACTGAGATCTCTTCTGTTGATTCGCCGTGCAGTGACCATTTGGTCGATTTGAGAACTTGGCAGTTGGAACCTGGACACCATTTGATTGGTAAGAGCCGTTTTGCGGCACTTGCTGTTGGTTTGATGCCTTTGATTGGTAAGGTAGTTTTAGTAACACTTACTGTGGCTTTGTTTGTATGATTGGCCAATTTTGGAATCTGTTTTGTAATTATATATGTATTGCAATACATATAGGCAGGTAATGAGGAGATTTTTCTCTATTTAAAATTGTTTGAACAGCGCAAACGTACGCAGAGTACCTTAAGCGCTACTTTGATTATAATACTGCATATTCTGCACTATTTTTTGCCATGCCTGTTTTCAGCACACTTTGTAGGATGTGTTGCTTTTGTAGTGGTACCAATTTGAGACTTGACGAAGCACAACCAGCCCCCCCGGGAGGGGACGCCTAATAGGGATATGTATATTAAGTATGGTATTTCTTCTATAATGTACTGCACGTTATGGAATAAATATACTAGTAAAGATCCTGAGTTGCGTTGGCCTATGTATGGGTCATTTGATTTGCGAAAGATTCAGTATGTGGAACAATGTATGTTTAAGCAAAAGACTAGGCAAGATATGTTTGATTGTGTGCGAATGTGGGAGAAAGAAGTGCGTGAGCGAATGAAGCGTGAGCAAGCCTTGATTGACAAAGAACAGCGAAAGACCATTTATGCGAAAGCATTAGAGTTAAAAAACAAGGAGATGAGAGAAATTAAAGAGAGGGAAGATAGGGAACGCCATTTACAGGTAACTGGCCAATACGCTGTTAGGCAGCCCCTTTATCCTATCCTTAATAAACCGCAAGATGATTTCTTGTTATTAGATCGTTCTCCACCTCCGTATATTTTTTCTTCCGCTCCTCATGAGTCAGATGAGGACTCTTTTTCAGACCAGGACAAAGCTCGAGAAACTCGCTCCATGCTATCTGCTGAGCGTGCATCTGACATTAGATCTACTGCGCATAAAGCCGTTCGTAGTACTACCACTGCCTCTGAACTTTTAGATAGTATAAAAGGATGGCAGGAAAGGGAGCAAATATATTTTACCGATACATTTGCTGCAGAGGTTATTGAACAATTTAGGAAGTATTCGGTAGAAATGGAGCCCGATGATGTAGCAGCTGATTGTAAACAATTACGTGACGGTCTTTTTGTCTTCTCCCAGGTGGCTGACACGATCAGATGCTTGGTTAAACTGCGTGTTGAAGCAGCCCGTTTGCGAGAGAAGAAAAAGGCAGCAGAAACAGCTGCACTAGCATCTCAGATCAGCATGGCACAAACTTCTACTCCTGAAACAGATAAGAATGCTGTAATTCATGTGAAACCCATGCGGGAAGCCGCGCCTTTATATGTTCCTCCTAAAGGAACGGGTACAGAGGATGATAAGACTTCTCTTAATGCGAAAGAGTACTTTATTTATAATTGGGTTTACACTCCTTGGAATAGAGCAGATGTTATGGCCCTTAAAAATGCATTGCCTGACCCGCGAAAGAATCCAGCAGCCTTTTATGAGGAAGTTGAGGGTGCAATCAGCTCTTGTACTATGACTTTGTCGGATATTGATTTGTTTTTGGATTAATATTACCACCTGATATGTGGAGAACTGTGCGCAAAATAGATGATAATGCGACATTTGGAGCATTGTGGAAAGATTTAGAGCGGTTAGATGAAGATAGAGAACCTGCACAGAAACCGTGTCAGTTAATTTTAAATCTTCCGGCAGCTATATTAGTTAAGTTAAAGACGATCATTCCCCCTAAAAAGATAGATTGGACAGTGCTAGCGTCTTGCAAGCAAAAGGTAGATGAATCAGTTTCTGACTTCTTCACACGCTTTGAAGAAGCATTTCACGATTTTAGTGGCCAGTCATTGACAGATGACACAGGTAGGCATCTGTTTGTCGATAAATATGTCGCAAACCTTTTGCCAGGAATAGCTAGTCGCTTAAAGGCCAGTGAGAGTTCATGGACTACATCTTCTCCGGTTTCTCTTTTAACTATGGCCCAGTATTATGAGCGGCAAGAATTAGAAGCCAAAGGTAATGAGGACAAAAAGTCTAAAGAGTTGAAAACAAAGGTTATGTTGGCTCAAGCTTATGGTCCACCTTCTAGAGGTAATGATAGAGGTGGACGTGGATCTTATGGTTCGTCCTTTCCTTCCTCTGCCCGTTCGAATTTGTCTGTTGATCAGTGTGCGTACTGCAAAAAATTTGGACATTGGCTTTCTGATTGTCCAGTGCTGCGTGCTCAGCAGAATCTACGTGGTCGGGGACAAATGAGAAATCGTTCAGGATATCAAGGGCCTAGAGGAAGCGCGAATGATCGTGCTCGGTTTGATGCTAATACACGTGGGCAGAATGGGTTTAACACTTTTGATAGAAGGAACCAATATCAAATGTCTGACTATGCGCCCTCTGATTTTCAAGATTCTGCTTATGCATAGGATTGCCTAGGACGGGGTAAGGAATCAGTTGAAGTTCCAGTAGATCAGAGGGGTCCCTATGTTACAGCACATGTTTTGGGTTCTACTGATCAGTTTCTGGTTGATACAGGAGCTACTCGTAGCGCCTTGTCTAAACAATTGGTTCCAAGGGCTCCCCTGTCTGGCTTAACCATTACATCGATAGGTTTCGATGGAACACCTTCCCTTAGCCCATTGTCACAACCACTTGCATTTGATATTGATAAGTTTACTGCTCCATGTCCGTTTTTGCTTTCTCCAAACACACCAGACAATATTGTGGGTCTTGATATGCTTAAATATTTTAGGGCTACGATACGGTGTTCTCCGGAAGGAGTACGGGTTATTTTGAATGACAACTACCCTATGATTGAGAGATCTTGTATTGTTAAAGAGGACATTGCACTAGCCTCACTCCCTAGTACTTTGTGGGCTACTTCGGACACTGATGTAGGGCAAATGGTTATTCCACCAGTACATATTAGTGTTAAGGAGGGCGCTTTATTGCCAAGACTGCCTCAGTATAAAATTTCTCGAGAAGGAGAAGAAGCACTCACACGTATTGTACATGATTTAATTAAGGTGGGGGTTGTGGAAGAAGTTCCTTACAATGTCTGCAATAGTCCGATTCTTCCCATTTTGAAAAAAGATACTGACACTAGGATCTATAGATTTATCATCGATTTGAGAGAAGTTAACAAGATTGTGGTACCACAGTACCCTGTAGTATCTGACATAACAACATTGCTTACCCTGGTCCCTCCAACAGCAACTACATTTTCTGTAATTGATCTGAAGAATGCTTTCTTCTCGATTCCTATTCATCCTGATAGCCGATATTTGTTCGGTTTCACTTTGAATAATAGATCATACAGATTTTGTAGAGTTCCTCAAGGCTATACTGAGAGTCCTAGTATTTACAGTCAAGCATTAAAAAGACAGCTTGATTCCTTTACCTTGTCTAAAGGAGTGGCTCTCATACAATATGTTGATGACATCTTGTTGGCAGCTGATACACCTGAGCAGTGTGAGAAATGCACTTTGTCTTTGCTTTCTTTTCTTGCTACACACCACCATAAAGTATCACGAAAGAAATTGCAATATTGTAGACCGAAGGTGACCTATTTAGGACACCTTCTGTCTAAGGAGGGCCGTGCACTGACACCAGATCGCATTCAAGCAATTTTAGACACCCCAGTACCTTCCACGCAGAAAGATGTCCGTGCATTCATTGGTCTGACTTCGTTTTGCAGGCAATGGATATTGGGTTTTTCACACATTGTTAAACCCTTGCTAGCACTTTTGACTAAAAACACTCCGATCCCCCTTCCATGGACAGATGAATCTCAAAATGCTTTTTGTCAGTTGAGACAAGCTCTTTGCTCTGCACCAGTGTTAGGCACACCAGATTACACGAAGGCTTTTACACTCTATGTGCATGAGAAAGAAGGATGTGCATTGTCAGTTTTAGTACAGACACACGGGGACAAACAGCGTCCTTGCGCATACCTTTCTGCAGTTCTTGACCCTGTTGCTCGTGCATTACCTGGGTGTTTCCGTTCAGTTGCAGCGACGGCTGTGTCCATACGTCAGAGTGAAGGGATAGTTTTGTCACACAAACTGTTGGTGCTAGTACCCCATGCAGTAGATGCCCTTTTGAATCAGACTAAGACTCAGCACTTAACTAGTGCTCGTTTGACAGGATACGAATTGACACTGCTAGCACCTCATATTACCTTGAAGAGATGTGCAACACTGAACCCCGCCACTTTGTTGCCATATCCTGCGACTCAGTCTCAGTCAAAGGAGCCTCACGATTGTATATTCCTTACTGAGGAACAGACAAAGGGTCGCATTGATTTGCAAGATACGCCCCTTCCAGATGTAGATGGGGAACTGTGGGTTGATGGGTCCTGTCTGAAGTTACCAGATGGCACGACTTCAGCTGCTTATGCAATTACCACGCTTGAGACAGTAGTGGAAACAGCTCGCATACCTCAGAAGTCGGCTCAAGCAGCTGAACTAATAGCTTTGACACGAGCATGTGAGCTTAGCACTGACTTGTGTGTGAACATTTACACGGATAGCCGCTATGCTTTTGGAGTGGTTCATGATTTTGGCCTACTCTGGAAGGAAAGAGGCTTTCTTACATCCCATGGGATGCAGATAATGCACGGAGAGTTAGTGCATAATCTCTTGACTGCACTTACATACCCAAAGAGAGTTGCTATTATGAAGTGTAGCGCACACAAGAAAGTGACTGACAAAATAGGACAAGGCAATGCCTTTGCAGACCGCGTAGCCCGTGAGACTGCGATGCAGCGAAGCACTACACCCATGTACGTAGTGAAATCACAAGCTAAGCGTTGGCATGATGCTAGAGAGGAAGTATTGGATATACAGAGATCTGCTTCTGTGGAAGAGTTTGAGCAATGGTCTAAAGAAGGAATGTTAGATGATGAGGGTTGTTGGCGTAACAAAGACATGAATAAATGGAAATTGCCTGCGGCCTATTTACAACCTATGGTTCAAATGGCACATGGGCTGGCACATGTTGGAGCTCTAGCAATAACTAAATTGCTTACACAAGTTTGGGAGCATCCTGAAATTGCTAACACAGCCAAAAGGGTAGTACAGTTCTGTTTGATCTGTTGGCAGTATAATCCTGGAAAAGGGACACGAACTCCTACAGGAGGGTTTGCTACACCAACCGCACCTTTTGAAGTTTTGCAGATGGATTACATCCAACTCGAACGCTGCAATAATCTGAAATATGTCCTAGTGGTGGTATGTGCCTTTAGCAAATGGATAGAGGCATACCCTACGAAGGATAATACTGCTCTCACCACAGCAAAGGTGCTTCTAAAGGAGTTTTTCCTAGATACGGTGTTTGTAAACTTTTGTGGAGTGACAATGGACCTCATTTTATTGGGCAAGTTGTTGAGCATGTCCTGAAAGGATTAGGGATCAAACAGAAATTCCATACAGTTTTCCACCCGCAATCAGCAGGATTGGTGGAAAGGTATAACGCTACTCTAAAATCAAAGTTGGCAAAAATACTGGCTTCCACGTCTCTAAAGTGGCCAGATGCCCTACCTTTGGCATTGTTGTCCATAAGATCGGTGCCACATTCACGATCAGGTCTTACCCCCTATGAGGTGGTGTTTGGGAGACCGATGAACATTTGGGGAATTCCTAAGCCACGCCCCATACATGATGTTCCTTGTGTTCTGATGAATGATTATTTGGCACAGTTAACCGACAGTTTGATTTCTATTCATCAACAGGTTCGAGAAGCTCTTCCTGACAGATCTACAGGTGAGGCCCACGAACTCCGTCCTGGTGACCATGTAATGGTCAAGGTCTTCGACAGATCGAACAGCTTGGAGCCAAGGTGGCGAGGACCAGAGCAGGTGCTCCTTGCGACAAGGACAGCAGTTCGAGTGACAAACAGAAAGAATTGGATCCACAGCACACACTGCAAACGCGTGTCGCCTGCCTTGGTGGAACCTGCTGTGTTGACCGACCATCGAGAGATTCTGGAGACGGAGAAAGGCCAAGCTATCTCACCTGACGAATCTGCGGAAGTCTTCCCGGACCACACGATCACTGGAGTATCCAGATATCAATTGAGACCGAGGAAAGAATCTGCAGTTTTGAAAAAGACTGGTTGAGCTACCGCCCTGGGTTAGTGAAACGGAGAGCCATTGTGGCAAGGGGAGGGGGATCAGCCCTGTATTAGTGTAGTGACACCCGCTTTGGCCCATGGTGAAGAAATCAGCGGCTGCCCAGGGAGAAGAGCTCCAACGATTGTTTTTAACAAGTTTTCAGAAAGATCAATCATTACTGCTGCTAAAATGACCAACAAAAGAATCATTTGTGCTGTAGGGTTTGTTGTTGCTATGGTGGCTATGGCAGCAATTACGTGGTACATCGAGAAGGTGGCTCCTGTTCGACAGCTTTTTGTTGCCACTACGCCAGTACCCGTGGAACACCACTACTTTACTCTTCCTTACCATGAGCAAAAGCATCGACAATCTTATCTAAACAATACCTTTATCCAGATGTTGCACCATACTCACAATGCTACAAATACTACCAACTGTTGGGTGTGTGGGATGATACCTGCACATCAAAAGAAAGAAGGAACACCTTTTATTCCTCTTCCATTTTCTCACAATGGTTCTTGTCAAGCTTGGTATGCGCTCTTGTTTGCATATGGAAAGCCTTCAGTAGGTGGGATTATTTTTCAACTTAATAAAGTGTGTTATCAAAATAAAGAAGGTTATCCACAAGCCAAAGGGACTAAATGGGAATGGGAAGAGTATCAACCGGACAATATTTCAACACCATATGTTTTCACAAATGTGAGAATAATAAAGAACATTGGACCTTTTGTGATTTCTGTGACAAAAGCTAAAGCAGATTTGTGTATCTGTAGTGTTGGAAGAATTCCAGTGGGGAGGAGCGAGTGTACTGTAATCCTGACCATTGAAGGTGCCAATAAGAGCACTTTCACAGCCTCGCATAATACGTATTTTGTGTGCGGAAATAACGGATATTATCAATTACCTGTTGGGTGGTCAGGAATCTGCTATGTATCTTTTCTGTTGCCCCCTGTGTTTCTGGCACCTGCATTGTATCACCGTGATTTTAAACTGTACAATGATATTTCCAAAAACAGAAATAAGAGGACAATAAGTATGGATGAAGTTGACCAAACTGACACTACCCTACAACAATATGTTGATTTCAACTTGGGCTTATTTTTCTTTGTGGGTGCTGCATTAAACAGCAGGAAAATCCGACGACTAACTCGTGTTGTGGAAGCTGTTACCAATCAGACAGCTATGGCACTTGGGAACATTACAGAAGAACTACAGATTGCAAGGATTGTAGCACTCCAGAATAGGATGGTGCTAGACGTGATTTTGGCTGATCGAGGTGGTGCATGTCGCATCATCGGTAGCAGCTGTTGTGTATTCATACCAGATCACTCACCTTCAGTATATGACGCAATATCAAAACTGCATAAGATTGCTGCAGAAATTCATCCAGAGACTGGTACTTGGACTTTTGCTGGATGGTTTTGGACTCTTGTTTCTGCTTGGGGCTGGAAGCTACTGACTATCCTGTGTGTAATAATTACAATATTTTTTACATGCTGCGTATGTATCCAATGTGGTCCAATGCTTTGCTCCATTTGCATCTCTGCTTGTATACCTGCCAGAGGGAACGTTGCTGAAACAAAGGCCCAACAAATGTTGAATAAAGAGGTGGCCGAAATAATGTTAATAGATGTACGGGATGAATATCTAGATTACCCCAGATAAACGAATGTCTTCAGCCAATGCTGAAAGGGTCGTCTGTTGTAATTTGGCAGCATTTAAGTTAAGCATTGGCTGAAGACAGCCTGTATTTAGAGGCTAAATTGTCCGCTTTGTGGAATCCATTTTGTATTTCTGTCAGCCATTTTGGCTGCCATGTGCTACCATGTGCTCGCCATGTGCTCTGTCCTACCTTCCTGTTAACTGCTCTTGAAATCTGCCTAGAGACAAGTTATATTTAGTTCTTTTTGCTTTGCACATGCTCAGTTGAGCTTGCAGCTGTTCCGAGTTTATAAATGTCAGGATGTGTCTACTAGAAGTAGAAACTGTTAGCTCCACCCACTTGTCGACTGTGCATTCTCTGTATGACCTTATATGTACCTAAAACCAGCATTTGTGTTTGTACCGCCTCCATTTGAGCCCCTGTGTGGGTATAAAAGGACCATGGTCCTTCCATTCAGTGTGCTACTTCATGCATTACTGAAGGGTGATGTGTGAATGTTAGCTCCACCTTATAAGGTTTAATAAACTCTGTCTTTTCTATTCCAGTTTCTATTGCCAACTTCTTCCTAAGTGTCTGAGGACTCTGTGCAGAGAAGGGAGAACCCCTAAGCACTGGTAGGCCTTACTGAGGGTAACTACTACACCAACTGGCCCGGTGCACTCTGGGATGCACTATTTGCCGTTTATTGTTCGCTACTTGGTCTCCTCGCCAAATGTGCATTTAAATGTAGATTTCACCGTTCATTCTGCTAACATTCCTTGATGGAGAAACCTTAAACCTCACTAAAGGATATTAATTTGAGACCAATGTTACTGGCCAAGGATGCTTTAAAATGCAACAATGGCTGTATCTTGTCCAGAAAAATGTTCCCCATAGTATTCAGAATTCGACAGCAGTGAAGAGAGCCCCGAAAAGACATTTCGACCCAGGTTCTGAATATGGACCCCCGCCCCATTGCTCAAAGTGACCCCCCGCCCCTAAGTTTGGCTCTAGTTGCGCCCCTGCTACTGACTACTGACTACAGATTACTTCCGCTCCGAGGTTACAGCGCGCGCGGGAGGCGGGTGCACATGGACCTGTCTCCATCACCATCAACCCTCTGGCTGAAAGCTGCCTGGACAGGAAACCATGAAGGGCCATGCCCTCCGCTGAGCTGGCATCCCCCCTCCCTGCCCAGTAGCCCTGCCAGGGGGCCACAATCAAGCACACATCCAGGATACGTGCTGTGTTGTAGCTCGTAGTGCTCAGTGTCGATGTGACACAAGTGCCAGGCCGAGAGGGCTGGGGCCGAGTCTCTACTCAGCCCTCGGTGGCTTAGTCTGTATGGATGCGAGGGGTAACTCCTGTACCGCGAGTCTCTTTGTATCAAAGCATCTTGTCTTCATGTGCCCTCTGTCTGTGAGTATGGGGGTACCTCGGAGGGCATTCCATATGTCCTCTGCCTGTGAGTATGGGCGTACATCGGAGGGCATTCCATATGTCCTCTGCTGCCGGTGAGTATGGGGGTACCTCGGAGGGCATTCCATGTGCCCTCTTTCTGTGAGTATGGCGGTACCTCGGAGGGCATTCCATATGTCCTCTGTCTGTGAGTATGGGGGTACCTCGGAGGACATTCCATCTGTCCTCTGTCGGTGAGTATGGGGGTACCTCGGAGGGCATTCCATATGTCCTCTGTCTGTGAGTATGGGGGTACCTCGGAGGACATTCCCTGTGCCCTCTGTCTGTGAGTATGTGGGTACCTCGGAGGGCATTCCATATGTCCTCTGCCTGTGAGTATGGGGGTACCTCAGAGAGGCAATTTCTGTGCCCTCTGTCTGTAAGTATGAGTGTACCTCGAAGGGGCATTTCCCGTGCCCTCTGCCTGTGAGTATGGGTGTATCTTCGGTAGGGGCATTTCCTGTGCCCTCTGTCTGTAAGCAAGGGGATAACTCGGAGGGGCATTTCCTGTGCCCTCTGTCTGTGAGTATGGGGGGTACCTCGGAGGGGCATTTCCTGTGCCCTCTGTCTGTGAGTACGGGGGTATCTCAGAAGGGCATTTCCTGTGCCCTCTGTCTGTGAGTATGGGGGTATCTCAGAAGGGCATTTCCTGTGCCCTCTGTCTGTGAGTTCCGGGTTATCTCAGAAGGGCATTTCCTGTGTCCTCTGTGAGTACGGGGGTATATCAGAAGGGCATTTCCTGTGCCCTCTGTCTGTGAGTTCCGGGTTATCTCAGAAGGGCATTTCCTGTGTCCTCTGTGAGTACGGGGGTATCTCAGAAGGGCATTTCCTGCGCCCTCTGTCTCCAGCTCCAATGCCTGACTCAAGAGCTGACGCACCGTGTTCTCTTGGTGCTCACAGCTGCTTGGATACTTTAACACGCCGAACACGGAGAAGCTCTCCACGTCTCTGCCTGTAATTCTCTCCCAGCCTCTCCATTTTCCTATTAGCCTCTGATGAATTCTCGGCGGCGCCGGGCTTTGGTAACCTTTCACGGTCCTCTTATTAGAGGCTTCAAACGACACCAGATGCAGACACCCTGCTTGTGATTGGAGTCACTTAAGTTTGGAATCTGCATAATTCCGAGGAAGTAGGTGAGAACGTGACCTTTCCCGGCGAAGGCGACATCTTCATCAATCAAGGTTACCTTGTACCGTGGCGAATCTATCTCTGCGCGCAGAAAGCGCCGGGGATCACACGGCGCCGCAGGGAGAGAGCCGGGAACCCTTGCGGGGAGAGGAAGTGCGCAGCGATTCGGTGACTGAGACCGGGGATGGAGGGAGCTGCGGCGGCATGTGCAGCGCTGCGAGGACTTAGGCTGTGGAATAAACAGCGCTGCGAAGACCCAGGCGTCTCATCTTCATGCTTCAACACCCTGCGCATGCTCCGCAAGATCTTCAGATGGATCCCCACTGAAACCAGGAAGACCGTCACCCAGGCACTCGTCACCAGCCGACTGGACTATGGGAACACCCTCTACGCCGGAACCACAGCCAAACTTCAAAAGAGACTCCAGCGCATCCAGAACGCCTCCGCACGACTCATCCTGGACATCCCCCGACACAGCCACATCACCGTGCACCTGAAAGACCTGCACTGGCTCCCCGTCAGCAAGAGAATCACGTTCAGACTCCTCACCCACGCACACAAGGCCCTCCACGACCTGGGCCCAAAGTACCTCAACGACCGCATGACCTTCTACACGCCCACACGCCAGCTACGATCAACCAGCCACGCCCTCGCCACCGTACCACGCATCCGCAGAACCACCGCCGGAGGAAGATCCTTCTCCTACCTGGCAGCCAAGACCTGGAACTCCTCCCCACTCACCTTCGGCGAACCCAGGACCATCTCTCCTTCAGGAAGCAGCTCAAGACCTGGCTGTTCGAGCAGTAACTTACCCCCTCCCCCAGCGCCTTGAGACCCTCCCGGGTGAGTAGCGCGCTCTATAAATGCCGTGATTGATTGATTGATTGAGGCGCGAGGCATCAATAGCGCTGCGAGGACCCAGGCAGAAGGCATGGACAGCGCTGCAAAGACCAAGCTGTGGAATAACCAGCGCTGCGAGGGCGCGAGGCATGAACAGCGCTGCAAAGACCCAGGCTGTGGAATAAACAGCGCTGCAAAGACCCAGGCTGTGGAATAAACAGCGCTGAGAGGACTTAGGCTGTGGAATAACCAGCGCTGCGAAGGCCCAGGCGCGAGGCATGAACAGCGCTGCAAAGACCCAGGCTGTGGAATAAACAGCGCTGCGAGGGCCCAGGCGCGAGGCATGAACAGAGCTGCGAAGACCAAGGCTGTGGAATAAACAGCGCTGCGAGGGCCCAGGCGCGAGGCATGAACAGCGCTGCAAAGACCAAGGTTGTGGAATAACCAACTCTGCGAGGGCCCAGGCGCGAGGCATGAACAGAGCTGCGAAGACCAAGGCTGTGGAATAAACAGCGCTGCGAGGGCCCAGGCGCGAGGCATGAACAGCGCTGCAAAGACCAAGGCTGTGGAATAAACAGCGCTGCAAAGACCAAGGCTGTGGAATAAACAGCGCTGCGAAGACCAAGGCTGGAGGCATGAACAGCGCTGCAAGGACATTGGGGGATGATTAACATATTTACAAACATTAAAACCTCTCGCAGTCTGTGGAGACTCCATTAAAACCATCGGGGCATATTATCAAGAACGGCGTTAACAATTATCGCCAGTTTAGCGGCAGAAAACTGCCGCTAAAGCGGCAATAATGGGCTTGATAATATGCCCTTGAGAATTCCAATAGAAGTCCATGTTCTGGTGTGAACCTGGGCTTCTATTGGAATTCTCCAGGGCATATTATCAAGCCCATTATTGCCGCTTTAGCGGCAGTTTTCTGCCGCTAAACCGGCGATAATTTTAACGCCGTTCTTGATAATATGCCCCATCGTTCTTTTGCTGATGCATTTCTGGTATTAACATAAAAAGGGTTGAAATATTCTTCTTTGAGGTACAAAAGCTGAATAAACGAAAAGAATGTCCTGTTTTTCATGTACTGTATGCATATGGCACTTTTATGGTCGCTATGGCCGAAATAAAGTTATTATTGACTTGAAAATAATATGAATAAACTCCGAGTCTCGACTCCTTTATGATAAAGGTGCAGATCCGTTCCTTGTTTTCTCACCTCTCCCGCGCTCCTGTCACGCGCCTGAAGCCGAGCGCGTGCACTTCTAGCGCTCAGGAGCTGCGCCTGCTGCGTGTGCACGAGGCACTGCAAGGTAAGGTTGCATCGTCTGTGCTTATCTGAGTTATTTATATGCAGCAGACCGGAAGCAGTGATGGACACCCACCTTAGTACTCACTTGGGGGATGAGATTTTTTAAATGAAACTTGAATTCCCTTGGGGAGCAGCTGGCCAAGTGTCACAGCAGAGCTCAAAAAGTTGCGGTGCCCTGGAGGAGTTCTGGGGGAGGGCACCGGACGACCCCACCGTAAATAATCCCCACCTAGCAGCTTCCGAGGATACTACGAAAGCAGGGATTGGATGCAAACCCCAGAGAATCACAGCTGCGAGCCCAACTGAAACATGCCTCGAGATAGCCACTGCACTTTACAAGCGATACATTCATTCATTCAGTCATCCGTTTAACTGCCACCGACTGTGACGCACTGCTTTCCAGCACTGGCTGTCTGTGATACATTGTATCACCTCTAGAGACACACTGCATCAATCATCAACTGTCTGTGATACACTGTATCACCTCAGAGATACACTGCATCAACCATTAACTGTCTGTGATACACTGTATCACCTCAGAGATACACTGCATCAACCATTAACTGTCTGTGATACACTGTATCACCTCAGAGACACACTGAATTCCATCATTAATTGTCTGTGATACACTGTATCCCCTCAGAGATACACTGCATCAACCATTAACTGTCTGTGATACACTGTATCACCTCAGAGACACACTGAATTCCATCATTAATTGTCTGTGATACACTGTATCACCTCAGACACATACTGCATTCCATCATTAACTGTCTGTGATACACTGTATCACCTCAGAGACACACTGAATTCCAGCACTGGCTGTCTGTGATACATTGTATCACCTCTAGAGACACACTGCATCAATCATCAACTGTCTGTGATACACTGTATCACCTCAGAGATACACTGCATTCCATCATTAACTGTCTGTGATACATTGTATCCCCTCAGAGATACACTGCATTCCATCATTAACTGTCTGTGATACATTGTATCCCCTCAGAGATACACTGCATCAACCATTAACTGTCTGTGATACATTGTATCCCCTCAGAGACACACTGAATTCCATCATTAACTGTCTGTGATACACTGTATCACCTTATAGACTCACTGCATTCCAACATTAACTGTCTGTGATACATTGTATCACCTCAGACACATACTGCATTCCATCATCAACTGTCTGTGATGCACTGTATCACCTCAGAGATACACTGCATCAACCATTAACTGTCTGTGATACACTGTATCACCTCAGAGACACACTGCATTCCATCATTAACTGTCTGTGATACATTGTATCCCCTCAGAGATACACTGCATCAACCATTAACTGTCTGTGATACACTGTATCACCTCAGAGACACACTGAATTTCATCATTAATTGTATGTGATACACTGTATCACCTCCGAAACACACTGCATTTCATCATTAATTGTCTGTGTTACACTGTATCACCTCAGACACATACTGCATTCCATCATTAACTGTCTGTGATACACTGTATAACCTCAGAGATACACTGCATCAACCATCAACTGTCTGTGATACATTCTATCCCCTCAGAGACACACTGCATTCCATCATTAACTGTCTGTGATACTAACCCTGGGCGGAGTTTGCGGAGTTGCGCTACGCAAATCACCGTGAAGTAGAAAAAAAACTCAGCCGCGCTACGCAGAGCTCCGCAAGCGGCGGAGTGCGATAGAAAAATGCAGTTTGCGGTGAATTTCAGTGCCAGATGCTTGTCCGCACTGTGCAATCATCGCGAACGGCAGCATGCACAGCACAAGCGAGCGCTGCTTTCCTTTCTGCCGCTCGAGTAGATTTTTACTTGAGAAGCAGCTTTCTCAACGCGAACGGTCGCGGGCATACGCGACCACTCGCAATGAGAAACCCGACCCCCCGCGTTGAGAAATCTCGCCGGGAGGTTTATTTTCCACGCTCCCGCTCGCCAACTTGAAGTTGACGATCGCGAACGAGGAAATATCTCGCCGGGAGGTGGATTTTCCTCGCTCGCCAACTTGACGTTGGTGAACGCGAGCGAGGAAAAAAACTCCACTCCGCAAAGCAGAGTTTTTCGGAACTCCGCGAGCTCCGCGTAACGCAGAGTGCGGAAAACTCCGCAAACTCCGCAAGCGGAGCGGAGTTCACCGCCCAGGGTTATGTGATACACTGTATCACATCAGAGACACACGGCATTCCATCATCAACTGTCTCTGATACACTGTTTCACCTCAGAGACACACTGCATTCCATCATTAACTGTCTGTGATACACTGTATCCCCTCAGAGATACACTGCATTCAATCATCAACTGTCTGTGATACACTGTATCAACTCAGAGACACACTGCACTCCATCATTAACTGTCTGTGATACACTGAATCACCTCAGAGACTCACTGCCTTACATCATTAACTGTCTGTGATACACTGTATCCCCCTCAGAGACACCCCCAGAGACACACTGCATTCCATTATTTAATGTCTGCGATACACTGTATCACCTCAGAGATACACTCCATTCCATCATTAACTGTCTGTGATACACTGTATCACCTCAGAGACACACTGCATTCCATCATAAACTGTCTATGATACATTGTATCACCTCAGAGACACACTACATTCCATCATTAACTGTCTGTGATACACTGGATCACATCAGAGACACACTGCATTCCATTATTTAATGTCTGTGATACACTGTATCACCTCAGAGACACACTGCATTCCATCATTCATTGTCTGTGATACACTGTATCACCTCCGAAACACACTGCATTTCATCATTAATTGTCTGTGTTACACTGTATCACCTCCGAAACACACTGCATTTCATCATTAATTGTCTGTGTTACACTGTATCCCCTCAGAGACACACTGCATTCCATCATTAACTGTCTGTGATACACTGTATCACCTCAGAGACACACTGCATTCCATTATTTACTGTCTGTGATACACTGTATCACCTCAGAGACACACTGCATTCCATCATTAACTGTCTGTGATACACTGTCTTACCTCAGAGACACACTGCATTCCATGATTTACCATCTGTGATGCATTGTATCCCCTAAGAGACACACTGCATTCCATCATTAACTGCCTGTGATACACTGTCTTACCTCAGAGACACACTGCATTCCATGATTTACCATCTGTGATACACTGGATCCCCCCAGAGACACACTGCATTCCATTATTTAATGTCTGCGATACACTGTATCACCTCAGAGATACACTGCATTCCATCATTAATTGTCTGTGATACACTGTATCACCTCAGACACATACTGCATTCCATCGTCAACTGTCTGTGATACACTGAATCACCTCAGAGACACACTGCATTCCATCATTAACTGTCTGTGATACACTGTATCACCTCAGAGACACACTGCATTCCATCATTCATTGTCTGTGATACACTGTATCACCTCCGAAACACACTGCATTTCATCATTAATTGTCTGTGTTACACTGTATCACCTCCGAAACACACTGCATTTCATCATTAATTGTCTGTGTTACACTGTATCCCCTCAGAGACACACCGCATTCCATCATTAACTGTCTGTGATACACTGTATCACCTCAGAGACACACTGCATTCCATCATTAACTGTCTGTGATACACTGTATCACCTCAGAGACACACTGCATTCCATCATTAACTGTCTGTGATACACTGTATCACCTCAGAGACACACTGCATTCCATCATAAACTGTCTGTGATACATTGTATCCCCTCAGAGACACACTACATTCCATCATTAACTGTCTGTGATACACTGTATCACCTCAGAGACACACTGCATTCCATCATTAACTGTCTGTGATACACTGTATCACCTCAGAGACACACTGCATTCCATCATTAACTGTCTGTGATACACTGTATCACCTCAGAGACACACTGCATTCCATCATAAACTGTCTGTGATACATTGTATCCCCTCAGAGACACACTACATTCCATCATTAACTGTCTGTGATACATTGTATCACCTCAGACACATACTGCATTCCATCATTCATTGTCTGTGATGCATTGTATCCCCTCAGAGACACACTGCATTCCATCATTAACTGTCTGTGATACACTGTATCACCTCAGAGACACACTGCATTCCATTATTTACTGTCTGTGATACACTGTATCACCTCAGAGACACACTGCATTCCATCATTAACTGTCTGTGATACACTGTCTTACCTCAGAGACACACTGCATTCCATGATTTACCGTCTGTGATGCATTGTATCCCCTAAGAGATACACTACATTCCATCATTAACTGTCTGTGATACACTGTCTTACCTCAGAGACACAGTGCACTCCATCATTAACTGTCTGTGATACACTGTATCACCTCAGAGACACACTGCTTCCATCATTAACTGTCTGTGATACACTGTCTTACCTCAGAGACACTCTGCATTCCATCATTAACTGTCTGTGATACATTCTATCACCTCAGAGACACACTGCATTCCATCATTAACTGTCTGTGAT
This sequence comes from Calotriton arnoldi, assembly GCA_963921515.1. Classification (NCBI taxonomy): domain Eukaryota; kingdom Metazoa; phylum Chordata; class Amphibia; order Caudata; family Salamandridae; genus Calotriton; species Calotriton arnoldi. Next base: position 1,569,399 of record CAWUFW010003778.1, read on the forward strand.
ACACTGTCTTACCTCAGAGACACACTGCATTCCATCATTAACTGTCTGTGATACACTGTCTTACCTCAGAGACACACTGCATTCCATCATTAACTGTCTGTGATACACTGTCTTACCTCAGAGACACACTGCATTCCATCATTAACTGTCTGCGATACACTGTCTTACCTCAGAGATACACTACATTCCATCATTAACTGTCTGTGATACACTGGAGGATCACATCAGAGACACACTACATTCCATCATTAACTGTTTGTGATACACTGTATCCCCTCAGAGACACACTGCATTCCATCATTAACTGCCTGTGATACATTGTATCCCCTCAGAGACACACTACATTCCATCATTAACTGTCTGTGATACACTGTATCACCTTATAGACTCACTGCATTCCAACATTAACTGTCTGTGATACACTGTATTACCTCAGAGACACACTGCATTACATCATTAATTGTCTGCGATGCACTGTATCACCTCAGAGACTCACTGCATTCCATCATTAACTGCCTGTGATACACTCTTTTACCTCAGAGACACACTGCATTCCATCATTAACTGTCTGTGATACACTGTATCACCTCAGAGACACACTGCACTCAATCACTAACTGTCTGTGATACACTGTATCCCCTCAGAGACACACTGCATTCCATCATTAACTGTCTGTGATACACTGTATCACCTCAGAGGCACACTGCATTACAGCATTAACTGCCTGTGATACACTGTTTCACCTTAGAGACACACTGCATTTCATCATTAACTGTCTGTGATACACAGTTTCACCTCAGCGACACACTGCATTCCATTATTTAATGTCTGTGATACACAGTTTCACCTCAGAGACACACTGCATTCCATTATTTAATGTCTGTGATACACAGTTTCACCTCAGAGACACACTGCATTCCATTATTTAATGTCTGTGATACACAGTTTCACCTCAGAGACACTCTGCATTCCATCATTAACTGTCTGTGATACACTGTCTTACCTCAGAGACACACTGCATTCCATGATTTACCATCTGTGATGCATTCTATCACCTCAGAGACACACTGCATTCCATTATTTAATGTCTGTGATACACAGTTTCACCTCAGAGACACACTGCATTCCATTATTTAATGTCTGTGATACACTGTATCACCTCAGAGGCACACTGCATTACAGCATTAACTGCCTGTGATACACTGTTTCACCTTAGAGACACACTGCATTTCATCATTAACTGTCTGTGATACATTCTATCCCCTCAGAGACACACTGCATTCCATTATTTAATGTCTGTGATACACTGTATCACCTCAGAGGCACACTGCATTACAGCATTAACTGCCTGTGATACACTGTTTCACCTTAGAGACACACTGCATTTCATCATTAACTGTCTGTGATACATTCTATCCCCTCAGAGACACACTACATTCCATCATTAACTGTCTGTGATACATTCTATCCACTCAGAGACACACTGCATTCCATTATTTATAGTCTGTGATACACTGTTTCACCTTAGAGACACACTGCATTCCATCATTAACTGTCTGTGATACATTTTATCCCCTCAGAGACACACTGCATTCCATCATTAACTGTCTGGGATACATTTTGTCCCCTCAGAGACACACTGCATTCCATTATTTACTGTTTGTGATGCACTGTATCACCTCAGAGACACACTGCATTCCATTATTTACTGTCTGTGATACACTGAATCACCTCAGAGACACACTGCATTCCATCATTAACTGTCTGTGATACACAGTTTCACCTCAGAGACACACTGAATTACATCATAAACTGTCTGTGATACATTCTATCACCTCATAGACACACTGCATTCCATTATTTATAGTCTGTGATACACTGTATCACCTCAGAGACACACTGCATTCCATCATTAACTGTCTGTGATACACTGTATCACCTCAGAGATACACTGCATTCCATCATTAACTGTCTGTGATACATTCTATCACCTCAGAGATACACTGCATTCCATCAACTGTCTGTGATACACAGTTTCACCTCAGAGACACACTGCATTCCATCATAAACTGTCTGTGATACATTCTATCACCTCAGAGACACACTGCATTCCATTATTTATAGTCTGTGATACACTGTATCCCCTCAGAGACACACTGCATTCCATTATTTACTGTCTGTGATACACAGTTTCACCTCAGAGACACACTGCATTCCATCATTAACTGTCTGTGATACATGTTATCCCCTCTGAGACACACTGCATTCCATTATTTATTGTCTGTGATACACAGTTTCACCTCAGAGACACACTGCATTCCATTATTTATTGTCTGTGATACACAGTTTTACCTCAGAGACACACTGCATTCCATCATTCATTGTCTGTGATGCATTGTATCCCCTCAGAGACACACTGCATTCCATCATTAACTGTCTGTGATACACTGTATCACCTCAGAGACACACTGCATTCCATCATTAACTGTCTGTGATACATTGTATCCCCTCAGAGACACACTACATTCCATCATTAACTGTCTGTGATACATTTTGTCCCCTCAGCGACCCACTGCTTTCCATTATTTACTGTCTGTGATGCACTGTTTCAACTCACAAACTGCGTGTGATATATTGTGTTCCATCACTGAGTCTCTGTGACACACTGCAATCCATCATTAACTGTCTGTGATACACTGTATAACCACAGAGACACACTACATTCCATCATTAACTGCCTGTGATACATTGTATCCCCTCAGAGACACACTGCATTCCATTATTTAATGTCTGTGATACACTGTATCACCTCAGAGGCACACTGCATTACAGCATTAACTGCCTGTGATACACTGTTTCACCTTAGAGACACACTGCATTTCATCATTAACTGTCTGTGATACATTCTATCCCCTCAGAGACACACTACATTCCATCATTAACTGTCTGTGATACATTCTATCCCCTCAGAGACACACTGCATTCCATTATTTATAGTCTGTGATACACTGTTTCACCTTAGAGACACACTGCATTCCATCATTAACTGTCTGTGATACATTTTATCACCTCAGAGGCACACTGCATTACAGCATTAACTGTCTGTGATACACTGTATCACCTCAGAGACACACTGCATTCCATCATTAACTGTCTGTGATACACTGTATTACCTCAGAGATACACTCCATTCCATCATTAACTGTCTGTGATACACTGTATAACCTCAGAGATACACTGCATTCCATCATAAACTGTCTGTGATACATTGTATCCCCTCAGAGACACACTACATTCCATCATTAACTGTCTGTGATACACTGTATAACCTCAGAGATACACTCCATTCCATCATTAACTGTCTATGATACACTGTATAACCTCAGAGACACACTGCATTACATCATTAATTGTCTGCGATGCACTGTATCACCTCAGAGGCACACTGCATTCCATTATTTATAGTCTGTGATACACTGTATCACCTCAGAGACACACTGCATTCCATTATTTATAGTCTGTGATACACTGTATCACCTCAGAGACACTCTGCATTCCATCATTAACTGTCTGTGATACATTTTATCCCCTCAGAGACACACTGCATTCCATCATTAACTGTCTGTGATACATTCTATCACCTCAGAGACACACTGCATTCCATTATTTATAGTCTGTGATACACTGTATCACCTCAGAGACACACTGCATTCCATTATTTATAGTCTGTGATACACTGTATCACCTCAGAGACACACTGCATTCCATCATTAACTGTCTGTGATACATTCTATCACCTCAGAGACACACTGCATTCCATTATTTATAGTCTGTGATACACTGTATCACCTCAGAGACACACTGCATTCCATCATTAACTGTCTGTGATACATTTTATCCCCTCAGAGACACACTACATTCCATCATTAACTGTCTGTGATACATTTTGTCCCCTCAGAGACACACTACATTCCATCATTAACTGTCTGTGATACATTTTGTCCCCTCAGAGACACACTACATTCCATCATTAACTGTCTGTGATACATTTTGTCCCCTCAGAGACACACTACATTCCATCATTAACTGTCTGTGATACATTTTGTCCCCTCAGAGACACACTACATTCCATCATTAACTGTCTGTGATACATTTTATCACCTTAGAGACACACTGCATTCCATCAATAATTGTCTGTGCTACACTGTATCACCTCAGAGGCACACTGCATTACAGCATTAACTGTCTGTGATACACTGTATCACCTCAGAGACACACTGCATTCCATCATTAACTGTCTGTGATACACTGTATTACCTCAGAGATACACTCCGTTCCATCATTAACTGTCTGTGATACACTGTATAACCTCAGAGATACACTGCATTCCATCATAAACTGTCTGTGATACATTGTATCCCCTCAGAGACACACTACATTCCATCATTAACTGTCTGTGATACACTGTATAACCTCAGAGATACACTCCATTCCATCATTAACTGTCTGTGATACACTGTATAACCTCAGAGACACACTGCATTACATCATTAATTGTCTGCGATGCACTGTATCACCTCAGAGGCACACTGCATTCCATTATTTATAGTCTGTGATACACTGTATCACCTCAGAGACACACTGCATTCCATTATTTATAGTCTGTGATACACTGTATCACCTCAGAGACACTCTGCATTCCATCATTAACTGTCTGTGATACATTTTATCCCCTCAGAGACACACTGCATTCCATCATTAACTGTCTGTGATACATTCTATCACCTCAGAGACACACTGCATTCCATTATTTATAGTCTGTGATACACTGTATCACCTCAGAGACACACTGCATTCCATTATTTATAGTCTGTGATACACTGTATCACCTCAGAGACACACTGCATTCCATCATTAACTGTCTGTGATACATTCTATCACCTCAGAGACACACTGCATTCCATTATTTATAGTCTGTGATACACTGTATCACCTCAGAGACACACTGCATTCCATCATTAACTGTCTGTGATACATTTTATCCCCTCAGAGACACACTACATTCCATCATTAACTGTCTGTGATACATTTTGTCCCCTCAGAGACACACTACATTCCATCATTAACTGTCTGTGATACATTTTGTCCCCTCAGAGACACACTACATTCCATCATTAACTGTCTGTGATACATTTTGTCCCCTCAGAGACACACTGCATTCCATTATTTACTGTCTGTGAGGCACTGTTTCAACTCACAAACTGCGTGTGATATATTGTGTTCCATCACTGAGTCTCTGTGACACACAGACAGTTAATGATGGAATGTAGTGCAATCCATCATTAACTGTCTGTGATACATTTTATCCCCTCAGAGACACACTGCATTCCATCATTAACTGTCTGTGATACATTCTATCACCTCAGAGACAAACTGCATTCCATCATTAACTGCCTGTGATACATTTTATCCCCTCAGAGACACACTGCATTCCATCATTAACTGTCTGTGATACATTTTGTCCCCTCAGAGACACACTGCATTCCATCATTAACTGTCTGTGATACACTGGATCACCTCAGAGACACACTGCATTCCATCATTAACTGTCTGTGATACATTGTATCCCCTCAGAGACACACTGCATTCCATCATAAACTGTCTGTGATACACTGTATCACCTCAGAGACCCACTGCATTCCATCATTAACTGTCTGTGATACATTCTATCACCTCAGAGACAAACTGCATTCCATCATTAACTGCCTGTGATACATTTTATCCCCTCAGAGACACACTGCATTCCATCATTAACTGTCTGTGATACATTTTGTCCCCTCAGAGACACACTGCATTCCATCATTAACTGTCTGTGATACACTGGATCACCTCAGAGACACACTGCATTCCATCATTAACTGTCTGTGATACATTGTATCCCCTCAGAGACACACTGCATTCCATCATAAACTGTCTGTGATACACTGTATCACCTCAGAGACCCACTGCATTCCATCATTAACTGTCTGTGATACACTGTATCACCTCAGAAACACAGCATTCGATCATTAACTGTCTGTGATACATTTTGTCCCCTCAGAGACACACTGCATTCCATCATTAACTGTCTGTGATACATTTTATCCCCTCAGAGACACACTACATTCCATCATTAACTGTCTGTGATACATTTTGTCCCCTCAGAGACACACTACATTCCATCATTAACTGTCTGTGATACATTTTGTCCCCTCAGAGACACACTACATTCCATCATTAACTGTCTGTGATACATTTTGTCCCCTCAGAGACACACTGCATTCCATTATTTACTGTCTGTGATGCACTGTTTCACCTTAGAGACACACTACATTCCGTCATTAACTGTCTGTGATACATTTTGTCCCCTCATGGACACACTACATTCCATCATTAACTGTCTGTGATACATTTTGTCCCCTCAGAGACACACTGCATTCCATTATTAACTGTCTGTGATACATTTTGTCCCCTCATGGACACACTACATTTCATCATTAACTGTCTGTGATACATTTTGTCCCCTCAGAGACACACTGCATTCCATTATTTACTGTCTGTGATGCACTGTATCAACTCACAAACTGCGTGTGATATATTGTGTTCCATCACTGAGTCTCTGTGACACACTGCATTCCATCATTAACTGTCTGTGATACATTTTGTCCCCTCAGAGACACACTACATTCCATCATTAACTGTCTGTGATACATTTTGTCCCCTCAGAGACACACTACATTCCATCATTAACTGTCTGTGATACATTTTGTCCCCTCAGAGACACACTGCATTCCATCATTAACTGTCTGTGATACACTGTATCACCTCAGAGACACACTGCATTCCATCATTAACTGTCTGTGATACATTCTATCACCTCAGAGACACACTGCATTCCATTATTTATAGTCTGTGATACACTGTATCACCTCAGAGACACACTGCATTCCATCATTAACTGTCTGTGATACATTTTATCCCCTCAGAGACACACTGCATTCCATCATTAACTGTCTGTGATACATTGTGTCCCCTCAGAGACACACTACATTCCATCATTAACTGTCTGTGATACATTTTGTCCCCTCAGAGACACACTACATTCCGTCATTAACTGTCTGTGATACATTTTGTCCCCTCATGGACACACTACATTCCATCATTAACTGTCTGTGATACATTTTGTCCCCTCAGAGACACACTGCATTCCATTATTTACTGTCTGTGATGCACTGTCTTACCTCAGAGACACACTGCATTCCATTATTTACTGTCTGTGTTCCATTACTTACTGTCTGTGCTGCACTGTATCAACTCACAAACTGCGTGTGATATATTGTGTTCCATCACTGAGTCTCTGTGACACACTGCTTTCAATCATTAATTGTCTGTGATACACTGTATCACCTCAGAGACTGTGTGTGAGATATTGTGTTCGGTCACTGAGTCTCTGGTACACACTGCAATCCATCATTAACTGTCTGTGATACACTGTCTTACCTCAGAGACACACTACATTCCATCATTAACTGTCTGTGATACATTTTGTCCCCTCAGAGACACACTGCATTCCATTATTTACTGTCTGTCATGCACTGTATCAACTCACAAACTGCGTGTGATATATTGTGTTCCATCACTGAGTCTCTGTGACACACTGCTTTCAATCATTAATTGTCTGTGATACACTGTATCACCTCAGAGACTGTGTGTGAGATATTGTGTTCGGTCACTGAGTCTCTGGTACACACTGTATTGCAGCATTAACTAACTGACCTTCGGGCCCTGACTGATGCAGACCCCAGCACTTGCCACACACACCCTCCCAGCCATTTATTTATTTAAAGAGTTTACTATAACGCTGGCTAGAGCCGAGGGTATCAGAGCGCTTTACAACATTGTCATGGCATTGTCAGTCAATAACAACACAGTATAATTGAGGTGTGGAGTGGCACACCATTGTAGAGTCCTTGGGAGAAGCAAGCATAGCACGAGGCAGTGTTTCCAGAGTGAGCTGTGCATAAGAAGCTGCGCATCTGTTACTCTACCACCCAGCACAGAGCCTCGAGGCCACACCAGTGAATTGAAGCGCTATACTAACATTGCAATACAGGATTTTGGGGTCACTGTAGGTATTTAAAATCACCCCGTTGCTTTGTGGCTACGTCAGTGCATTTGACATCTCTATGCAGACATAGAAACCCGTACCATCCGCAAACATGGCTGCGACCGGTTCCTCACACGTCACGGATGCTGTGTGTGATGAGCGATCTCTCAAGCCTTCTCCTGGTGACGCGGCACGGTCTCTAAAGTGCCTAGAAGCCCTCCGCCTCCCACCAGGCGCCAGCCACACTGATTTAAGAGGCATAATGTGGGCTCGGGCGCGGGGCCATTACTCGCCTAAGCTGCTCTCGTGTTATTTGTTCACTCGAAGAATGTTGCGCCCCAGAACGAGCGCATTACGGCGAAAATTGTCGTGAAAACTCCATTACAACTTTATTGCTGGCAAATTGGAAGCAAAGCTTGTCTGTATTTCAATTACTCGGAGTTACCAGCTAGATAAATCCCTTTTTTGTTCTGTTTTCCGTCTCTAGACCCAATCTTGGAGCTGGTGATGAGAAAGCCCTTATTACAACTTACCAACATCTCGAGATTTTCTGAGCAATTTGTTGAAATTGACAATTAAGTTCTCGGTCTGAGGCTGGCAAGCGGCGGCCTCATCACCGCCTTTATCGGGCCGAGTCTGAGGCCTCGGAGGGTTTATTATCCCCGGCTCGGGGCCCCGCCGGGCCAGACCCCTGGCCCCAGAGGCGGCAGGCACTCGGCCCGAGCGGTGTCCTCGGGCTTACCTCTTATTTTTAACCCGAGCTCCAAGCACATTTATTCTCAACCGCCCCCACCCTCTCCCCTCCCCCCCACCGAGGCGCTGAGAAGAGAATACATGTGTGCAGGGGAACTACCTGTCTGCTCATCCGCCCCTGCAGCCGCAGAAATAAATCAGCAACGCCCCCCTCCCTCCCCCTCCAACACACGCACCCCCCCCCCCCGGCTGGGAACAAATTGTCCTTGATAGTGCGCTTGGAGGGCTTCTTGTGACCAACGAAATAAAATAATGAGCGCCTAGAACCGGGCTGCAGGCGCTGTCTGCTTTGAATATCTTGTACACCTCCTACTCGCCTCTACAGCACAAGTAGTGTTAGCCGAGAGTAGATGGGGTGGGAGCGGGGGGAACACACCGTCCGAGACCCCCCCAGCAGCAGTAGTGGCCAGCGAGCCATGGGCCCTGGTGCAAGGAAGGCACGGGGGCCCCCGGCTTCGGTTTGGATTATACTGACAGCAATACTCAAGGTCCAGTGGGGCCCCGTGGGCCCCGGTGCCACTGCGCCTGCTGCACCGATGGAAGCTAACTCCCTGCCCAGCAATAGCAACGAGCACCTGCTCCTGATCACACTTTACACTGACCCCGCCTGGGGGAGGCTGCTCCCAATTATAAAAAAAATAGCGATATTTTCTCTTCCTTTTTGGGCATCCTAGGGGTAGGGGGAATGAGTGGGAGAAGAGACAGTTTTATTTTTAGGAGGGAGAGGAAAACTTTTACCTTGCCACACATCAAATACAAGAAATGGATTGCAGAAATATGTGTAGTAAATCATGTGTGGTAAATCAAATGTGTCCACCCTGCACACTTACTATTGACATGCACACACCAGTGACAGTGATTTACATGTGTGCTTTCACCTGACTTCAAGTAAGCCTGGGCGGAGTTGCAAAAAAAGCTTTGCCAGCTCCACAAGCGGTGGAGTTTCTTTAGATAAATGCCGTTTGCAGTGATTTTCAGTGCCAGGTGCTTGTCCGCACTGTGCAATCATTGTGAACGGCATCATGCACAGCGCAAGTGGGCGCTGCGTCCTTTCTGCCGCTCGAGTTGATTTTTACTCGAGCGGCAGCTTTCTCAACGGGAACGGACGGTTTCTCAACGTGAGCGGTCGCGAGCATACGCGACCACTCGCAATGCAAAATCTGACCGCCCGCGTTGAGAAATCTCGCCGGGAGGTGGATTTTCCTCGCTCGCACCCGTATGCGAAAACATGAATTTTGGCTTCATGTAGGGGGGGGGGCTTGGATCCAAGGACCGGTACATACTTGACGTTGATGAACGCGAGCGAGGGAAAAAGCTCGGATCCGCTAAGCAAAGCAGAGTTTTTCGGAACTCTGCAAGTTCCACGAAATGCGGAGTGCGGAAAACCCCGCAAACTCCGCGAGCGGAGCGGAGTTCACCACCCAGATTCAACTTTAAGGCACTCAGTAACAAACGGGGCACTGACTGGTGTGTGTGCAAGTATGTGTGTGTGCATGTGTGCCCATGTGTGTGGGGTGACAGATCTAGAAGCAGGGTGGGAGTCCAAGAAAGAGTGCTGGCCTTTCGAGGGGTGACGTGTGTTCTGTGGGATTGCAAGACCCCCCTGGGTCTGGCCCTGGGCACACAGGGCACTCGCGGTGACGTTACAAAGAAGAGACAGTCTAAGCCCCCACGGGGTCTCTCCTGAGACATTTTTATCCAATATTGTTTGGCATCCTACAGGCTTGAATAAGCGAGAAAAGGAGTCATTAAATTGAAAGTCATTCCAAACAGACAACCCTCGCCGACATCATAAGAACCCACGGACTCAACATCATATCCTACACAGACGACACCCAACTCATCCTCTCGCTCACCGAAGACCGAAAGCCACCAGAAAAATCTTCTGCAACACCATGACGAGCGTCGCCGACTGGATGAGGACCAACGACCTGAAGCTCAACGCCGACAAGGCGGGAGTGCTGCTCTTCGGGAAGAACACGTCCCTGTGGGACAACTCCTGGTGGCCACACAAGCTTGGACCCATCCCCACACCCACAGACCACACCCACAACCTCGGCATCATCCTTGACAGCTAACTCACCTTGAAGCACCAAGCCAATGCAGTCCCTCCTCCTGCTTCTACACCCTCTGCACACTCTGAAAAATCTTCAGATGGATACCCGTCAACACCAGAAAGACCATCACCTAAGCCCCCGTCACCAGCGAGCCAGACTACAGAAACACGCTCTACACTGGTATTACGGACCAACTCCTCAAGAGACTGCAGACCATACAGAAAGCAGCGGCCAGACTCACCCTTAACCTCCCCAAGGGGACCCCCATCACCCCTCACCTAAGAAACCCCCATCAGCTCGCCATCCAGAGGAGATGCCAGTTCAAGATGCTGACACACGCCTACAAGGCCCACCATGACCAGAGTCCAGCATACATCAACCAGCGCCTAAACTTCCACCAACCCACTAGACAACTGCGGTCCGCCTCGTTCCTTCTCCTACCTCTCGGCCGAGTCATGGAATGATCCATCCCTTCACCTGCAAACACCGCCCTCTCTCGTGGAATTCAGCAGGAGACTCAACATGGATCTTCAACTAAGACCAGTGAAACCTCAGCACCCAGATACCCCCAAGGGTGAAGAGCAGCGCTTTATAAATGAGTGATTGATTGAAACAGGAGGCCACAAAATACGTTTCACATGGAATCCGAAACATCTTTAGGATGACATTTTCGGGCCTGATTCACAAGTTTTGTAGTACTACAAAACTTACTATAAAGTGCTAATCACAAACTGCACCTTTGTAGTAACTTATACCTTTGAGTAAGTTCACTACTCCTTGATATTCACAAACCGCACTGTTGTAGTAAGTCCCGCCCTGCATTATTTTCCATGCGAGGCTGTCACAGCACCAGTGGATGGATATGTGTGGGGCTGGACTTACTAAAAAAGTGTAAGTTACTACAAAAGGGCAGTCTGTGAATATCAAAAAGTGGTAAACTTAGTGAAAAGTGTAACCTTACTCCAAAGTGTAAGGTGCCTTTGTGAATCAGGCCTGGGTCTTTCCTGGCTGTGTCTGCGCTTTACGAACCCTTGTTCACAGCCACAGTCCCGGCTTAAACTGCGGTTTAGGCCATTATAATGCCACAAATAACCTCTAACTTCTCAGATTCCTAGCGCTTCGAGGCAGTGTACAAAGTGAGAGCCAGTCGTGCCACCCGAGCCTGGCATTGCAGATCTAAGGCCTTCTCGCTGGACTTACGCTTGTTAAGTGGCCCCAGAAAGCACAGCCTGTCATGGGCCCCAAGCTCCTTGCTCCTGTCCACCCATGGTCCTCTTCGAGGCACCCTGCCGGGCACAAGGTCTGTGAACTCAGTGCCGCCAAAACCGAGACTACAACTGGGGGAGGTGAGAGTAAAGGCAACATGTAGCATGGATGGCAGTGCCCGGGGAGTGACTCTTCTCTTTAAGATGTGGGCATTGGACATTAGGGAACCTGAGGGACAGCTGGGCTGTGTAAGATAAAAGCATGTAAGATGAGGGAACCTGAGGGATAGCTCTGCTGTCTAACATCTGAGCATGCAAGGCTTGGGAAGCTGAGAGATAGCTCTGCTATCTAAGATGATCATGTAAAATTCGGGAACCTGAGGGATAGTTCTGCTGTCTAACATCTGAGCATGTGAGATGAGTAAATCTGAGGGATAGCTCTGCTGTCTAAGATCTGAGCATGTGAGATGAGGAAATCTGAGGGATAGTTCTGCTGTCTAGCATCTGAGCATGTGAGATGAGGAAATCTGAGGGATAGCTCTGCTGTCTAAGATCTGAGCATGTGAGACGAGGTAACCTGAGGGATAGCTCTGCTGTCTAACATCTGAGCATGCAAGGCTTGGGGACCTGAGAGATAGCTCTGCTCTCTAAGATGAGCAAGTAAAATTCGGGAACCTGAGGGATAGTTCTGCAGTCTAACATCTGAGCATGTGAGATGAGGGAACCTGAGGTTTAGCTCTGCTATCTAAGATCTAGGCATGTGAGACGAGGGAACCTGAGGGATAGCTCTGCTGTCTAACATCTGAGCATGCAAGTCTTGGTAACCTGAGAGATAGCTCTGCTGTCTAAGATCTGAGCATGTGAGACGAGGGAACCTGAGGGATAGCTCTGCTGTCTAACATCTGAGCATGCAAAGCTTGGGAACCTGAGAGATAGCTCTGCTGTCTAAGATGAGCACGTAAAATTTGGGAACCTGAGGAATAGTTCTGCTGTCTAAAATCTGAGCATGTGAGATGAAAGAACCTGAGGGATAGCTCTGCTATCTAAGATCTAAGCATGTAAAACGAGGGAACCTGTACTGTCTAAGATCTGAGCATCTGTCTGGTCAGATAGATAGCATTGCTGTCTCCGGAGTGAGCCTGTGAGTCCTGGCAGCGCCTGGCAGCTGCTCATCCTCCCTGGGTAGCTCTGACATCAGTCAGTAACGCGCACACGATCTCGGAGCCTGTGCGATCTGTGTGACCGGAGGGATGGCACTGCTGTCTCCGCAGTGAGACTGTGAGCCCTGGCATGACCTGGCAGCTTCTCATCCTCCCTGGTATCTCTAAGATCAGTCACTGGCACACACACGAGCTCTGAGTCTGTCTGTGGGATCTGTCTGTCTGGAGAGATAGCTCTGCTGTCTCCAGAGTGAGCCCTGGTAGCGCATGGCAGCGCCTGGCAGCTGCTCATCCTCCCTGAGTAGTTCTGAGATCAGTCACTGGCGCACACACGAGCTCTGAGACTGTGGGATCTGTCTGACCGAGGGATTGCTCTGCTGTCTCTGGAGTGATCCCTGGCAGCGCATGGCAGCTGTTCATCCTCCCTGAGTAGTTCTGAGAACAGTCACTGGCGCACACACGAGTAACCCTGGGCGTAGCTCGTGTAGTAGCGCTATGCGTAGCTACGCAAAGTGCACTTCGCACTACGCGAGCTACGCATAGCACTACGCGAACTGCGTAGTGCGGTAGGAAATGCTGTTCGCAATGATTGCACAGTGCCGGATGCTTGTCCGCACTGTGCAATCATTGCAAACGGCATCTTGCACAGTGCAAGCGGTCGTTTTCTGCCGCTCAAGTAGATTTGTACTCGAGCGGCAGTTTTCTCAACGCGGACTGGTAGTTTCTCATCGCGAGCGGTCGAGAGCATACGCGACCACTCGCAATGAGAAACCTGACCTCCCCGCGTTGAGAATCTCGCCGGGAGGTTTATTTTCCACGCTCGCGATCGGCAACTTGATGTTGCTGATCGCGAACGAGGAAAAAGTCTCCCTGGGATGTCATTTTGCTCGCTCCCGGTCGCCAACTTGACGTTGAGGACCGCGAGCAAGCAAAAAATGCCTGCTACGCTACGCGTTTTTGCACTGTGCTACGTGCAATTCGCGTAGCGCGTAGTTGCGCAAACTACACAAACTACGCGAGCGTAGCGTAGTTTTCCGCCCAGGCCTACACACGAGCTCTGAGACTGTGGGATCTGTCTGACCGAGGGATTGCTCTGCTGTCTCCGAAGTGAGTCCTGGCAGCGCCTGGCAGCTGCTCATCCTCCCTGAGTAGTTCTGAGATCAGTCACTGGCGCACACACGAGCTCTGAGCCTGAGGGTCTGTCTGCCTGAGGGATAGCACTGCTATCTCCGCAGTGAGCCTGTGAGTCCTGGCAGGACGTGGCAGCTGCTCATCCTCCCTGGGTAGCTCTGAGATCAGTCACTGGCGGACACACGATCTCTGAGCCTGTGGGATCTGTCTGTCTGGAGATACAGCTCTGCTGTTTCCGGAGTGAGCACTGGCAGCGCCTGGCAGCTGCTCATCCTCCCTGAGTAGTTCTGAGATCAGTCACTGGCGCACACACGAGCTCTGAGACTTGGGGTCTGTCTGACTGGAGGGATAGCACTGCTGTCTCCGCAGTGAGCCTGTGAGTCCTGGCAGGACGTGGCAGCTGCTCATCCTCCCTGAGTGGTTCTGAGATCAGTCACTAAGGCACACACGATATCTGAGACTGTGGGGTCTGACTGACCGGAGGGATGCGATACAAAAGGGGATGATGGACGGAACGTTTGAGCCAATCAAACACTCACCCCCAGTCAACTGATCTGGGTTTAATCCATCATCATTCTTTAGCTCACTCCACCACCCCAGTTCAGACATGGCCATATGCAAATCAGTCTGACCCTGTGCCTCATGGGAACAGTCCAGCCCGAACTGCCAAGCCATGTCTTCCCTGGACCGGAAACAAGCATCCTAGGACCGGTTTCTGGCATTCCAGCCGTCATCAGCCAGGCTTGCTTGAATCCAGTGGCAAAGTGAGCAAGGGACCCACGTCTGGGCATACCCCGCCAACTTAGGGCGAACAAAGCGATACAAAAGGGGATGATGGACGGAACGTTTGAGCCAATCAAACACTCACCCCCAGTCAACTGATCTGGGTTTAATCCATCATCATTCTTTAGCTCACTCCACCACCCCAGTTCAGACATGGCCATATGCAAATCAGTCTGACCCTGTGCCTCATGGGAACAGTCCAGCCCGAACTGCCAAGCCATGTCTTCCCTGGACCGGAAACAAGCATCCTAGGACCGGTTTCTGGCATTCCAGCCGTCATCAGCCAGGCTTGCTTGAATCCAGTGGCAAAGTGAGCAAGGGACCCACGTCTGGGCATACCCCCGCCAACTTAGGGCGAACAAAGCGATACAAAAGGGGATGATGGACGGAACGTTTGAGCCAATCAAACACTCACCCCCAGTCAACTGATCTGGGTTTAATCCATCATCATTCTTTAGCTCACTCCACCACCCCAGTTCAGACATGGCCATATGCAAATCAGTCTGACCCTGTGCCTCATGGGAACAGTCCAGCCCGAACTGCCAAGCCATGTCTTCCCTGGACCGGAAACAAGCATCCTAGGACCGGTTTCTGGCATTCCAGCCGTCATCAGCCAGGCTTGCTTGAATCCAGTGGCAAAGTGAGCAAGGGACCCACGTCTGGGCATACCCCCGCCAACTTAGGGCGAACAAAGCGATACAAAAGGGGATGATGGACGGAACGTTTGAGCCAATCAAACACTCACCCCCAGTCAACTGATCTGGGTTTAATCCATCATCATTCTTTAGCTCACTCCACCACCCCAGTTCAGACATGGCCATATGCAAATCAGTCTGACCCTGTGCCTCATGGGAACAGTCCAGCCCGAACTGCCAAGCCATGTCTTCCCTGGACCGGAAACAAGCATCCTAGGACCGGTTTCTGGCATTCCAGCCGTCATCAGCCAGGCTTGCTTGAATCCAGTGGCAAAGTGAGCAAGGGACCCACGTCTGGGCATACCCCCGCCAACTTAGGGCGAACAAAGCGATACAAAAGGGGATGATGGACGGAACGTTTGAGCCAATCAAACACTCACCCCCAGTCAACTGATCTGGGTTTAATCCATCATCATTCTTTAGCTCACTCCACCACCCCAGTTCAGACATGGCCATATGCAAATCAGTCTGACCCTGTGCCTCATGGGAACAGTCCAGCCCGAACTGCCAAGCCATGTCTTCCCTGGACCGGAAACAAGCATCCTAGGACCGGTTTCTGGCATTCCAGCCGTCATCAGCCAGGCTTGCTTGAATCCAGTGGCAAAGTGAGCAAGGGACCCACGTCTGGGCATACCCCCGCCAACTTAGGGCGAACAAAGCGATACAAAAGGGGATGATGGACGGAACGTTTGAGCCAATCAAACACTCACCCCCAGTCAACTGATCTGGGTTTAATCCATCATCATTCTTTAGCTCACTCCACCACCCCAGTTCAGACATGGCCATATGCAAATCAGTCTGACCCTGTGCCTCATGGGAACAGTCCAGCCCGAACTGCCAAGCCATGTCTTCCCTGGACCGGAAACAAGCATCCTAGGACCGGTTTCTGGCATTCCAGCCGTCATCAGCCAGGCTTGCTTGAATCCAGTGGCAAAGTGAGCAAGGGACCCACGTCTGGGCATACCCCCGCCAACTTAGGGCGAACAAAGCGATACAAAAGGGGATGATGGACGGAACGTTTGAGCCAATCAAACACTCACCCCCAGTCAACTGATCTGGGTTTAATCCATCATCATTCTTTAGCTCACTCCACCACCCCAGTTCAGACATGGCCATATGCAAATCAGTCTGACCCTGTGCCTCATGGGAACAGTCCAGCCCGAACTGCCAAGCCATGTCTTCCCTGGACCGGAAACAAGCATCCTAGGACCGGTTTCTGGCATTCCAGCCGTCATCAGCCAGGCTTGCTTGAATCCAGTGGCAAAGTGAGCAAGGGACCCACGTCTGGGCATACCCCCGCCAACTTAGGGCGAACAAAGCGATACAAAAGGGGATGATGGACGGAACGTTTGAGCCAATCAAACACTCACCCCCAGTCAACTGATCTGGGTTTAATCCATCATCATTCTTTAGCTCACTCCACCACCCCAGTTCAGACATGGCCATATGCAAATCAGTCTGACCCTGTGCCTCATGGGAACAGTCCAGCCCGAACTGCCAAGCCATGTCTTCCCTGGACCGGAAACAAGCATCCTAGGACCGGTTTCTGGCATTCCAGCCGTCATCAGCCAGGCTTGCTTGAATCCAGTGGCAAAGTGAGCAAGGGACCCACGTCTGGGCATACCCCCGCCAACTTAGGGCGAACAAAGCGATACAAAAGGGGATGATGGACGGAACGTTTGAGCCAATCAAACACTCACCCCCAGTCAACTGATCTGGGTTTAATCCATCATCATTCTTTAGCTCACTCCACCACCCCAGTTCAGACATGGCCATATGCAAATCAGTCTGACCCTGTGCCTCATGGGAACAGTCCAGCCCGAACTGCCAAGCCATGTCTTCCCTGGACCGGAAACAAGCATCCTAGGACCGGTTTCTGGCATTCCAGCCGTCATCAGCCAGGCTTGCTTGAATCCAGTGGCAAAGTGAGCAAGGGACCCACGTCTGGGCATACCCCCGCCAACTTAGGGCGAACAAAGCGATACAAAAGGGGATGATGGACGGAACGTTTGAGCCAATCAAACACTCACCCCCAGTCAACTGATCTGGGTTTAATCCATCATCATTCTTTAGCTCACTCCACCACCCCAGTTCAGACATGGCCATATGCAAATCAGTCTGACCCTGTGCCTCATGGGAACAGTCCAGCCCGAACTGCCAAGCCATGTCTTCCCTGGACCGGAAACAAGCATCCTAGGACCGGTTTCTGGCATTCCAGCCGTCATCAGCCAGGCTTGCTTGAATCCAGTGGCAAAGTGAGCAAGGGACCCACGTCTGGGCATACCCCGCCAACTTAGGGCGAACAAAGCGATACAAAAGGGGATGATGGACCGGAGCGTTTGAGCCAATCAAACACTCACCCCCAGTCAACTGATCTGGGTTTAATCCATCATCATTCTTTAGCTCACTCCACCACCCCAGTTCAGACATGGCCATATGCAAATCAGTCTGACCCTGTGCCTCATGGGAACAGTCCAGCCCGAACTGCCAAGCCATGTCTTCCCTGGACCGGAAACAAGCATCCTAGGACCGGTTTCTGGCATTCCAGCCGTCATCAGCCAGGCTTGCTTGAATCCAGTGGCAAAGTGAGCAAGGGACCCACGTCTGGGCATACCCCCGCCAACTTAGGGCGAACAAAGCGATACAAAAGGGGATGATGGACGGAACGTTTGAGCCAATCAAACACTCACCCCCAGTCAACTGATCTGGGTTTAATCCATCATCATTCTTTAGCTCACTCCACCACCCCAGTTCAGACATGGCCATATGCAAATCAGTCTGACCCTGTGCCTCATGGGAACAGTCCAGCCCGAACTGCCAAGCCATGTCTTCCCTGGACCGGAAACAAGCATCCTAGGACCGGTTTCTGGCATTCCAGCCGTCATCAGCCAGGCTTGCTTGAATCCAGTGGCAAAGTGAGCAAGGGACCCACGTCTGGGCATACCCCCGCCAACTTAGGGCGAACAAAGCGATACAAAAGGGGATGATGGACGGAACGTTTGAGCCAATCAAACACTCACCCCCAGTCAACTGATCTGGGTTTAATCCATCATCATTCTTTAGCTCACTCCACCACCCCAGTTCAGACATGGCCATATGCAAATCAGTCTGACCCTGTGCCTCATGGGAACAGTCCAGCCCGAACTGCCAAGCCATGTCTTCCCTGGACCGGAAACAAGCATCCTAGGACCGGTTTCTGGCATTCCAGCCGTCATCAGCCAGGCTTGCTTGAATCCAGTGGCAAAGTGAGCAAGGGACCCACGTCTGGGCATACCCCCGCCAACTTAGGGCGAACAAAGCGATACAAAAGGGGATGATGGACGGAACGTTTGAGCCAATCAAACACTCACCCCCAGTCAACTGATCTGGGTTTAATCCATCATCATTCTTTAGCTCACTCCACCACCCCAGTTCAGACATGGCCATATGCAAATCAGTCTGACCCTGTGCCTCATGGGAACAGTCCAGCCCGAACTGCCAAGCCATGTCTTCCCTGGACCGGAAACAAGCATCCTAGGACCGGTTTCTGGCATTCCAGCCGTCATCAGCCAGGCTTGCTTGAATCCAGTGGCAAAGTGAGCAAGGGACCCACGTCTGGGCATACCCCGCCAACTTAGAGGCGAACAAAGCGATACAAAAGGGGATGATGGACGGAACGTTTGAGCCAATCAAACACTCACCCCCAGTCAACTGATCTGGGTTTAATCCATCATCATTCTTTAGCTCACTCCACCACCCCAGTTCAGACATGGCCATATGCAAATCAGTCTGACCCTGTGCCTCATGGGAACAGTCCAGCCCGAACTGCCAAGCCATGTCTTCCCTGGACCGGAAACAAGCATCCTAGGACCGGTTTCTGGCATTCCAGCCGTCATCAGCCAGGCTTGCTTGAATCCAGTGGCAAAGTGAGCAAGGGACCCACGTCTGGGCATACCCCCGCCAACTTAGGGCGAACAAAGCGATACAAAGGGGATGATGGACGGAACGTTTGAGCCAACCAAACACTCACCCCCAGTCAACTGATCTGGGTTTAATCCATCATCATTCTTTAGCTCACTCCACCACCCCAGTTCAGACATGGCCATATGCAAATCAGTCTGACCCTGTGCCTCATGGGAACAGTCCAGCCCGAACTGCCAAGCCATGTCTTCCCTGGACCGGAAACAAGCATCCTAGGACCGGTTTCTGGCATTCCAGCCGTCATCAGCCAGGCTTGCTTGAATCCAGTGGCAAAGTGAGCAAGGGACCCACGTCTGGGCATACCCCCGCCAACTTAGGGGCGAACAAAGCGATACAAAAGGGGATGATGGACGGAACGTTTGAGCCAATCAAACACTCACCCCCAGTCAACTGATCTGGGTTTAATCCATCATCATTCTTTAGCTCACTCCACCACCCCAGTTCAGACATGGCCATATGCAAATCAGTCTGACCCTGTGCCTCATGGGAACAGTCCAGCCCGAACTGCCAAGCCATGTCTTCCCTGGACCGGAAACAAGCATCCTAGGACCGGTTTCTGGCATTCCAGCCGTCATCAGCCAGGCTTGCTTGAATCCAGTGGCAAAGTGAGCAAGGGACCCACGTCTGGGCATACCCCCGCCAACTTAGGGCGAACAAAGCGATACAAAAGGGGATGATGGATGGAACGTTTGAGCCAATCAAACACTCACCCCCAGTCAACTGATCTGGGTTTAATCCATCATCATTCTTTAGCTCACTCCACCACCCCAGTTCAGACATGGCCATATGCAAATCAGTCTGACCCTGTGCCTCATGGGAACAGTCCAGCCCGAACTGCCAAGCCATGTCTTCCCTGGACCGGAAACAAGCGGAGGGATAGCACTGCTGTCTCCAGAGTGAGCCTTGGCAGCGCCTGGCAGCTGCTCATCCTCCCTGAGTAGTTCTGAGATCAGTCACTGGCGCACACACGAGCTCTGAGACTGAGGGTCTGTCTGACTGGAGGGATAGCACTGCAGTGAGCCTGTGAGTCCTGGCAGCTGCTCATCCTCCCTGGGTAGCTCTGAGATCAGTCACTAAGGCACACACGATATCTGAGACTGTGGGGTCTGACTGACCGGAGGGATAGCACTGCTGTCTCCAGAGTGAGCCTTGGCAGCGCCTGGCAGCTGCTCATCCTCCCTGGGTAGCTCTGAGATCAGTCACTAAGGCACACACGATATCTGAGACTGTGGGGTCTGACTGACCGGAGGGATAGCACTGCTGTCTCCAGAGTGATCCCTGGCAGCGCATGGCAGCTGCTCATCCTCCCTGTGTAGCTCTGAGATCAGTCACTGTGCGCACACGAGCTCTGAGCAGTGAAGGCGGCAGAGTGAAGCAGTAATCTCCCAGGGGAGGTGTAATCTCATTATGCGGTACTACACCCCCGCTGTCTAATTACTGCCACCGAATTGGTTCTAATGAATCTAATCTTATAAAAGGACCGAAAAGAATATATTTTAACCCGTTTACAGACAGCCGGGAGCATCTGCGCGCTTTTCATTCACTCACGAGGCGCTTTACAAATAGAAGATTAAAGAAGCGCTCCAGGGTTGGCAGGGGCGGGCATCGGCTGGGCGGGGGCAGTGCCAGCAGGGTGGACGCTTCCAGGGAATTCTTCACGTGAATTTGAGATTTTAGTAGTTTCTGTTCTTGCAGAAGCGATCTGTGCGGTCAGTTTGTTTATTTTAGAGGGTGGTAAGAGTGCACGACTCCAAACCTGCGCGCGCTCGCTCAGAGGAAACCAGAGGCACGAAATGCTGCAGTGAGCACCCTGTGTTTAGTGTGAGGAGGTGGGGGGCTCTTGGAGGGCCCCTCTGGGGGCTATATCCATGGGTTAAGCACTTACGAAATACATATCTTTAAAGTGGGGAATTGCTTAACCAATCCACGTCAATCAAATGCAGAGTCCGGAGAGAAAACCAGCTTAAGTGCTATTGTGTCACATGTGGAAAGTGTCACCAAGAGCAAGAAGCGCCTTCGAGGCGCTTTAGGGAATGGCAGCGTTGGAAGGAGTCTACTAACTGTAGACACGATGGTACCGGAGGAGGGGGCCTGTGATGATGAAGGAGGGGGGGGTGAAGATGAAGGGGGAATCGCACCTTCATTGATTAAAGGTTATTTTCTCAGAGGCTGGTGACGTTGTTGTCCCCCCACTATTTTCCCCCCACTGATATTAAAACTCACAGTTTTACATGTTTAATGTTTTTTGCACCTCCATAAACACTGACAGAACGCAATCTATTTCCGTATCTGTATTTATGAAAACAAACAAAGACACATTGTAAATGTGAAATGAGTTGAGGTTTTCAGTGACTCTCAGTAGGGTCAGTCATTACATCGTGCAAATAGCTGTGCTTGTTTCAAACAAGCATTGGTAAAGCCAATAAATCAGAGGGTGCAGGTGGGGGAAGGATCACGGAGGACAGGGCAGAAGCAACACAAGAGTGAAGGGACAAGTACACAACACGGATGAGAGAGAGAAACATGGCACATGGGGGTACAGAAGCACACAGGCGACAGAGAGCACAACCTGGCATGGGGAGGGGCGCATGGGCGAGAGAGATGCCAACAAGGGCAAGCACAACATGGAGGGGCGTGGGGGAGAAACACAAGGGTGAGAGCAACATGGAGTACGGTGGAGGGGCGAAGAGAAATACATGAGGGAGACAGCTGGAAAACACATGCACTGTCATTGAGTGCCTAACCAAAAACATAAAAGGAATGAGTGAAAGTAAGCAGAGGAAGAGCACAAGTAATGAGGCCATGCTCCGGGGGAGAGGAAACACAAGAAGATGAAGGAAAGGCCACACATCTAGGCCCCGATTTACAAACAAGGCACGGAACACGGCACAGCAGCCAAACATGCTGCGCTGTGTGACAGGGAAAGAGCAGGAGAGCACCATCTCTACAGAGATATGGCTATCTCCTCCCTCTCCCTAGCGCTGGCGCTGATTTCAGTTGCCGTGCGCCAGGCACACACCTTAGCGCCATAGTGCCAGGGTGCCTGCCTGAGTCTACCATAGGTTTTGTACAGGAAGGGTGTTATTTATGGTAAGTCTACGTCAAAGAGTAACACAGAATTACTAAAATTATGCAGATTACTCAAGCATAATTAAAATTACCCCCAGGCCTACATGAGAGACAAAGAAGCCAAAGAATGGTAATGGTTGGCTATGGGAGGGCACTAAGCCCTTTTTAGTTAACAAAATGTGCGTGTGCGGTCTCAGGCGAGACCTAAACACAGAGAATTCCTATTGAAGAATAAGTGTAGGAGAGTAGGATCTGCCTCTTATGTTGCCCCCACTTTTTTTTCTGATGTTAGCACTGGTTTCTGGCTATAGTCTGGCTGGGTCCCTGCCAATCAGGGCCCCAGCCTCTCTGTTCTCTCTAAACGACATGGAGTGCACTCTAGGTGCACTAGTGATTGGATACTGTGGTGCCTTATGAGTCCCTAGTATATGGTACCTTAGGTGCCAAGGGCATAGGTACTTCACAGGCCTACCAGGGGCTGCAGCATGTGTTATGCCACCCCTGGGAAGCAGTCTAAATCTGACACCACAGGCCTGCTACTGCAGCCTGGGTGAGGTGGTGCTAGCACCCCTCACTGAGATATAGGTTTCCTATATCTCTCTTGCACACACATATAAACCTATCAGTCACCCCTAAGGCAGGCCCTATCAATCCTGAGGGCAGGGTGCTTGGCTTCTATGTGAGGGGGTGCCTCTGCATGAGCAGGGCCCCTCTGCAGTTCTCAGAGTCCATTCTCTGGTGCTGTTTGTGGATGCGGTTAAACCATATACTCTTAAGTGCATTATATCCTCGCGGTAAATGCTAACTTTGGAATGGCTGCATCAAAACATGTCGTGTTTGGTGTCAAACATCTTGGAATACTACCCCCCCGCCAATCTTGGTGGCGGGGGTAGCATTCCACCCTTCTAGAGGGATAATACATGTGCCTGCTGTGGAAACACGGTAGAATCCTAAAGAGCCCTGGCATCACAAAATGGATGCCACCAGTCACAGACACTGGGCTGCCCTCCTGCTGATGACCGAAACTCACAGTGGAGGAAGCCCAACAATAGGCATCCTGTCACAGGGAGGTGTAACCACCTTCCAGACAGGGTTTAGTGTATTGGGGCTGGGTGGGTGCACTCTTAGAGTGCTTTGAAGTCCTGCACTGGGGGAGCAGAAGGCTCCTCTGTGCATATGCCAGTTCAAACCAGCTCAGGGGCTACCTGCCCCTGCTCTGGCGCGAAACTGGACAAAGGGAAGTGGGTGTAGCCACCCCTCCCTTGACCCTCCCATAGGTGGGGTCATAGAGCTAGTCCATCCCCTCTTTTTAGTATAAGAGGGGGAACCTTGCCATTGCAAAGCAGATAACCCCTGGACGACGCTCTACAGAAGAATCCTGGCCCTTCGACGTTCCACTACCTTTGGAAGACAGAAGAATCTCCCTTGGAGTCAAGGAGTGACTCCCCTGCTTGGCAGGCACCAAAAACGACAACGACAGTCACAAACTACGCCGCTCCCGCCGGAGTCCGAAGTCCCTGCAGCCCAAGAAGTAGATTTCCTGACTTCTCCCAGGCCATCGTGAGTCCCCAGCGAAGCTGAGGCAAGTGGACCCCACGAGTAACGAGGAACCGCGACCCCTGGGTACCGTGCACTATTGTCGAGTGCAACCCCTTCACAACGTTCTACAAACCTGTGCTTTGGACCACGTGTGGTCCCGACCTCCAGCAGGAATCCCTCCGAAGATCAGAGGCCTACACCGTCCCGAGTGACCGTGGGCCCCTGTTGAGTGATTCCGCCCGAGGTGTCTTTGCGATCCCTTGCCCGCCGGCTTGTGGGTCCCCAGAAGACTTCTTAAAGAAACCAAAGGGCTCCCCTAGTTGCTCCAGGCCTGTCCTGACTTACCCTCGCTGGGTGAGTTCCACAGACCTTGCTGGTCTGCGCCATCGACTTTTCTTCATCTCCCCGAGACTTGCCGCTGCCAAGGCTTGTTGGCTCTAATCGAGTTGCCGACACCGCAGTCAGCTGCAGACGTTGAGGGACCCACCGAATCCAGCTCCTGGTCGTCGTCGACGCCTCCTGGACCACGTGGCTGAAGAGTCAAGGCACCCGCAACCGACCTGAATCAACCGACGACGGTGGGCATCCATCTTCCTTGCCCCGGGTCACTGCCAAGTGACTTTGAACACTGTCCCCTCTGCTTTCAGGTCATTCTTCTTCAGAATCCAGGCTTGGATTCCACCGGACACTTCTTCAGCTCCCGCAAGCAGCAAGTCTTCTTTGTTCGCCATTGAAAACGACGCCGCGACCCGACACCAAAGGACACCTGTGCACCCGGCTTCCCTGGGTGAGGTAACTCCAGCACTACGGTGCTCCTGTGGGTGTGGGCCCTAGAACTACTTACCCTGTAAGTGACTTGCTTGTAGGTTCTCCCGAAGTATCCTAAAACTCTTTATTTCCAACCGCGACTTGCCCCATTGAAGTTAACGGCGATTCGCGCCTGTGTATCCACACTGCACGCGTCCCCCGTGGGTCCTTTACTTACCTGCCTTGGGTGGTTTCGTGAGGCCCCAGCACTTCTGAAGGCCCTAGGCCTTGTCTCCTTGCAAGTCGTTGTTTCTAAGTCTCTTACTTAGTATATGGTCTGGTACGCCCCTAGGGCCCCAGCCATATTTTGTGCTTAACTTATTGTGAAACGTTGATTTGTGCATATGTTTGTCTTCTAATCTCATAAAGAGATTAGTAGAGAGTTATTTAGAAATAAATACATATATATTTGATATATATACCTGTGTGGTGTCTTTTCATTTGGTGATTCAAGAGATTATATGGTAAAACAAGCTGCTTTACATTCCTCCGAGACTTAGCCTGAAGGCTGCTCTCCACAGCTACCACTAGGATAGCTTTCTTTAAAAGGTTGTCTTAAACCTATCTACCATAAGAGTCGATTTGCCCTGGTGCAAGGTGTCCACTTTAATTAGTGAACAGCATATACCAGGCCAACTTCTCACATTGGTGGGCAGCGTGTGGGATTCCAGCTTGCCATTGTTTTACCAGAAAATCTCTATTTGAATTACTAACTGAAAACCATTATAGGTACTCAAGGTACATATAAAGTCAAGCTTAGTATCAATAAGTTCTACTGAACTTAGAGCTGTGTGCCAAGGGATAGCACACCCTTTCCACAGCTCAAGCTAGGATCAGTAGGCCACAAACTAGTGTAGGTAGTACAACACTGCACAACACTAGAATGTCCTTAAAGGGTGGACCCAGTGGATCCACTCAGCCTCAGTATAAGGACATGGCTTTCTCTGACTTGAGAGCCATGTGTGTTGACAGACACCTGAGACTAGGACAGAGTCCCTCAACACTACACCTGATAGATCTGCTGACAGCAGATGACCTTAGATTGGCTCTAGGAGCTAAAGGGTTTGAATCAGTGGGTGGGTCAGTCATAGTATCTGGGTCAGATGATGAAAATCAGAATGACCAAGATTCTGTGATTGAAGGGCCAGGCTCCAAGGGGCCTGAAAAGGACAGAGGAATTCTCCCTAAGAGAACTGACAGAGAGGAGGAGAGGCACAGATCCCCTTCCAGGGAATCTGACCACTCTTATCACTCTGGCAGAGAATTTGTCCAGCAGAGGAGCTCATACTTTTCCTTAAGAGAGACCTCCTCTGAGAGAAGGTGCAAACTGCTCCAGTATGAGGAAGCCAGAGTGGCCCTCAGAACCAAGCAGTTGGCACTGGATAGGAAGCCCTGGAGATCCAGAGAGCTTCTAGAAAAGAGGGGTTAGAACCCCCTGGTGGCAGCAACAGTGTCCCTAGAGGCAGAGAATATATTCCTGACCATAGGAACCTGAGCAAGGTTGTTCCTCCCTACCAGAGTGGGGATGATATCCACAAGTGGATAACTGCTATGGAGAGGGCCTGTAGAGTACAGCAGGTCCCCCAAAAGCAGTGGGCAGCAATCTTGTGGCTCTCCTTTTCAGATAAAGGAAGAGACAAGCTCCTCACTGTTAGAGAGGAGGATGCTGATGATTATGAGGTCCTGAAGAGTGCACTGATAGATGGGTTTGGCTTAACCACTGAGCAGTACAGGTTGAAGTTCAGAGATACCCAGAAGGCACAGACTCAGGACTGGACTGACTTTGTTGATTGTGCAACCAAGGCTCTAGAGGGTTGGCTGGTTGGCAGTAGGGTTACTGATTTCAAGGGATTGTATAATCTGATGATGAGAGAACAGATCCTAAATAATTGCCAGAACCAGTTGTTGCATCAGTACCTGGTGGACTCTGATCTGACCTCTCCCCAAGAATTGGGAAAGAAGGCAGACAAATGGGTCAGAACCAGGGTGAGGCAGAAAACCCAGAACCAAGGGGGTGACACTAAGAAGCAAGATCCTAAAGGCTCTGAGAAAGGTGGGGATAAGTCAAAAGACCAGAAGTCTTCACAAGGGCCCCAAAAATCTGCATCTGGTGGGGAGTCACAGTCCAACAAGGGAAAAGGCCAAAAGAAGCCCTGGTGCAAATTCTGTAAACAGAAAGGGCACTGGACTTCTGATTGTACCAAGTCCAAAGACCAAACCACCACCACTCCTGCCCCTAAGGCAACTGTGCCCCCTAGCTCAGCTACTGGTGGAGGTGGTACGCAGAATAAGGGTGTAGTAGGGTTGACCCTGGGTTCTGAAGTGGATTCTGACCTAGTCAGAGTGACCACTCAGGCAATGCTGATTTGTGAGGGAAACATTGATATGTCCTTCCTAGTAAGCCCCAGTAATCTGGGCAAGTACAAACAGCAGCCTTTGATAAATGGCAAACAGGCTTTGGCATTTAGGGACACAGGTGCTAGTGTCACCATGGTGGCAGAGGACCTAGTGGACCCTGGACAGATCATCCTGGGTGAAATGTACCAGGTGACCAATGCAAGCAATGTCCAGACCAACCATAGTCTGGCAGTTGTGAATTTCTCCTGGGGAGGGGTAACTGGCCTCAAGAAGGTTGTAGTCAGTGCAGACCTCCCTGTAGAATGTCTATTGGGCAATGATCTAGAGACTTCAGCCTGGTCTGAAGTAGAGTTATGGACTCATGCTGAGATGTTGGGCATCCCTGCAGAGGTATTTGCTGTGACCAGGTCACAAGCAAGAATGCATGACACTGAACCAGCTCTGGATCCTGGAACAATGGACCAGATGCTTCCCAAGAGGAGGAGCAGTAGGGTTAAGGCAGTGCCTTCCCCTCTGTCTCAGATCAAGGATTCACTTCCAGAGGGAGGTGAAGCAGAACCTGAAGAAGGAACTGCCCCAGAGGGACTTGAACCTGACCAGGTTGAGTTCTTGGGGGCAGGGGGCCCTTCTAGGGAAGATCTGAGTAAGGAGCAACAGTGCTGCCCCTCTCTTGAACCCCTCAGACAGCAGGCTGCTGCTGAGGCTGCTGGGAGTGCTAGTGGGTCCCATAAAGTTTATTGGGATGAGGGACTCCTATATTCTGAGGGTAGAGACCCAGCCCCTGGAGCCACCAGGAGGTTGGTAATACCTCAGAAGTTTAGGGGGTTCCTCTTGACCTTAGCACATGATATCCCTTTGGCAGGACACTTGGGCCAAAACAAGACCTGGGACAGGCTTGTTCCACATTTTCATTGGCCACATATGTCAGAGGACACAAAGGAGTTTTGTCGCTCCTGTGTCACTTGCCAAGCCAGTGGTAAGGCAGGTGGCACAACAAAGGCCCCCTGATACCACTACCTGTGGTGGGGGTACCCTTTGAAAGGGTAGGGATTGACATTGTTGGTCCCCTTGACCCTCAGACTGCATCTGGGCACAGATTTATCCTGGTGGTAGTGGATCATGCCACCAGGTACCCAGAGGCAATTCCCCTGAGGACCACCACAGCCCCTGTGGTGGCAAGAGCCCTCATTGGAGTTTTCTCCAGAGTGGGTTTCCCAAAGGAGGTCATTTCTGACAGAGGTACCAACTTCATGTCAGGATATCTGAAAGCAATGTGGAAGGAGTGTGGTGTAACTTATAAGTTCACCACCCCTATCACCCACAATGCAATGGTTTAGTTGAACGCTTCAACAAGACCTTGAAAGGAATGATTAAAGGACTCCCAGAGAAGCTTAGGCGGAAATGGGACCTTCTTCTTCCTTGCCTGTTGTTTGCATACAGAGAGGTTCCACAGAAGGGGGTTGGTTACAGCCCATTTGAGCTTCTGTTTGGGCATCCTGTGAGAGGTCCACTATGTTTGGTAAAAGAGGGCTGGGAGTTACCTCTCAAGCCCCCAAACAAGATGTGATGGACTATGTACTTGGTCTCCGCTCCCGGATGGCAGAGTACATGAAAAAGGCAACCAAAAACCTGGAGGCCAGCCAAGAATTGCAAAAAGCTTGGCATGACCAAAGAGCTGTGCTGACTGTATACCAGCCAGGACAGAAGGTGTGGGTGTTGGAGCCTGTGGCCCCAGCAGCCCTCCAGGACAAGTGGAGTGGCCCCCATACAATAGTTGAACAGAAGGGAGAAGTCACCTATCTGGTGAATCTTGGAACTCCCAGGAGCCCCCTAAGGGTGCTTCATGTCAACAGATTAAAGCCATATGTTGACAGGGCTGACATGGGCTTGCTCATGGCAACTGATGAGGACCAGGAGGAGGAGAGTGACCCTCTCCCTGACCTGCTCTCTCAGAACCCTGATGATGGGTCAGTAGATGGTGTTGCTTTGGCAAGCAGCCTCACTGACCATCAGCAAACTGAGTGCAGACAAGTTCTGCAACAGTTTAGACATATGTTTAGCCTGACCCCTAGTCAGACTACCTGGTGCACCCATGAGGTGGACACTGGGGACAGTCTGCCTGTCAAGAATAAAATCTACAGGCAACCTGACCATGTCAGGGACTGTATCAGGACTGAAGTCCAGAAAATGTTGGAGTTAGGCGTGATTGAGCCTTCAGATAGCCCTTGGGCTAGCCCAGTAGTCCTGGTACCCAAGCCTCATACCCAGGGTGGTAAGAAAGAAATGAGGTTTTGCGTAGACTACAGAGGCCTCAATGCAGTCACTAGGACTGATGCCTATCCCATACCAAGGGCAGATGAGCTGATTGATACTTTGGCCTCAGCCAAGTATCTAAGCACATTTGACCTAACAGCTGGCTACTGGCAAATCAGATTAGCTGATGATGCAAAAGCCAAAACAGCATTTTCGACCCCTGGTGGGCACTACCACTTTGTGGTGATGCCCTTTGGATTGAAAAATGCACCTGCCACTTTTCAGAGGTTGGTGAATAAAGTTCTGACAGGGATGGAAACTTATTGCTCAGCTTATCTAGATGATATTGTTGTCTTTAGTTCCTCCTGGCAGGATCACCTGGTCCACCTCAGAAATGTTTTGGAGGCCCTGCAGAAAGCAGGCCTCACTATCAAGGCCACCAAGTGCCAGATAGGGCAGAGTCAGGTTGTGTACCTGGGCCACCTTGTAGGTGGAGGCCAGGTTCAGCCTTTACAGAGCAAAATCCAAACCATAATGGAGTGGGTTGCTCCAACCACCCAGACACAGGTGAGAGCCTTCTTAGGCCTGACTGGGTACTATCGGAGGTTTGTCAAGGGATATGGATCTATAGTGACCCCCTTGAATGATCTTACCTCTAAGAAAATGCCAAAAAAGGTTCAGTGGACAGCTAGCTGTCAAAAGGCATTTGAAGACCTAAAGCAGGCCATGTGCACTGCCCCCATCTTACAGAGTCCAGACTACACCAAAAAGTTCATTGTCCAAACAGATGCTTCTGAGCTGGGTGTGGGAGCTGTACTGTCTCAACTGAATGATGAAGGTCAAGACCAGCCAGTAGCTTTTATTAGCAGAAGGCTGACCCCTAGAGAGAAACGTTGGTCAGCTATAGAGAGGGAGGCCTTTGCTGTGGTATGGGCCCTGAAGAAGCTGAGGCCATACTTGTTTGGTACTCACTTCATAGTTCAGACTGACCACAAGCCCCTCCTATGGCTAAAGCAGATGAAAGGTGAAAACCCAAAACTTTTGAGGTGGTCCATTTCCCTACAGGGGATGGACTATACAGTGGAACATAGGCCTGGGACCCAACATGCCAATGCAGATGGACTCTCAAGGTATTTCCACTTTGAACACGAAGACTCAACTGGTCAAGGTTAGTTTAGTGTCCCTACGTTTGGGGGGGGGGTTGTGTAGGAGAGTAGGATGTGCCTCTTATGTTGCCCCCACTTTTTTTTCTGATGTTAGCACTGGTTTCTGGCTATAGTCTGGCTGGGTCCCTGCCAATCAGGTCCCCAGCCTCTCTGTTCTCTCTAAACAACATGGAGTGCACTCTAGGTGCACTAGTGATTGGATACTGTGGTGCCTTATGAGTCCCTAGTATATGGTACCTTAGGTGCCAAGGGCATAGGTACTTCACAGGCCTACCAGGGGCTGCAGCATGTGTTATGCCACCCCTGGGAAGCAGTCTAAATCTGACACCACAGGCCTGCTACTGCAGCCTGGGTGAGGTGGTGCTAGCACCCCTCACTGAGATATAGGTTTCCTATATCTCTCTTGCACACACATATAAACCTATCAGTCACCCCTAAGGCAGGCCCTATCAATCCTGAGGGCAGGGTGCTTGGCTTCTATGTGAGGGGGTGCCTCTGCATGAGCAGGGCCCCTCTGCAGTTCTCAGAGTCCATTCTCTGGTGCTGTTTGTGGATGCGGTTAAACCATATACTCTTAAGTGCATTATATCCTCGCGGTAAATGCTAACTTTGGAATGGCTGCATCAAAACATGTCGTGTTTGGTGTCAAACATCTTGGAATACTACCCCCCCGCCAATCTTGGCGGCGGGGAGTAGCATTCCACCCTTCTAGAGGGATAAGACATGTGCCTGCTGTGGAAACGCGGTAGAATCCTAAAGAGCCCTGGCATCACAAAATGGATGCCACCAGTCACAGACACTGGGCTGCCCTCCTGCTGATGACCGAAACTCACAGTGGAGGAAGCCCAACAATAGGCATCCTGTCACAGGGAGGTGTAACCACCTTCCAGACAGGGTTTAGTGTATTGGGGCTGGGTGGGTGCACTCTTAGAGTGCTTTGAAGTCCTGCACTGGGGGAGCAGAAGGCTCCTCTGTGCATATGCCAGTTCAAACCAGCTCAGGGGCTACCTGCCCCTGCTCTGGCGCGAAACTGGACAAAGGGAAGTGGGTGTAGCCACCCCTCCCTTGACCCTCCCATAGGTGGGGTCATAGAGCTAGTCCATCCCCTCTTTTTAGTATAAGAGGGGGAACCTTGCCATTGCAAAGCAGATAACCCCTGGACGACGCTCTACAGAAGAATCCTGGCCCTTCGACGTTCCACTACCTTTGGAAGACAGAAGAATCTCCCTTGGAGTCAAGGAGTGACTCCCCTGCTTGGCAGGCACCAAAAACAACAACGACGGTCGCAAACTACGCCGCTCCCGCCGGAGTCCGAAGTCCCTGCAGCCCAAGAAGTGGATTTCCTGACCTCTCCCAGGCCATCGTGAGTCTCCAGTGAAGCTGAGGCAAGTGGACCCCACGAGTAACGAGGAACCGTGACCCCTGGGTACTGTGCACTATTGTCGAGTGCAACCCCTTCACAACGTTCTACGAACCTGTGCTTTGGACCACGTGTGGTCCCGACCTCCAGCAGGAATCCCTCCGAAGATCAGAGGCCTACACCGTCCCGAGTGACCGTGGGCCCCTGTTGAGTGATTCCGCCCGAGGTGTCTTCGCGATCCCTTGCCCGCCGGCTTGTGGGTCCCCAGAAGACTTCTTAAAGAAACCAAAGGGCTCCCCTGGTTGCTCCAGGCCTGCCCTGACTTACCCTTGCTGGGTGAGTTCCACAGACCTTGCTGGTCTGCGCCATCGACTTTTCTTCATCTCCCCAAGACTTGCCGCTGCCAAGGCTTGTTGGCTCTAATCGAGTTGCCGACACCGCAGTCAGCTGCAGACGTCGAGGGACCCACCGAATCCAGCTCCTGGTTGTCGTCGACGCCTCCTGGACCACGTGGCTGAAGAGTCAAGGCACCCGCAACCGACCTGAATCAACCGACGACGGTGGGCATCCATCTTCCTTGCCCCGGGTCACTGCCAAGTGACTTTGAACACTGTCCCCTCTGCTTTCAGGTCATTCTTCTTCAGAATCCAGGCTTGGATTCCACCAGACACTTCTTCAGCTCCCGCAAGCAGCAAGTCTTCTTTGTTTGCCATTGAAAACGACGCCGCGACCCGACACCAAAGGACACCTGTGCACCCGGCTTCCCTGGGTGAGGTAACTCCAGCACTACGGTGCTCCTGTGGGTGTGGGCCCTAGAACTACTTACCCTGTAAGTGACTTGCTTGTAGGTTCTCCCGAAGTATCCTAAAACTCTTTATTTCCAACCGCGACTTGCCCCATTGAAGTTAACGGCGATTCGCGCCTGTGTATCCACACTGCACGCGTCCCCCGTGGGTCCTTTACTTACCTGCCTTGGGTGGTTTCGTGAGGCCCCAGCACTTCTGAAGGCCCTAGGCCTTGTCTCCTTGCAAGTCGTTGTTTCTAAGTCTCTTACTTAGTATATGGTCTGGTACGCCCCTAGGGCCCCAGCCATATTTTGTGCTTAACTTATTGTGAAACGTTGATTTGTGCATATGTTTGTCTTCTAATCTCATAAAGAGATTAGTAGAGAGTTATTTAGAAATAAATACATATATATTTGATATATATACCTGTGTGGTGTCTTTTCATTTGGTGATTCAAGAGATTATATGGTAAAACAAGCTGCTTTACATTCCTCCGAGACTTAGCCTGAAGGCTGCTCTCCACAGCTACCACTAGGATAGCTTTCTTTAAAAGGTTGTCTTAAACCTATCTACCATAAGAGTCGATTTGCCCTGGTGCAAGGTGTCCACTTTAATTAGTGAACAGCATATACCAGGCCAACTTCTCACAATAAGCCTGGGCGGAGTTCACGGAGGTTTACTCCGCAGAACTCCATGAAGTGCCAGAAAAACTCTGCTGCGCTCCAAGGAGTTCTGCCAGCGGCGGAGTCTGTTAAGTCATGGCAGGAGTTTGTCCCGCTCTGTAAAATCAGCGCGAACGGCACTACGCGTCACGCCAGGGGGCGCTGCAGCTTTCTGCTGCTCAAATAGACATTCTACTCGAGGGCAGATACCTCAATGCAAATGGCAGTTTTCCCAACGAGAGCGGTGGCGACCTGCCGCGATCGCCTGATATGAGAAATCACACTAGGAGAAGGTCTAGCGTATTCTTTTTTCTCACAAGCACTCGCCCCCTTACAGTTGGCGAGCCGCTTGAGAAAAAAAACTCTGCGTCTCTTCGCAGAGTTTTTCGGAACTCTGCACAGAGCGTGGAGTAGGCAAAACTCAGCAAACTCCACCGTTTGAGCGGACTTCTTTGCCCACCCTTATTGAAGAATAAAAAGTTGCAGGTATGCAGCTGCATGTTGTGCTACAATGATAAAGTTGTCAGGAGAGTGTAGAGACCTACTACATATTCAACATGTGAATGGTCAACAAATGTAAAAATGCACAAGCTTCAACCTCATTTTTTTGCTGTAAACAAAAATACGGTAAAATACTAAAGACATGAGAAGAAAATTAAAATGGATAACGGTGGATGAAACTGTAACTAATTAAAATATCTAATAATCCCAGTAGCCCAGATTAATATTAGGCCTGAGTGAAATTGTAATTACGCCATCATAATCTTGGTAATTTTGGTAATTTCACATAATTAAATTCATGCAAAATTGTCGAGATTATGCCACTATGCCACATTGCATTGTTTTGAGGAGCAATTTTAACATGAGATGTACTGTTCAAAAATGTTTTGAATGTGAGCAGCAGTTCAGGTATATTTTTTACTCACGCAGACAGGACCCTTTGGGTAATTTCTGAGCACAAAACTCTACATTTGAAAGTGAGTACCAGAGTTTTGAATGTGAGCGCCAGTTCCTTCAACAAACATTTCAGGTAGAGCAGACCGCTCTAGTAATTTATTAGCTACAGATCTGAACCCGAGCGACAGTGTTTTAAACGTGAGCAACTGGAAACATTTTCATGTTTTACCTGAATGCACCATTCAGGTAACTTTTTAAGTGTGAGATGCGTTTGGCATAATTTCGTGTAATTTTCCATAATTATGTTACAGTACATTACACTAGTGTCACACCCCCTAATTAATATTTATAACAGGAACCAGATCTAATTCTATCTGGGAGGTTCTTCTAGTTCTCTATTTCCAACTGCCCCTTGACCTGTCTTTTCATTGGCCTTGCACTACTGTAGGTCACTAAATGTAATGGCATTCCAGCTGTGTTCTTCTTCACTCTTTGCTGTATGAGAGATGTGCACCCCCGCACCTCTGGCCTAATTTCCAATTGCACAAGGAGGGCTCGGCCCTCATCCTCTGCAATGACTGTGCCAGGGAGAGATACTGTAGCCCCCACCCCACCATACCCTACCTGAGACTGACAAGGCTCAGTAGACGAAAGAGAGAGGAAAGGTATGTGAATGTGATGGGGTCTCCTAGGATACCCGAAGTGCAGAACTTCGGGGTAAATAAAACCTTTTCTAGGTAGAACATCTCCAACACCAAGGTGACACCTTTAGTCCACACAGCCGAAGGCGCGCCTAAGGCAAGCCCGTCTGCGCCTGGCCGCCGCCAGACGCCAGACATGCTGACAGTTTGGGCAGAGACAAGCCCACCTATACCAGCGGCGACCTGTTGGCTATCAGGGAGGCAGTGAAACCTTGTGCTCATTCTCTGGGCAAGGTGCCTGAAGGTCCTTTCTGTTGTATACACTGCGGCTTTGACTCTTGGGCCATTAACCTGCCTCCTACGAAATACTCCTCGACGGGGCGCAATATTAAGATTTGCAGTCTGAACTGCCGCTCGCTAGTGAAACACTTTCTCGATGTTTACGATTTGTTGCAGGACGAAGATCCTGATGCTCTCTTCCTAACAGAAACCTGGCTGTCAGCCGATACAGTAGCTGAGCCCGGCCTGGCGCTCCCCAATGGCTTTAATATTATGACTCTTAACAGAGACTCTAGGGGGGTCGGTATTGCAGTAGTTTTTAAATCCCGCTATACTTGCACCTTCGCCAAAATGGCTGTGGCAGGTTGTGAGTGCGCACACTTTGGGATCTCTTTTAACGCAGGCTTTACCATGTCGGGACTTTTGATCTACCGGCCCCCAGGCCCCTCTAAAGAGTTCAGGACAGCTCTCATAGAATCAGTCAGTTCGTTGGTAACGAGAGCAGCCAACTTTACTATCATTGGTGACCTGAATTTGCATTTGGATAGTCCTCTGGATTCGGAGATAGGTAGCTTTCTGGCGGACTTTGAGGCCTGTCAGCTGGTTCAACTGGTCCAAGGCCCCACTCACTGTGCCGGCCACTTGTTGGATCCAGTCTTCTCGAATCTCTGCTCCCTCACAGTCAATCCCCCAGTCCTGGTGTGCTGGTCGGACCACTACCTGATATCTATGATCCTCACGGGGGTAGAGCCCTTTCAGAAGGTGGCTCAGCACTCCTCCTTCAGGCGCCCTTGGCATAAACTAAAGATCGAACAATTTCATGCCCTTCTGTCTACAAATGCCCTTAATCTACCAGATGAGCCGGATAAGGCTGACAAAGTTCTGTCGGACTGGATCCGACAGTCACTAGACGTGCTCATTCCAGCTAGGTGGTCCAAGTGCCGCAACACCAAGTCCAGTCCATAGTACAGTGACAAGCTTGCCAGCATGCGTAAAATCTGCAAAAGGTTGGAACGGGCGTGGAGAAGTGACTATGATTCGTTCTCCAAGGGACAGTATCAGGCATCTATCAAGGATTACCACAGGGCCATCCAGCCAGAGCGGGCAGTCTACTACGCAGCTGAGATCAAGGGCAGTAAAATCCCACTAAATGTATCTTTGGTATACTCAAAGATCTTAAACAGGCAGGGCTACCCCCAACAGCCCGCATTACATCAGATTAGCAATGTGAGGCTCTGGCCACCTTTTTCGTGGAAAAGGTTGAAAATATCTACTATTCTTTCTATGCCCTCAGCTTTGGGCCCAGCACTCAGTCCCTGCACCACCTACGCTCTTGCGTCCTTTCCATCAGTCACTCAGGACGAGCTGCGTGTGCTATGCAGCAAGGTGAAATCAGGCTCCCCTGCCGACCCTCTTAAACCGGAGCATTTTATGAACTCCTTACCCATGCTCCTGTCTCCTCTGTGTCAGTTGATCAACTTGTCCCTGTCCAGAGCAGTTGTCCCTAGAACATGGAAGCAAGCGAGGGTGACTCCCCTGTTAAAAAAGCCTTCCCTGGACACAACCAAATTGGAGAACTTTCGTCCCATTTCTCTCCTGCCATGGATATCTAAGATTGCTGAGTCCCATGTCAACTCCATTCTGACAGGCTACCTAGAAGACAACAACATCTTGGATATCTCTCAGAACGGCTTTCGCCCTGGCCACAGCACGGAATCAGCCCTCCTAGTAGTGACTGAACATCTGAGGGCCGCATTGGATGAGGGACGTACGTCGGCACTGATTTTATTAGACCTCAGTGCCGCGTTTGACACGGTCTCTCACCAGATTCTGCTGCAACAGCTGGAGGAAGCGGGGATCTCGGGCTTAGCCCTTGACTGGTTCGCCTCCTTCCTCTCTGAGAGGACTTTTCAGGTGTCGGCTCCCCCGTTTTCCTCTTGGAGCCATAATATTCATCAAGGGGTGCCACAGGGCTCAGCACTGAGCCCTACGCTGTTCAATCTGTACGTTCAACCTTTGGCAGCGGTGGCTAGGAGCAGAGGCTTGACACTGGTATCGTACGCCGACGATACTCAGTTGGTAGTGGCACTTTCTGGCAATCCAGCGCAGGATGCCTGTATGTTTCGGAGCAATCTTATGGTTATCTCTGAGTGGATGTCTGCCAACTGTCTGCAGCTTAATGCAAGCAAGACCGAAATCCTGTTGGTTGGGCGGGATGGTGAGCTGTGGAGTGAACAGTGGTGGCCCACCACCCTGGGCTGTATCCCCACCCCCAAACAAATAGTAAAGAATCTGGGTGTTTGGGTGGACTCCGCTCTCAGTTTTCAGGCCCAAACCAAGAAAGTGGCGGGGACCTGCATGGGTATTCTGCGTGGGCTCAAACCATTGCTAGGTTATTTAGACCCGTCCACTCGGCAAGTTATCATTCAGGCTGCCATTCTGTCGAGATTGGATTACGCCAACTCGCTCTATTTGGGTACCAACAAGTCAGAGATCCTAAGATTACAGAGAGTCCAGAATGCGGCGGCCAGAATACTCCTTGGCCTCCCGAGGACTTGCTCCACCTCTGTTGCCATTCGCCGACTACATTGGTTGCCGGTGGCCAGACGCGTGGAATTCAAATCTCTGTGCATTGCTTTTAAGATCCTGAAGTCCTCCCCCCCCGGCCATTTTGGCCACCCTGCTCTCGCCCTACACCCCCCCCGCCAACTTCGTTCGATGGGCCAAAACTTGGCGGTGGTTCCGAGGGTGAGGAGAGCACGGGCTGGGGGACGTGCTTTCTGCACA
The DNA here is from genome assembly GCA_963921515.1 of Calotriton arnoldi. Classification (NCBI taxonomy): domain Eukaryota; kingdom Metazoa; phylum Chordata; class Amphibia; order Caudata; family Salamandridae; genus Calotriton; species Calotriton arnoldi. The sequence continues at coordinate 1,607,892 of CAWUFW010003778.1, forward strand.
CTGGCGGCCAGACTTTGGAACTCTCTCCCACTGTCCATTCGTAGCCTAAACAATTACTTGGCATTCCCTTCACTGTAGGTTCCTATGCCTTCTGGTGGCCCTCTCCTTTTATTAGCGCCGGGACGCCCCTTTGCTGGAGCAGCTGTGCGCTTTATAAGCTATATAACATAACATAACATAACAGCAAGTCACTGGGAAGCAAAGCCAGGGATACAAGCCCACACCCCTGAGAGTAGGAGGGGGCAAGCAACAAGGGATTGTGGTCAGATGTGTTAAGGGGGTCTTGGGATCCCAGGGGCTAATACATACACTTCAAGGATCTGTGCTTGACCCCATGGTCACAGTCATGAACTTTGGTGGGCCCTCTGTTCTTTCATCCTTCCAAAGTCACGAAAATGAGTAGTAGTGAAATGATAACAATAAACATCCATTATCTGCCAATAGCGCCAAGATACTCCTTGGGGTGAATGTGGGAATGTGGGAAGTAAAATAACACCCCATAGGAAACAATGAAGGCAGGGAAGTAAAATAACACCCCATAGCAAACAATGAAGGCAGGGAAGTAAAATAACACCCCATAGGAAACAATGAAGGCAGGGAAGTAAAATAACACCCCATAGGAAACAATGAAGGCAGGGAAGTAAAATAACACCCCATAGGAAACAATGAAGGCAGGGAAGTAAAATAACACCCCATAGGAACTAGTGCTAAATTATTTAATTGAGTTCTACATTTAAATCATATAGATTCTAGTGATAAAAACATATATTTTTAAATTATTGTTATATTTTTAACTTTATAATCAGCTTAATTTAAAAATCTAAAATAAATTACGCTTCTAAACTTTTCTAAAAATCTAAATGTGTTTAAGTACATAACTTTTAACAAACTTTGCTAAAATTAAAATCAAAATGAAAATGCTAGTGAGGGTAAGTACTTTCTTAATTATTGTTTAATAACTAATATTTATAAGTAAAATAAATACAGTTAAACTCTTCTATTATTTGGAAGACATCTTTAGTTTGATAAGTTAATATGCTGTAGCAATGTATTTCATTGGTTCTAAGTCAGTAACAAATAACTTTAATTATTTTATAATTATAGTAAACACTATTTTTAACAAATAAATTACAAAAATAAAAAACTTAATGAAATTCCCCTATACTTTCCCATGGGGAGACCTCCGCCCCAGTTACAGAGTTCTCCTCCAACAGGCGAAGAGTTATTAATAGAAACTTTACACTTGTAAAATCTGTTGTAGGAGGCTGCGTGCACACACTCATTGGAGGAGGTGGGGCACGCAAGTCTACACTTAGGTGTAAATCTCCACTCAGAAATGATCAATAGCAAAAACACTGAGAATCAATTAAGTGAATATCAATCAATCAATTAGGATTTGTAGAGCGCGGCTGCATCACCCGTGAAGTTCCCGAGGCGCTGGGAGAGCATGCTGCCTGTTCTCCTATTGGTTGAACATCCAGGTCATGAAGTCCTTCCTGAACTCCTGGAGCGATGGTAAGGCTCTGAGGTGCAGGGGGAGGTCGTTCCAGGTGCAGACGGAGGTTGTTCCCAGTCTTAGCCGCCAGGTGGGAGAAGGAGCGGCCTCCACTGTTCCTCCAGCGGATGCGTCGGGTGACTGCTAGGGAGAGGGATACTGAGCAGAGTTTTCTGGTAGGTTGGTGGAAGTTCATTTGATTGTTGAGGTACTAAGGCTCTTTGTTGTGTAGTGCCTTGTAGGCGTGGGTGAGCAGCTTGAAATGGCATCTCTTCGCGACTGGTAGCCAGTGGAGTTTCCTGAGTTGTGGGGTGATGTGAGTCCGCCTGGGGAGGTCGAGGATGAGTCTGGCTGCTGTGTTATGGATAGTCTGGAGTTTCATCATGAGTTGGGCAGTTGTACCTACGTAAAGTACATACAAATGCATATTTACCTTTGTTAATTGGCCCCTTTGTTCTTGGCATTTCACCGTTGCAGCCAAAGTGAATGCAAGAAGAACAATGGATAGCGATTAGTGGTTGGGCTTTGGACATTCTCTGACCATGGCTTAGGGGAGAGGACATGGGCTTTGTGTGAATACAGCTTAGTGGGCGGGCCTCAGGCATGTCTGGCGACAGCTTAGGGGTGGGCCTTGGGCACTCTCTAGAAACAACTTAGGGTGCGGGCCTTGGGCACCCTCTAGAAACAGCTTAGGGTGCGGGCCTTGGGAAATCTCTAGAAACAGCTTAGGGGTGGGCCTTGGGCACTCTCTAGAAACAACTTCGGGTGCGGGCCTTGGGTAGTGTCCGGAAACAACTTAGGGGGCGGGCCTTGGGCACTCTCTAGAAACAACTTAGGGGGCGGGCCTTGGGCACTCTCTAGAAACAGCTTAGGGGTGGGCCTTGGGCACTCTCTAGAAACAACTTAGGGGGAGGGCCTTGGGCACTCTCTAGAAACAGCTTAGGGACGGGACTTGGGTACTGTCTGGAAACAACTTAGTTGGAGGGTCTGACTCATGTCTAGCTCCTCCTTGGGGTAGGCTTTGGGCACTGTCTGCAAACAGCTTAGTGGACGACGCTAGGACACAACTGTCTACTGCTTAGGGATAGGCCTAGGGCACTATCTGGATACAGCTTAGGGGAGGGGCCTAAGGCATTGTCTATATATAGCTTAGAGGAGGGGCCTAAGGCATTGTCTGGATATAGCTTAGAGGAGGGGCCTAAGGCATTGTCTGGATATAGCTTAGGGGAGGGGCCTAAGACATTGTCTGAATATAGTGGGGGGGGACTTGGGTATTGTCTGGATACAGCTTAGGAGACAAGCCTAGGGCATTGTCTGGATACAGCTTAGGGGAGGGACCTAGGGCATTGTCTGACTATAGCGGGGGTTAGGGGACTTGGGCATTGTCTGGGTATAGCGAGGGAGGGTATTGTCTGAATACTGTTTAGGGGATGGGCCTAGGGCACTGTCTGGATTTAGCTTGGGGGAGGGGCCTGGGGCACTGTCTGGATATAGCTTAGAGGAGGGGCCTAAGGCATTGTCTGGATATAGCTTAGAGGAGGGGCCTAGGGCATTGTCTGGATATAGCTTAGAGGAGGGGCCTAAGGCATTGTCTGGGTATAGCTTAAAGGAGGGGCCTAAGGCATTGTCTGGATATAGCTTAGGGGTGAGGCCTAGGGTATTGCCTAGATACTGTTTAGGGGAGGGGCCTTGGACCTTGTCTGGATATAGGTTAGGGGAGTGGCCTTGGGCACTGTCTGGATATAGCTTGGGGGAGGGGCCTAGGGCATTGTCTGGATACTGCTTAGAGGAGGAGGGACCTAAGGCATTGTCTGACTATAGCGGGGGAGGGGCCTTGGGCATTGTCTGACTATAGCGGGGAGGGGCCTTGGGCATTGTCTGGATACAGCTTAGGGAAGGGACCTAGGGCATTGTCTGACTATAGCGGGGAAGGGGCCTTGGGCATTGTCTGACTATAGCGGGGGAGGGGCCTTGGGCATTGTCTGACTATAGCGGGAGGGGCCTTGGGCATTGTTTGGATACAGCTTAGGAGACAAGCCTAGGGCATTGTCTGACTATAGCGGGGGAGGGGCCTTGGGCATTGTCTGGATACTGGCTAAGGGAGGGACCTTGGGAATTATTTGGAAGTAGCAGGGAGAGGGGCCTAGGGCATTGTCTGGATTTAGCTTAGAGGAGGAGCCTAGGGCATCGTATGGATATTACTTAGAGGAGGGGCCGAGGGCATTGTCTGAGTATAGTGGGGGAGGGTACTTTGGCATTGTCTGGATGCAGCTTAGGAGACAAGCCTATGGCATTGTCTGGATACAGCTTAGGGGAGGGACCTAGGGCATTGTCTGACTATAGCAGGGGTTAGGGGACTTGGGCATTGTCTGGGTATAGCGAGGGAGGGGCTTAGGATATTGTCTGCATACTGCTTAGAGGAGGGCTCAGGCTATTGTCTGAATACTGTTTAGGGGATGGGCCTAGGGCACTGTCTGGATATAGCTTGGGGGAGGGGCCTAGGGCACTGTCTGGATATAGCTTAGAGAAGGAGCCTAGGGCATTGTCTGAATATAGTGGGGGGATGGGCCTAGGGCACTGTCTGGATATAGCTTGGGGGATGGGCCTAGGGCACTGTCTGGATATAGTGGGGAAGGAACTTGGGCATTGTCTGGATACAGCTCAGGAGACAAGCATAGGGCATTGTCTGGACGCTGGTTAAGGGAGGGGCCCAGGGCATTGCCTGGATACAGCACGGTGTAGGGGACTTGAGTTTTGTATGGAGACATCTCAAGGGGTGGGCTTTGGGCGTCGGTTTGTTGTGCCCCAGACTGTAATAACTGCCCCATCCCCCGCCACTCCTGTTGTCAGACAGGCTTGCGAGGCCACCGGTCCCTGCGGCGGATGAGATGCCGCAGGCTGCAGATACCCTGGCTATAGGTTTATGACATTTCTAGCAGAAGAAGGTCAAAGCGATCATTGTGCTGGTGACTGCCAGTGACGAAGGCGGCGCGGTGGGGGGGGGGGCCACACATTTTATTTATGGCCTGGTACATGAAAACCTTTCCAGCGGAATGGCACGCTGCTGTCATCACACGCCAGAGGTTTTTAATCCCCTATCATATGAGCATACTTCATGCTTCATTAGCCTTCCAGTTAGACATGGCGGCCACGCGGACTCTCTCAGCGCAGGCAATTGTATTAAAAATGTACTGCGGCCCTTGCTGGCTACTCTCGTGGGATATTAACTGCCGAATGCGCGGGAACGCTGCATCCCTCAGCCCAGTGTGCACAGCCCTGGCAACGATGACTGCAGCACCAGGCCTTGGTACCCAGATGTGCTTCTGCTAAATGTGCCTTCATCTTCACCACCATCTGCATGGAAGGGCTGGAGTGAAGGTCCTGGAAACCGAGGCCAGATGTACCAAGCTATTCTGCGGTCACAAAGCCGCCATTTGCTAAATCTTACAGTTTGTGACTGCAAAATGCCTTTTTGTTATGTAATAAACTAGTTTTCGTAGTCAGTAACAGATTATGGAAATGCAATATGGGTTTAAGAAACCTATAACAACCCTCTATTTCTAAGGGGCATGTTTGGACGTCCCTTCAAAGTAGCAATTTGTTATGGAATTTATCAATGTTTTGTGACCATAATCCAGTTGCAAAACCAACTTCCCAGGAGGGTTGTAACACATTCACAACCGCTTTGCGAATTTGAGAAAAAATGTTGTTAGTGAGTACAGTGCAAACTCTCAAACAAACTTTAAAAAAATGCAGCCCACTTCATTTAAAGAAAAACAGGCGCATTTAAAAAAAAAGTTTGCTTTATTTAAATCCGATCACAGACATTGTGGTCTGCTGACCCCCAGCAGGACATCATTCCTGTGAACTCCTCCAATCGTAGTTAAGACAATTTGTGACCCACCTCATGAATATTGATGACTTGGGTAAGATTTCGCCCCACTACAATTCGATGTTTTGTGAAATGACCTATTAGTAGATAGGTCAGTTTGCAAAATTATTGTCCATTCACAGTCAGTTCAAAATCTGCAATCACTTTTCGTGAATTGAAATTTCGTAATCTGGCCTATGGTCTGCATGTGAGGAAGGCACAGCACAGACTCTAGAAATACTTCGATCTGTTGTATCAATAGTTGTAAAGCGCATCATACACCACAAAGAGGCCTCTTACAGCTGTAGGGAGGACAGTGACAGGAAAGCAGCTTCCACCAGAAAAGCTCCAAGGGCGGCCTACGCTACAGCAAGGAACAAACACTTAAGGACTTTCCGGTCAAGCGATTGGTCGGTACCAACCAGAGAGAGTCTGGCAGCTGTTCCACAGAGCGGCACCGCAAACCCAGAAGAAGGTCCAACCCCATTGATGGTACTTGAATCGAGAATGTTAAAAGCAAGAGAAACAGAGAGAAAGCCTCTTACCATAGTATTTGGTCATTTTTGAAATCAAGCATTTGTGTCTGATCCCATTTCTGTCACATGTACGCAGGGGCCCAATTCAAAAAGGTAAACTTAGGCCTGAAGTCTAAGTTTAAGCCTGGAGTCTTAGGGCCCAGTTCAAAAGGTAAACTTAGGCCTGAAGTCTAAGTTTAAGCCTGAAGTCTAACTTTAGACCTGGAGTCTTAGGGCCCAATTCAAAAAGGTAAACTTAGGCCTGAAGTCTAAGTTTAAGCCTGAAGTTTAACTTTAGACCTGGAGTCTTAGGGCCCAATTCAAAAAGGTAAACTTAGGCCTGAAGTCTAAGTTTAAGCCTGAAGTCTAACTTTAGACCTGGAGTCTTAGGGCCCAATTCAAAAAGGTAAACTTAGGCCTGAAGTCTAAGTTTAAGCCTGAAGTCTAACTTTAGACCTGGAGTCTTAGGGCCCAATTCAAAAGGTAAACTTAGGCCTGAAGTCTAAGTTTAAGCCTGAAGTCTAACTTTAGACCTGGAGTCTTAGGGCCCAATTCAAAAAGGTAAACTTAGGCCTGAAGTCTAAGTTTAAGCCTGAAGTCTAACTTTAGACCTGGAGTCTTAGGGCCCAATTCAAAAAGGTAAACTTAGGCCTGAAGTCTAACTTTAGACCTGGAGTCTTAGGGCCCAATTCAAAAAGGTAAACTTAGGCCTGAAGTCTAAGTTTAAGCCTGAAGTCTAACTTTAGACCTGGAGTCTTAGGGCCCAATTCAAAAGGTAAACTTAGGCCTGAAGTCTAAGTTTAGGCCTGAAGACTAACTTTAGACCTGGAGTCTTAGGGCCCAATTCAAAAAGGTAAACTTAGGCCTGAAGTCTAAGTTTAGGCCTGAAGTCTAACTTTAGACCTGGAGTCTTAGGGCCCAATTCAAAAAGGTAAACTTAGGCCTGAAGTCTAAGTTTAGGCCTGAAGTCTAACTTTAGACCTGGAGTCTTAGGGCCCAATTCAAAAAGGTAAACTTAGGCCTGAAGTCTAAGTTTAGGCCTGAAGTCTAACTTTAGACCTGGAGTCTTAGGGCCCAATTCAAAAGGTAAACTTAGGCCTGAAGTCTAAGTTTAGGCCTGAAGTCTAACTTTAGACCTGGAGTCTTAGGGCCCAATTCAAAAGGTAAACTTAGGCCTGAAGTCTAAGTTTAGGCCTGAAGTCTAACTTTAGACCTGGAGTCTTAGGGCCCAATTCAAAAAGGTAACCTTAGGCCTGAAGTCTAAGTTTAAGCCTGAAGTCTAACTTTAGACCTGGAGTCTTAGGGCCCAATTCAAAAAGGTAAACTTAGGCCTGAAGTCTAACTTTAGACCTGGAGTCTTAGGGCCCAATTCAAAAAGGTAAACTTAGGCCTGAAGTCTAAGTTTAGGCCTGAAGACTAACTTTAGACCTGGAGTCTTAGGGCCCAATTCAAAAAGGTAAACTTAGGCCTGAAGTCTAAGTTTAGGCCTGAAGTCTAACTTTAGACCTGGAGTCTTAGGGCCCAATTCAAAAAGGTAAACTTAGGCCTGAAGTCTAAGTTTAGGCCTGAAGTCTAACTTTAGACCTGGAGTCTTAGGGCCCAATTCAAAAAGGTAAACTTAGGCCTGAAGTCTAAGTTTAGGCCTGAAGTCTAACTTTAGACCTGGAGTCTTAGGGCCCAATTCAAAAAGGTAAACTTAGGCCTGAAGTCTAAGTTTAGGCCTGAAGTCTAACTTTAGACCTGGAGTCTTAGGGCCCAATTCAAAAAGGTAAACTTAGGCCTGAAGTCTAAGTTTAGGCCTGAAGTCTAACTTTAGACCTGGAGTCTTAGGGCCCAATTCAAAAAGGTAAACTTAGGCCTGAAGTCTAAGTTTAGGCCTGAAGTCTAACTTTAGACCTGGAGTCTTAGGGCCCAATTCAAAAAGGTAAACTTAGGCCTGAAGTTTAAGTTTAAGCCTGAAGTCTAACTTTAGACCTGGAGTCTTAGGGCCCAATTCAAAAAGGTAAACTTAGGCCTGAAGTCTAAGTTTAGGCCTGAAGTCTAACTTTAGACCTGGAGTCTTAGGGCCCAATTCAAAAAGGTAAACTTAGGCCTGAAGTCTAAGTTTAGGCCTGAAGTCTAACTTTAGACCTGGAGTCTTAGGGCCCAATTCAAAAAGGTAAACTTAGGCCTGAAGTCTAAGTTTAGGCCTGAAGTCTAACTTTAGCCCTGGAGTCTTAGGGCCCAATTCAAAAGGTAAACTTAGGCCTGAAGTCTAAGTTTAAGCCTGAAGTCTAACTTTAGACCTGGAGTCTTAGGGCCCAATTCAAAAAGGTAAACTTAGGCCTGAAGTCTAAGTTTAGGCCTGAAGTCTAACTTTAGACCTGGAGTCTTAGGGCCCAATTCAAAAAGGTAAACTTAGGCCTGAAGTCTAAGTTTAGGCCTGAAGTCTAACTTTAGACCTGGAGTCTTAGGGCCCAATTCAAAAAGGTAAACTTAGGCCTGAAGTCTAAGTTTAGGCCTGAAGTCTAACTTTAGACCTGGAGTCTTAGGGCCCAATTCAAAAGGTAAACTTAGGCCTGAAGTCTAAGTTTAGGCCTGAAGTCTAACTTTAGACCTGGAGTCTTAGGGCCCAATTCAATAAAGGTAACCTTAGGCCTGAAGTCTAAGTTTAAGCCTGAAGTCTAACTTTAGACCTGGAGTCTTAGGGCCCAATTCAAAAAGGTAAACTTAGGCCTGAAGTCTAAGTTTAGACCTGGGCCCGCATTATGGATGGGGCACCTTAAAACAAGTGCACCGGGAGCAAACAGGGAATTGGAATGCGCTGCCCCCAGGGCCCCTGTGAACTCGTGCTGCCCTGGGGGCAGCACATTCAAGCAAAAAATATAGGTGCTTTGAAGCAGCCGCTCCGTGTTTCACTATGCAGGTGACAACCCACCTGCAATTTTAAGGGGGATTAGAGTTCCCCTTGCAGGTGGGTGCAATGTGTGACTCCACCCACCTGCAAGGGGATGTCTGAGGGGCACATAGGACCCCCTTCACCGCCTCCAGAAGGCTGCCATCAGGGGGCGTACTGACCCTGCGCCACTGACAGCTTCTTTGCCTCTGCTGCTTATTATATGGTAGACTTGTTATAGCTTGGCACACTTCCTCTCTGGCGATCTCGCCATCAAGGAGTTTCCTGTCTTCTCCATTGAGGCTGGGGAGGTGTAAATTGTCTCGGTACCTCGCCGTTTGGTTCACGTCAGATTAAAGCTCAGAGCTATCCAAATGGGTGTAAAAGGCGCTGAAGGTGTCGGCAATGCCCTGTAGATCGCGTACAATATTATCGGAGCCATCTGCAATGGGCGGTATGGCAGACGTGGCCTCTCCTTTCTGGAGTTTTGCTGCCAGAATCCTCCCTGCTTTCTCTCCGTGTTCGTAATGTCGGGCTTGCGGCTTATAAAGAGCATATTCTGCCATAGATGTCTAAAGAGATTTAAGCTCCATCGTGGCCGTGTCCATGGTGCATATGGCTGCCGCCTAGGGTTTCGATGTGTATTCCCTGGTGCGGGTTTTAATGTCTTTCTCCGGGGAGAGCTGGCGCTACGCCCATTGCTTATTGGTCAATGCTGCGTCTCTCATCAATTGCCTTGAAGAGTGGCCTTGGCTGCACTCCACAGAGTCTGAGGGGAGGGGACAGGCCCTGGTTGTCAGATAGATAGGAGCAATATGGGCTCGTAATCATTTTCTTTCTTGGTGGGATCAGTAACGGGCGACGTTAAAGTGCCAGGTCTTGCGAACTGGAATCTGAATAGTGTCGTCCATGCTCAACTGTACCAGGGCGTGGTCCGAGAGGGAGCCCGCTATGATCGTACAGTATTGCAAGATTGGTACGGCCCTATGGGAAAGGAGATAGTAGTCCAAGTGAGATTCCGTGCTGTGGACCGCCGAGAGGTAGGAGTATTCCCTTTCCGCTGGGTGCAGGAGGAGCCAAATGTCAGAGAGGCCATGGCCATCACAGAGACCACATAGGAGGGCTCTGTACGTGTCTTCCGTTTTATCTATAGGACCCGTCTGATCTAAGACTGGCTCAGGTGCCAGGTTCCAACCCCCTCCTATCATGATGTGAGAGGTGGCCATCTCGGTCAGCGGTCTGTGTAGGTGGGAGAGAAAAGTGGATTTAGAGCCTGTGGGAGCTATAAGGAGCACATCCCAAATGTCTTGGAACCAATCCTGAGCTTCACTAGGGCACAGCGGCCATGGCCATCTGTCCAGGTTTGCAGCACTGTACAAGGAAGAGTTTTACGTATAAGGATAGCAACTTTGCTCTTCCTGGACAACCGAGACGACCAGGAAGACGGCGCTGCGGGGGTGGGGGGGTGTCGCTAGGCTATGGATGACCCTTCCCACCCAGTATTTAGTAAGTTTAACAGCCTTCAGTAAGAAAAGCGGTGTTTCTTGGATGAGTGCCATGTCCGCCCGCTGTGAGGTTAAATCAGACAAAATGTTCTTATGTTTCACATAACTGATCAGGCCATTCACATTAAGGGAGATAACAGTGAGGAGTTGTGAGGGAATGGTGGTAGACACTGGTATGGGGAGGCCAAGCTCGTGGCAGTGGAAAATGTAAGAATACGAGGGTGCGGTCACCAACACCCGGGTGATAGGCGGATTAGCAAGCGTCCAGGGCTAGGGCGAAGCTGGGGGGACAGGACGGAGGTTAGGGAAGGGAGGATTAGGGGCGGTAGGCCAGTAGGGGAGGGTACATCAAGAGGCCACTTCGGGATAAGAAATAGTGGGGGTGGTGTCCAGTGTGGGAAAAGTGCGCAAAAACCCCAAGAGAGCATGTCAGTGAAAAGGGCGCTCAGCAGGACAGGAGGCCTGAAGTGGGTGGGGGCTAGAGCCACAGCAGGTGCAGCCAGGGCAAGCTCTCATGTTGTCAATCCAGGGCAAGCGGTGTGGGGGAACCCCAAGCCATCTGAACAGTCTCCAATGCATAAACTGAGAAGCAGAATAAACATGCTAGAACATCAGAAAACCAATACCCACAATAAACATAAACATATGTGGCCGGAGGCGTCTCCCGCATAATATAACAGCAGCATATCCACACAGCGGGGTATGATAAGAGCGGGGGGGGGACAGACCATAGGCCGTGAGAGAGGGCCAAGCAACCCCGGTGGTAGCCACCCTGTAGTTGGTGGAGGGAAGAGGGAGGTAGGAAATGGGGTAGGTAGTTTAGGGAAGGGGTTCAGGGAGGGACAAGGTGGTAGGGAGTAGTAACGGGACGTGGGGTGGTGCAGAAGAGACCGAGGGAGGATGTTGGAGGAAAGGACAAATGATCGCTGGTTACACCTACCCCATGGGGGGTACGTGGGGAGAATGGAAGGAGAAAAAGGGGTGGATGGAGGAAGGGCAGTGGGCAGGCATGAGAAAGGAGGCAGGGGGAGACAAGGCAGATGGGTTGATGGTGGGGATGAGGTCATGTGGACAGAAGCAGGGCACGGGGAACATAGTCCAATCAAGCCCATGAGAAATCACCAATCGTCGTCAGGATGCAGTATGTCACTGCAAAGGGGTGAGAGAGGCACCAATCATGAAGTCTAGCCGTGGTTGTTAGCCCGCGGGAGGGCAAGTTTATGAGGGGGTCTGGATTCACCTCTGTCCTCCGAGTGGGTCATTTCCTCAACAGTTTTTATCAGCTTCGCCCAATCCTGTGACTACCGAAGATGCCAGTCCTGCTGGCGCTCTGTGCACTGTGGGTCGGACGGGGAGTAACTGCTACTTCGGTTTCACAACATTGAGGGCAGGAGGAACCCATGCTGGGGTCGTTTAGGGAGTCTAGGAATAGTGCCAGTTCCTGCGGATCATGAGTCTCTAGAGTGTCCATCCATGGTGATCCACAGGACGGCGAGTTCCAGCAGTCCGAACAAAATATCCCATTTTCGCAGCTGGCGACGTAGACTCAGGAATTTCTGTCATTTGAAGTTGGTGTTCAGGAAGAAGTCTGCTGCAACGTTGATTTGATGACCATCCCAGTCACATGGGTCATGTTTGTGGGCCTCCAAGAGGATCTGGCGGGTGTGTGCGTGCCGTAAAAGGCAGGCGATAATAGGGCGAGGTTTGGTAATCCCAGACTCCGATGGGTGGTGGGCTCGGATCCTGTAAGACCTCTGGATTTCAAGTGAAAAACAGCCCTGTCAGTTTTGGAATAAAATAGAGTTAAAGGCCCACATATCAGAAAGTTTCAGCTTCTCGGGCATTCCATAAATACAGATGTTATCACGTCGGGAGCAGTCTTCCAAGTCAACAAGCTTCTGTTTGATGCACCAGATTTCTTGGTGGGTGGACTCTAGGTCCATCAGCTTATCCTCTGAGTCAGTGAGACGTTGATCAAGGGTGTCCACCCGAGAATGAAAGAGTCCCATGTCCGCCTTGATGCTTTTAATATTCTGGGTAAGATCCGTGATTCATCTAGGGAGGAACGGTGGGGTTCTGAATGAAAGTAATTTCTCTAAGGATGGCCTCCAGGGATGCATCAGATGTGGGAGCAGCTGTTGTCGGCGCAGACGTAGAGAGTGTTTGCTGCCTCCATCACCTCAGTGAAAAGTAGTAGTCTGGAGTATTTTCCGGAAACCATTGTGGGCTTCCGTCAGGGCAGCCGGAGGTTACCTACACCCATCAGGGAGGCCGGGGAGGTAGTAGAGGTGTCTCTGTGGGGCATGTATGCTGGACCTCGTTAAACTTGCCCCCCTGTCCCTTTTGTTTGGTACACAGGTAGTAGAGGTATGCCAGAAAAAGATGTTTGGCCAAAGCCGTGAAGCAGCAGGAGTCTTGTATGAGAGGCAGTGCTCAGAAGGCCTTGTGTCCCTGGTCGTAGTCATAGGGCAGGGGGTGTGCTCACAGTGCAGGAAGCCCAGCTAGAAGGCTATCTGCAATGCAGCCAGGCACGGGTTAAGGTGACACAAGTTCCCCAGTGCTGGGAGCGAGCTGGAGGTAGAGAGTAGTGAGGATCAAATGCCCAGGATCAAGTTGGCCACAAGTTCCGGGCTCTATGATGATGGGCCCCACGTCTCCAGAACAAGACAGAGGTTTGGGTAATTTAGGCCGGCGAATCAGCAATCCGCACCATTCCACATAGCTGCAGGGGGAAAGGTCCAGTGGGGTTCAAATGGAAGGCGGTGGAAACCCTAGTCCCAATTGTACCCCCTCAAGGGTCCGTGGAGGCACCAAGGTGGAGATCCAAAACCACGTGTTCCTGCTGCCGAGGGAAGACAGCAAGTGCAGACCTGTATGCCATAGGCGTTTTAGGCCATTGTCCGAACGTCAGAGGGTCAGGGCCAACCAGTGTGCTGGTCTGTGAGGTCAGCTGGTGGGGTTCACATAGTGCTCAAGCTGGCAGGAGCGCTCCAGAGGAGGCGGTGCATCTCCACGGGTGCGGTACCTGGCTTAGGGTCTGAGGGGCTGCACCATACAGAGAAGCAGTGTATAGTCGCCAAAATGGAGTCAGATGCACCAGGGCTCAAGACCTCCCCGATCCCGACTATGGCAGCATCTTCTGTGGCCAGGGAGATTAGAGGAGAGCCCCCATTTTAGGAATTGGCATGATTCCGCCAATGAGAAAGCCATGAAGCATGGACCCTGCTTCACAGCTACTGGTGCCAGCCATGAGAGACGCTTGAAGCATGGGCCCTGCTTCACAGCTACCAGTGCCAGTGGTGAGAGACCCTTGAAGCATGGACACTGCCTCACAGCTACTGGTGACAGTGGTGAGAGACTCTTGAAGCATGGACCCTTCTTCAAAGCTACTGGTGCCAGTGGTGAGAGACCCTTGAAGCATGGATCCTGCTTCACAGCTACTGGTACCAGCGCTGAGAGACCATTGAAGCATGGCCCCTGCCTCACAGCTACTGGTGCCAGTGGTTAAAGACTCTTGAAGCATGGACCCTGCTTCGCAGCTACTGGTGCCAGTGGTGAGAGACTCTTGAAGCATGGATCCTGCGTCACAGCTACTGGTGCCAGCCATGAGAGAGGCGTGAAGCATGAACCCTGCTTCACAGGTACTGGTGGAGGCCTTGAGAGACTCTTGAAGCATGGACCCTGCCTCACAGCTACTGGTGCCAGTGGTGAAAGACTCTTGAAGCATGGACCCTGCTTCACAGCTACTGGTGCCACTGGTGAGAGACTCTTGAAGCATGGACCCTGCCTCACAGCTGCTGGTGGAGGCCGTGAGAGACTCTTAAAGCATGGACCCTGCCTCACAGCTACTGGTGCCAGTGGTGAAAGACTCTTGAAGCATGGATCCTTCTTCACAGCTACTGGTGCCAGTGGTGAGAGGCTCCTGAAGCCTGGACCCTGTCTCACAGCTACTGCTGTGCTGCCAGTGGTGAGAGACTCTTGAAGCCTGGACCTTGCTTCACAGCTACTGGTGCCAGTCGTGAGAGACTCTTGAAACATAGACCCTGCTTCACTGCTTCTGGTGCCAGTGGTGAGAGACTCTTGAGGCATGGACCCTGCTTCCACAGCTACTGGTGCCAGTGGTGAGAGACTCTTGAAGCCTGAACCTTGCTTCACAGCTACTGGTGCCAGTGGTGAGAGACTCTTGAAGCCTGAACCTTGCTTCACAGCTACTGGTGCCAGTCTTGAGAGACTCTTGAAAAATGGACCCTGCTTCACTGCTTCTGGTGCCAGTGGTGAGAGACTCTTAAAGCATGGACCCTGCTTCACAGCTACTGGTGCCAGTGGTGAGAGGGTCTTGAAGCATGGACCCTGCTTCACAACTACTGGTGCCAGTGGTTAAAGACTCTTGAAGCATGGACTCTTCTTCACAGCTACTGGTGCCAGTCGTGAGAGACTCTTGAAGCATGGACACTGCTTCACAGCTACTGGTGCCAGCCGTGAGAGACTCTTGAAGCATGGACCCTGCTTCACAGCTACAGGTCCCAGCGGTGAGAGACTCTTGAAGCCTGGACCCTGCTTCACAGCTACTGGCGCCAGTGGTGAGAGGCTCTTGAAGCATGGACCCTGCGTCACAGCTACTGGTGCCAGTGGTGAAAGACTCTTCAAGCATGTACCCTGCTTCACAGCTACTGATGACAGTGGTGATAGACTCTTGAAGCATGGACCTTGCTTCACAGCTACTGGTGGAGGCCATGAGAGACTCTTAAAGCATGGACCCTGCCTCACAGCTACTGGTGCCAGTGGTGAAAGACTCTTGAAGCATGGATCCTTCTTCACAGCTACTGGTGCCAGTGGTGAGAGGCTCCTGAAGCCTGGACACTGTCTCACAGCTACTGGTGCCAGTGGTGAGAGACTCTTGAAGCCTGGACCTTGCTTCACAGCTACTGGTGCCAGTCGTCAGAGACTCTTGAAACATGGACCCTGCTTCAATGCTTCTAGTGCCAGTGGTGAGAGACTCTTGAGGCATGGACCCTGCTTCACAGCTACTGGTGCCAGTGGTGAGAGACTCTTGAAGCCTGGACCTTGCTTCACAGCTACTGGTGCCAGTCGTGAGAGACTCTTGAAACATGGACCCTGCTTCACTGCTACTGGTGCAAGTGGTGAGAGACTCTTGAAGCATGGACCCTGCGTCACAGCTACTGGTGCCAGCCATGAGAGAATCGTAAAGCATGGACCCTGCTTCACAGGTACTGGTGTAGGCCTTGAGAGACTCTTGAAGGATGGACCCTTCCTCACAGCTACTGGTGCCAGTGAAGAAAGACTCTTGAAGCATGGACCCTTCATCACAGCTACTGGTGCCACTGGTGCCACTGGTGAGAGACTCTTGAAGCATGGACCCTGCCCTACAGCTGCTGGTGGAGGCCTTGAGAGACTCTTAAAGCATGGACCCTCCTCACTACTGGTGCCAGTGGTGAAAGACTCTTGAAGCATGGATCCTTCTTCACAGCTACTGGTGCCAGTGGTGAGAGGCTCCTGAAGCCTGGACCCTGTCTCACAGCTACTGGTGCCAGTGGTGAGAGACTCTTGAAGCCTGGACCTTGCTTCACAGCAACTGGTGCCAGTCGTGAGGGACTCTTGAAACATGGACCCTGCTTCACTGCTTCTGGTGCCAGTGGTGAGAGACTCTCGAGGCATGGACCCTGCTTCACAGCTACTGGTGCCAGGGGTGAGAGACTCTTGAAGCCTGGACCTTGCTTTACAGCTACTGGTGCCAGTCGTGAGAGACTCTTGAAACATGGACCCTGCTTCACTGCTTCTGGTGCCAGTGGTGAGAGACTCTTGAGGCATGGACCCTGCTTCACAGCTACTGGTGCCAGTGGTGAGAGGGTCTTGAAGCATGGACCCTGCTTCACAACTACTGGTGCCAGTGGTTAAACACTCTTGAAGCATGGACCCTTCTTCACAGCTACTGGTGCCAGTCGTGAGAGACTCTTGAAGCCTGGACACTGCTTCACAGCTACTGGTGCCAGCCGTGAGAGACTCTTGAAGCATGGACCCTTCTTCACAGCTACTGGTGCCAGTGGTGATAGACTCTTGAAGCATGGACCTTGCTTCACAGCTACTGGTGCCAGCGGTGAGAGACTCTTAAAGCCTGGACCCTGCTTCACAGCTACTGGCGCCAGTAGTGAGAGGCTCTTGAAGCATGGACCCTGCGTCACAGCTACTGGTGCCAGTGGTGAAAGACTCTTGAAGCATGTACCCTGCTTCACAGCAACTGGTGACAGTGGTGATAGACTCTTGAAGCATGGACCCTGCTTCACAGCTACTGGTGGAGGCCTTGAGAGACTCTTAAAGCATGGACCCTGCCTCACAGCTACTGGTGCCAGTGGTGAAAGACTCTTGAAGCATGGATCGTTCTTCACAGCTACTGGTGCCAGCGGTGAGAGGCTCCTGAAGCCTGGACCCTGTCTCACAGCTACTGGTGCCAGTGGTGAGAGACTCTTGAAGCCTGGACCTAGCTTCACACCTACTGGTGCCAGTCGTGAGAGACTCTTGAAACATGGACCCTGCTTCACTGCTTCTGGTGCCAGTGGTGAGAGACTCTTGAGGCATGGACCCTGCTTCACAGCTACTGGTGCCTGAGGTGAGAGACTCTTGAAGCCTGGATCTTGCTTCACAGCTACTGGTGCCAGTCGTGAGAGACTCTTGAAACATGGACCCTGCTTCACTGCTTCTGGTGCCAGTGGTGAGAGACTCTTTAGGCATGGACCCTGCTTCACAGCTACTGTTGCCAGTGGTGAGAGAGTCTTGAAGCATGGACCCTGCTTCACAACTACTGGTGCCAGTGGTTAAAGACTCTTGAAGCATGGACCCTTCTTCACAGCTACTGGTGCCAGACGTGAGAGACTCTTGAAGCCTGGACACTGCTTCATAGCTACTGGTGCAGCCGTGAGAGACTCTTGAAGCATGGACCCTTCTTCACAGCTACTGGTGCCAGTGGTGATAGACTCTTGAAGCATGGACCCTGCTTCACAGCTACTGGTGCCAGCGGTGAGAGACTCTTGAAGCCTGGACCCTGCTTCACACCTACTGGCGCCAGTGGTGAGAGGCTCTTGAAGCATGGACCCTGCATCACAGCTACTGGTGCCAGCCGTGAGAGACTCTTGAAGCATGTACCCTGCTTCACAGCTACTGGTGACAGTGGTGATAGACTCTTGAAGCATGGAGCCTGCTTCACAGCTACTGGTGCCAGTGGTGAAAGACTCTTGAAGCATGGACCCTGGTTTACAGCTACTGGTGCCAGTTGTGATAGACTCTTGAACCATGGACCCTTCTTCAAAGCTACTGGTGACAGTGGTGAGAGACTATTGAAGCATGGACCCTTTTTCACAGCTACTGGTGACAGTGGTGAGAGACCCTTGAAGCATGGACCCTGCCTCACAGCTACTGGTGCCAGTGGTTAAAGACTCTTGAAGCATGGACCCTTCTTCAAAGCTACCAGTGTCAGTGGTGAAAGACTCTTGAGGCATGGACCCTGCTTCACAGCTACTGGTGCCAGTGGTGAGAGACTCTTGAAGCATGGACCCTGCGTCACAGGTACTGGTGGAGGCCATGAGAGACTCTTAAGCATGGACCCTGCTTCACAGCTACTGGTGCCAGTGAAGAAAGACTCTTGAATCATGGACCCTGCCTCACAGCTACTGGTGCCAGGGGTGAAAGACTCTTAAAGCATGGACCCTTCTTCACAGCTACTGGTGCCAGCGCTGAGAGACTCTTGAAGCATGGACCCTGCTTCACAGCTACTGGTGCCACTGGTGAGAGACTCTTGAAGCATGGACCCTGCTTCACAGCTACTGGTGCCAGTGGTGAGAGACTCTTGAAGCACAGACCCTTCTGCACCGCTACTGGTGCCAGTGGTGAAAGACTCTTGAAGCATGTACCCTGCTTCACAGCAACTGGTGACAGTGGTGATAGACTCTTGAAGCATGGACCCTGCTTCACAGCTACTGGTGCCAGTGGTGAGAGAGTCTTGAAGCATGGACCCTGTCTCACAGCTACTGGTGCCAGCGGTGAGAGACTCTTGAAACATGGACCCTTCTTCACAGCTACTGGTGCCAGCGGTGAGTGACCCTTGAAGCATGGACCCTGCTTCACAGCTACTGGTGCCAGCGCTAAGAGACTCTTGAAGCATGGACCCTGCTTCACAGCTACTGGCGCCAGTGGTAAGAGACCCTTGAAGCATGGACCCTGCTTCACTGCTACTGGTGCCAGTGGGGAGAGACTCTTGAAGCATGGACCCTTCTTTACAGTTACTGGTGCCAGTGGTGAAAGACTCTTGAAGCATGGACACTTCTTCAGAGGTACTGGTGCCAGTGGTTAAAGACTTTTGAGGCATGGACCCTGCTTCACAGCTACTGGTGCCAGTGGTGAGAGACCCTTGAAGCATGGACCCTGCATCACAGCTACTGGTGTCAGCCATGAGAGAGTCTTGAAGCATGGACCCTGCTTCACAGGTACTGGTGGAGGCCATGAGAGACTCTTGAAGCATGGACCCTGCTTCACAGATACTGGTGACAGTGGTGAGAGACTCTTGAGGCATGGACCCTGCTTCACAGCTACTGGTGCCAGTGGTTAAAGACTCTTGAAGCATGGACCCTTCTTCAAAGCTACCAGTGTCAGTGGTGATAGACTCTTGAGGCATGGACCCTGCTTCACAGCTACTGGTGCCAGCGCTGAGAGACCCTTGAAGCCTGGACCCTGCCTCACAGCTACTGGTGCCAGCCGTGAGAGACTCTGGAAGCCTGGACCCTTCCTCACAGCTACTGGTGTCAAGTCATGAGAGACTCTTGAAGCATGGACCCTGCTTCACAGCTACTGGTGCCAGTGGTGAGAGACTCTTGAAGCATGGACCCTGCTTCACAGCTGCTGGTGACAGTGGTGAGAGACTCTTGAAGCATGGACCCTGCTTCACAGGTACTGGTGGAGGCCTTGAGAGACTCTTGAAGCATGGACCCTGCCTCACAGCTACTGGTGTCAGTGGTGAGAGACTCTTGAAGCATGGGCCCTTCTTCACAGGTACTGGTGCCAGCGGTGAGAGACCCTTGACGCATGGACCCTGCGTCACAGCTAACGGTGCCAGTGGTGAGAGAGTCTTGAAGCCTGGACCCTTCTTCACAGCTTCTGGTGCCAGCACTGAGAGACTCTTGAAGCATGGACCGTGCTTCACAGCTACTTGTGCCAGTGGTTAAAGACCCTTGAATCATGGACCCTGCTTCACAGCTACTGGTGCCAGTGGTGAGTGACCCTTGAAGCATGGACCCTGCTTCACAGCTACTGGTGCCAGCGCTAAGAGACTCTTGAAGCATGGACCCTGCTTCACAGCTACTGGCGCCTGTGGTAAGAGACCCTTGAAGCATGGACCCTGCTTCACTGCTACTGGTGCCAGTGGGGAGAGACTCTTGAAGCATGGACCCTTCTTTACAGTTACTGGTGCCAGTGGTGAAAGACTCTTGAAGCATGGACACTTCTTCAGAGGTACTGGTGCCAGTGGTTAAAGACTTTTGAGGCATGGACCCTGCTTCACAGCTACTGGTGCCAGTGGTGAGAGACCCTTGAAGCATGGACCCTGCATCACAGCTACTGGTGTCAGCCATGAGAGAGTCTTGAAGCATGGACCCTGCTTCACAGGTACTGGTGGAGGCCATGAGAGACTCTTGAAGCATGGACCCTGCTTCACAGATACTGGTGACAGTGGTGAGAGACTCTTGAGGCATGGACCCTGCTTCACAGCTACTGGTGCCAGTGGTTAAAGACTCTTGAAGCATGGACCCTGCGTAACAGCTACTGGTGCCAGTGGTGAGAAACTCTTGAAGCAAGGACCCTGCGTCACAGCTGCTGGTGAGAGACTCTTGAAGCATGGACCCTTCTTCACAGCTAATGGTGTCAGGGCTGAGAGACTCTTGAAGCATGGACCTTGCTTCACAGATACTGGCCTCCGACCCTCGGTCTAGGTCCACTCTCTCCGCACTGCTCAGCTGTGCCGTCTCTTGCCTCCAGACCCCGACCTCCTCCTTGGGAGGTTCGAGGCTGCTGCCTGCTCCTGCGCCTGCTGCCCGCTCCAACTGGGACCAGACTGCCTCCAACCACCGTAACCTTTCTCAGCCGCTTTTTTTCTTAATTTTTTCCATGTTGTGCCACTGTTATTGCTCCCATCTGTGTCTTGCTCTAATTCCACCACTGTTTTTATTTTCTCGTGCCTGCCTGTTCCTTTTGCCTTTCGCCGCTGCTGCCCTGTGGCCCCTCCCCCCGGAATTCCCCCGGAATTTCCCTCTGGAATTTCCCCCGGAATTCCCCCGGAATTCCCCTGCTCCCGCCTCCCAGCCTCTCCTCCCTCCCACCTCCCCTACTTAATGGCGGCCTATGCGCGGTCACGCAGCGGAAGCGCGCAGCGGGCCCGGCAAAGGTGCGCGAAAGGCAAGCCCGTCTGCGCCCGTCCGCGACCCGACCTCGGCCAGCGCCAGGAACCCTGGACCTCCCACTACCCATCGCTACAACACCACCACCCTCCTCGCACTCAACCCTGGAAGACTTAGAGAATGCCAACAGGCCTCGCCGAACACGACCCACAGCCAGTTCTCCTGCCTCCACTGCCGCCAGACCCTCACCGCCACCCCGGCCTCCAACACCGACGACGCCAGCACCGGCGACACCCTAAAATGCATCCTCCTCAACGTACGCTCCGTACACAAACACGCCATGGAAATCTGGAACCTCCTCGACTCTCTTTCGCCCGACATCGCCTTCTTCACAGAGACCTGGACCAACGCATCCTCCACCCCCGACATCAGCAGCGCCATCCCAGACAGATACAAGATCCAGAGGAAAGACCGCCCCAACCACCCAGGACGGGGCCTCGCCATCGCCCACAAGAGCACCCTCTGCCTCACCACCTCCAGCGAAACTTCCTCTCTGCCGAACACCTGCACTTCAAGATCCAGACCACCCCCAAAGCCACACTCCGAGGAACCCTCGTCTACAGACCCCCTGGCCCCCGAACACCCTTCGCCGCCACCATCACCGACTTCATCGCACCCCATGCGATCGCCTCAACAAACTACATACTCATTGGAGACCTGAACTTTCACCTCGACAACCCCAGCGACCCCAACTCCACTATCCTTCGTGACAACCTAGCCAGCATCGGACTTAAACAACTCGTCAACACACTGACCCACAGAGCAGGACACACCCTCGGCCCCATCTTCGAGGCAGGAAACAGCGTCCATTTCAGCCACACAACGCAGCCGCCATGGACCAACCACCACTGCGTACACTTCGCCATCAACAAACCCAAGGCACCCAAACCAGCCCCATGCCCACCACGAAGGAACTGGAGCTAGGTTACCGACGAGCAACTTAACTCCACCCTCAACCGAGACAACCACACCTGGGCACCCGACGCAAACAGCGCAAACGACGCAGCCAGAGAACTCCACACCTGGATCTCCAACTGCGCAGATGAGCTTGCCCCGCTACGCAACCCTGACAGACAACGCCCCAGGAAAGCCGCCTGGTTCACAACCACTCTCCAAGAAGCCAGACGCACCTGCAGACGCATGGAGAAGAACTGGAGAAACACCAAGACAACCGAAAACCACACCACCTACAAGGACGCCATGATGGACTACCACAACCAGATCAGAGCCACCAAAAGGAACTTCATCCACAACAAAATCCTGGCCAACTCCACCAACTCCAAGGAACTTTTCAGTGTCATTCAAGAATTCACCAACCCACGCAGCGAAGCCACAAACATCACCCCATCCCAAGACCTCTGCGACAAGCTTGGAACCTATTTCCACCTCAAGATCAAAAACCTCTACGACAACTTCATCGACCATCCACCAGGCGCCACAGACGGCCCCCCGCCCCCCAGAAACACTAGCCAGCCCACCATCTCCAACTGGACGCCGATCACGGCCGAAGACACCCCCTCGACCATGAAAAGCATCCACTCGGGGCTCCCACCGACCCCTGCCCCCCTCACGTCTACCACAGAGCTGTGGCCGCCATCGCACCCGAACTACAATGCACCATCAACACCACCTTCAAAACAGGCACCTTCCCAGACGACTGGAAGTGCGCAGAAGTCAGACCCCTGCTCAAGAAGCCCACAGCTGACCCCACCGACCTCAAGAACTATCGGCCCATCTCGCTCCTCCCCTTTGCAGCCAAAGTTGCAGAGAAAACAGTCAACAGGAAACTGACACGATTCATTGAAGAGAACGCCTTCCTCGACCCGTCCCAATACAGATTCCGAAGCAACCACAGCACAGAGACCGGCCTACTCGCCGCCACAGACGACACATCCGCACCCTCCTGGACCAAGGCCACACCGCAGCCCTCATCCATCGACACCGTCTCCCATCGCACACTAGTCATCAGACTACACGACGCAGGCATACAAGGAACAGCCCTGGACTGGATCCGATCATTCCTCACTGGAAGAAGCCAAAGGATCAGACTCCCACCCTTCCTCTCTGACCCCACGAAAATCACCTGCGGAGTCCCACAGGGTTCATCACTGAGCCCCACCCTCTTCAACATTTACATGGCCCCCCTCGCAGCCATCGTCCGACAACACGGCCTCAACATCGTATCCTATGCCGACGACACCCAGCTCATCCTCTCCCTCACCAAAGACCCCACCACTGCCAAACTCAACTTCCAGAAAGGAATGCAAGACGTTGCAGTCTGGATGACCAACAGCTGCCTGAAGCTCAACGCCGAGAAGACAGAAGTCCTCGTCCTCGGTACCACCCCTTCTGCATGGGACAGCACCTGGTGGCGACCGCCCTCGGAAGCCCACCAACCCCCTCAGACCACGCCAAGAACCTTGGCATCGTACTCGACTCATCACTCTCCATGAACCGACAGGTCAACGCCGTCACCTCCAGCTGCTTCAACACCCTCCGCATCCTCCGCAAGACCTTCCAGTGGATCCCCCCTGAGTCAAAGAAGACAGTCACCCACACACTCATCACCAGCAGACTGGACTATGGAAACGCACTCTACGCCGGCATCAACAAGTCCCTACTCCGCAAACTCCAGACAGTACAGAACACCGCTGCCAGACTCGTCCTCGGCATCCCCCGACACGAACACATCAGCCAACACCTACGAAGTCTCCACTGGCTCCCCGTGGAGAAAAGAGTCACTTTCAAAATCCTCACTCACGCCTACGGACCCAAATACCTCAACAACAGAATCAACTTCCACGTACCCATAAGAAACCTCCTATCTTCCAACCTCGCACTGGCCAAAACCCCGCGCATCCACAGAGCCAGAGCAGGCGGAAGATCCTTCTCTCACATTGCAGCCAAGACCTGGAACGAGCTACCGGCAGACATCAGACGCGCCCCCTCCCTGAACACCTTCAGGAACACCCTCAAGACCTGGCTCTTCGGCTAAACAGATCTGCGGATCCCCCCCTCAGCGCCTTGAGACCCTCACGGGTGAGTAGCGCGCTTACAATTCCCTGATTGATTGATTGATTTGCGCCAGTGGTGAAAGACTCTTGAAGCATGGACCCTGCTTCACTGCTTCTGGTGCCAGCGCTGAGAGACTCTTGAAGCATGGACCCTGCTTCACTGCTTCTGGTGCCAGCGGTGAGAGACCCTTGAAGCCTGGACCCTGTCTCACAGCTACTGGTGCCAGTCGTGAGAGACTCTTGAAGCCTGAACCCTGCCTCACAGCCACTGGTGCCAGTGCTGAGAGACCCTTGAAGCATGGACCCTGCATCACAGCTAACGGTGCCAGCCATGAGAGAGTCTTGAAGCATGGACCCTGCTTCACAGGTACTGGTGCCAGTGGTTAAAGACTCTTGAAGCATGGACCCTGCTTCACAGCTACTGGTGCCATTGGTGAAAGTCTCTTGAAGCATGGACCCTGTCTCACAGCTACTGGTGCCAGTGGTGAGAGGGTCTTGAAGCATGGACCCTGCTTCACAGCTACTGCTGCCAGTGGTGAGAGACCCTTGAAGACTGGAGCCTGTCTCACAGCTACTGGTGCAAGTGGTGAAAGACTCTTGAAGCATGGAGCCTTCTTCACAGCTACTGGTGCCAGTGCTGAGAGACTCTTGAAGCATGGACCCTGCTTCACTGCTTCTGGTGCCAGTGGTGAGAGACGCTTGAAGCCTGGACCCTGCCTCACAGCTACTGGTGCCAGTGGTGAGAGACTCTTGAAGCATGGACCCTGCTTCACAGCTACTGGTGCCAGTGTTGAGAGACCCTTGAAGCCTGGACCCTGTCTCACAGCTACTGGTGCCAGTGGTTAAAGACTCTTGAAGCATGGACCCTGCTTCACTGCTTCTGGTGCCAGTGGTGAGAGGTGCTTGAAGCCTGGACCCTGCCTCACAGCTACTGGTGCCAGTGGTGAGAGACTCTTGAAGCATGGACCCTGCTTCACAGCTACTGGTGCCAGTAGTGAGAGACCCTTGAAGCCTGGACCCTGCTTCACAGCTACTGGTGCCAGTGCTGAGAGACTCTTGAAGCATGGACCTTGCTTCACAGATACTGGTGCCAGTGGTGAGAGACGCTTGAAGCCTGGACCCTGTCTCACAACTACTGGTGCCAGCCATGAGAGAGTCTTGAAGCATCGACCCTGCTTCACAGGTACTGGTGCCAGTGGTTAAAGACTCTTGAAGCATGGACCCTGCTTCACAGCCACTGGTGCCAGTGGTGAGAGACTCTTGAAGCATGGACCCTGCTTCACAGCTACTGGTGCCAGTGGTGAAAGACTATTGAAGCATGGACCCTTCTTCAGAGCTACTGGTGCCAGTGCTGAGAGACTCTTGAAGCATGGACCTTGCTTCACAGATACTGGTGCCAGTGCTGAGAGACCCTTGAAGCATGGACCCTGCTTCACAGCTATTGGTGTTACAGCAAACAAATGATGGACGGAATGCTGACAATGCAAACATTCTCCCCCAGTCAAAAGATCTGGGTTAAATCCATCGTTCTTTTGCCCACTACGCCACCCCAGTTTGGACCCAGCCATATGCAAATGAAATGAATGAATGAAATGAAATGAAATGAAAAGACCATTTATTGAGCGCGGTAGCTACCCTCAGGCGTCCTAGCGCTACGGACAGAGCCTATAAAAAGACCATTGAATTATTCAGTTTTATTGAAGAGCAGAGTTTTTAGGCGTTTGCGAAACAGAAGTAAATTGGGTTCTGATCGCATATAGAAGGGGAGGGAGTTCCAGAGTTTAGCTGAGTTATAGGAAAAAGACCGACCTCCACATCTGACTCTCTTGATCCTAGGAACTGTCGTGAGGAGAGAGGAGGCTGATCTAAGCTGTCTATTTGGATGGTAAGGGGTGATCAGTGAATGATTGATGACAGCACCTGTTCTCCAGAAAGCTCGATGAACAATGCACAGAGTTTTAAATTCGATTCTTTCCCTGACTGGGAGCCAATGAAGGCTCTTCAGTCCAGGTTTAGCTGAGAGTCGACGAGGAATCTGAAGCAGAGTTCGAGCAGCGCAATTCTGAATTATCTGGAGCTTGCGTAGGGTGGATTGGGGGGCCCCTAAAAAGAGGGCATTCCCGAAATCCAGACGAGACAGAATGAGTCCCTGGACCATAATCTGTCTCGCTTGAAAAGGCAGCAAGGGGAGAATCTTCTGCAGAAGCCTGAGTAGACCAAAACAGGTGGCTGATAATTTAGCTGCTTGGCAATTAAAGTCAAGGGACTTATCCAACCAAATTCCCAGACTTTTTATCGTATCCTTTGGCATGGGAGCAGGGCCAAGGCAGGAGGGCCACAGTGAGTTGGTCGTAAGTTTAGGGGGTTACCTAGAAGCATCAGCTCAGTTTTGTCTCCATTCAGTTTAAGACATGACAAGGTCATCCATTTGGTCACTTCCTCTAAGCACTCCCTCAGGCTGTTATTCGCGGTGTGTGTCTGATTGAGAGCCACCACTAGCTGAGTGTCGTCAGCATAGGTAATGATTTTTATTCCGAACGGACGGACTATCTCAGCCAGTGGGCTCATGTATATGTTAAATAGCGTAGGGCTTAAGGAAGAACCCTGTGGTACCCCGCAGCCGAGATGTTTGCTAGGGGAAGTGATGTCGCCCTCAAAGACCTGAAAGGAGCGGTCTGAAAGAAAAGATTTAAACCAGGCAATTGCTTTTCCTGAGACTCCTACACCAGTGAGACGGTGAAGTAAGATGTTATGGTTTACAGTGTCGAAGGCTGCACTTAGGTCAAGGAGGATAATTGCTGCAGATCCTCCCTGATCAAGAATCTTCCTTGCCTCCTCCGTCACTGCGACCAGAGCGGTTTCGATCCCGTGCATGGGATGGAATCCCGTCTGGGAGGGGTCGAGCAGATGATTAGTCTCAAGGAACTCTGCCAACACCATGTTGGCATATTTTTCCAAGATCTTGCTCAACCAGGGCAACAGAGAGATTGGTCGATAGTTGCCAGGGTCATCTTGGTCTAAATTAGATTTTTTAAGAAGGGCTTTAACCATAGCCCGTTTCCAGGGAAGCGGGACGGTGCCTGAGGACAGGGAGGCATTAAGCAGGTCAAGTATCGTGGGGAGGACGTTGTCAATGACTGACAACAGAGTGCGCGGGGGTGCCGGGTCGTTAGGGGAACCGGATTTGACCTGATGCATAATAGTTTTTAACTTGACAGAATTAAGTGGGGGGAAGGATTCTAGTGTGGCCAGCGGCTGGGTGCCTGAATCAAGTGATTTAGTGAGTGGAGGGTCAGTCTGACCAGGGGAAAAGGAAGTGTAGATGGTTTGTATTTTTTGAGAGAAAAACTCTACCAGGTTATTGCAGCGAATTTGTGCGTTGATAGTATTTGGAGGTTTTTCAGGGAGCTTAAGGAGGGTTTTCGCAATGCGATATATTTCTTTGGGCCTGGAAGCGGCTGCATTAATTTTTTCTTCGAAGAAGATCGATTGTGCAGTTTTAATTTCATTTTTATAGATCTTTATCGCTTCTCTATATGCAGTTTTACTGGGAGGGAGTAGTCTAGCCGCCATTTCCTTTCTAATCTTTTGCATTGGCGTTTCATTTCCCGTAATCCGGGGGAGTACCAGGGGGCAGTCTTTGTGCTGCGCTTAAGCTCAATGCGTTTCATGGGAAGTACAGAGTCTAATGATTCAGAGATCCATCTGTTATAATCCTCATTGGCTAAGATGAGATCAGGGTTATTAGGTGGTCTGGAGGTTTCAAGAGCTACCAGCCAATCCTCTAGGGGAAGTTTTGACCAGTTTCTTTCCCTACGTGTGATTGTATTGAAAGAATAGTGGGGGTCAGGGATGACCCAGGAGAGGGAGATCAGGAAGTGGTCCGTCCACGGAAGGGGGGAGGGTGTTCCAACTATGAGATCTGCACAATTACTAAAAATAGGGTCAAGTAAATGACCTTTGGTGTGGGTCGGTGTAAGCACTAGCTGTTTTAATTGTAGTGCTAAAAGACTAGTGGTCATTTCTAGGGCAGTATGGTCAGCGGTGTTATCGAAATGAATATTAAAATCGCCTAGTAAAGTAAAATTGGATGAACTGCATGCTAGGTTAGCTATGATGGGAGGAAGAGTGATGTGGAATTGTCCCAGAGCTCCAGGTGGACGATATATAAGTATCCCCGAGAAGGTACTAGTAGGGGAAAAGTCTATAGCGAAAGAAAGACTTTCGCAGTCAGGTATCGTATTGGGAAAGCTGCGGCACTTGTAACAATCTTTATAAATGACTGCTAGTCCACCTCCTTTCCCCACTTTGCGATCTTCACATAGGATTTGATACCCTTGGGGGAGAGCCTGAATGAGATCGGGTTCTGACTCAGTATTGAGCCAGGTCTCTGTCAGGTATACGGCGTCTGGGTTGAGCTCTTCTAACAACCAAAATATTTCCGTAGAATGTTTAGGGAGTGATCTACAGTTCAAAAGGTACATATTTTGCTGGCTTTTCTTGGTTAGTGGTGCAGAATGGAATTGAAAACCACAGTACGAGCAAGTGGTGAGTGGATCTGCTAAATTCCAAGAAGAGTGGCACAGAGCTGGGGTTGTTCCTCTTAATTTGTAAAGGGAATTGGGGCTATATCTCCTGATGTGGGTGGAGAGACGGGCAGGGGTTGTGGCCCCTAGCCCCGGTCGACCGCGGACGGGCGCAGACGAGCTTGCCTTAGGCGCGCCTTCGGCACGCCAGCGGCGCGCCCGCTGCGCGCGTCCGCTGCGCGTCTGTTTGGGCATGTCCTTTATAGTGGGGGTAGCCTAGAATGCTAACCTTGATGGCAATCAGGGCGGAAGTGGATAAATCTGACTTCCGGTGGGTGGCACCTCCCTCCAAACAAACGGAAAAATCCGCGCTGGAACGGGGAGGGACGCCGAGCCCAACCGGCAGGTAAGCTCCAATGAGGGGTCTCAGTGATATAGAAGATATTATCTTTTCCAGCGTTCTAAAAACACAGTATACAAGAATTAAAAGCAATGATAAAAATAATGAATAAAATAACCCTGTGCCCCATGGGAACAGTCCAGACCGAACTGCCAGGCCAGGTCCTCCCTGGACCGGAAACAAGCATCCTGGGACCGGTTTCAGGGTATGTCACCCTTCTTCAGCCAGGCTAGCTTAAATCTAGTGGCACAGTGAGCAAGGGACCCACGTCTGGGCATACCCATCCCACTTAGGGCGAAAAGTGTTACAGCAAACAAATGATGGACGGAATGCTGACAATGCAAACATTCTCCCCCAGTTTTTTTTTTGCATTTGTCACCCCGAGTGGGACGGGTATGCCCAGACGTGGGTCCCGTGCTCTCCATGCCACTGGAATCAAGCTATCCTGGCTGAAGAGGGGTGAAACCCCGAAACCGGTCCTAGGATGCTTGTTTCCAGTCCAGGGAGGACCTGGCTTGGCAGTTCGAGCTGGACTGTTCCCATGAGGCACAGGTTCAAGACTGATTTGCATATGGCTGGGTTCAAACTGGAATGGCATGGTGAGCAAAAAACGATGGATTTAGGCCCAGATCTCTGTACTGGGGTGAATGTATGACATTGTTCTGCATTCTGTCCATCAACTGTTGTTTTTGCATTTGTCACCCCGAGTGGGACGGGTATGCCCAGACGTGGGTCCCGTGCTCTCCATGCCACTGGAATCAAGCTATCCTGGCTGAAGAGGGGTGAAACCCCGAAACCGGTCCTAGGATGCTTGTTTCCAGTCCAGGGAGGACCTGGCTTGGCAGTTCGGGCTGGACTGTTCCCATGAGACACAGGGTCAAGACTGATTTGCATATGGCTGGGTTCAAACTGGAATGGCATGGTGAGCAAAAAAACGATGGATTTAGGCCCAGATCTCTGTACTGGGGTGAATGTATGACATTGTTCTGCATTCTGTCCATCAACTGTTGTTTTTGCATTTGTCACCCCGAGTGGGACGGGTATGCCCAGACGTGGGTCCCGTGCTCTCCATGCACTGGAATCAAGCTATCCTGGCTGAAGAGGGGTGAAACCCCGAAACCGGTCCTAGGATGCTTGTTTCCAGTCCAGGGAGGACCTGGCTTGGCAGTTCGGGCTGGACTGTTCCCATGAGGCACAGGGTCAAGACTGATTTGCATATGGCTGGGTTCAAACTGGAATGGCATGGTGAGCAAAAAAACGATGGATTTAGGTCCAGATCTCTGTACTGGGGTGAATGTATGACATTGTTCTGCATTCTGTCCATCAACTGTTGTTTTTGTATTTGTCACCCCGAGTGGTACGGGTATGCCCAGACGTGGGTCCCGTGCTCTCCATGCCACTGGAATCAAGCTTATCTTGCTGAAGAGGGGTGAAACCCCGAAACTGGTCCTAGGATGCTTGTTTCCAGTCCAGGGAGGACCTGGCTTGGCAGTTCGGGCTGGACTGTTCCCATGAGGCACAGGGTCAAGACTGATTTGCATATGGCTGGGTTCAAACTGGAATGGCATGGTGAGCAAAAACGATGGATTTAGGTCCAGATCTCTGTACTGGGGTGAATGTATGACATTGTTCTGCATTCTGTCCATCAACTGTTGTTTTTGCATTTGTCACCCCGAGTGGGACGGTTATGCCCAGACGTGGGTCCCGTGCTCTCCATGCCACTGGAATCAAGCTATCCTGGCTGAAGAGGGGTGAAACCCCGAAACTGGTCCTAGGATGCTTGTTTCCAGTCCAGGGAGGACCTGGCTTGGCAGTTCGGGCTGGACTGTTCCCATGAGGCACAGGGTCAAGACTGATTTGCATATGGCTGGGTTCAAAGTGGAATGGCATGGTGAGCAAAAAAATGATGGATTTAGGCCCAGATCTCTGTACTGGGGTGAATGTATGACATTGTTCTGCATTCTGTCCATCAACTGTTGTTATTGCATTTGTCACCCCGAGTGGGACGGGTATGCCCAGACGTGGGTCCCGTGCTCTCCATGCCATTGGAATCAAGCTATCCTGGCTGAAGAGGGGTGAAACCCCGAAACCGGTCCTAGGATGCTTGTTTCCAGTCCAGGGAGGACCTGGCTTGGCAGTTCGGGCTGGACTGTTCCCATGAGGCACAGGGTCAAGACTGATTTGCATATGGCTGGGTTCAAACTGGAATGGCATGGTGAGCAAAAAACGATGGATTTAGGTCCAGATCTCTGTACTGGGGTGAATGTATGACATTGTTCTGCATTCTGTCCATCAACTGTTGTTTTTGCATTTGTCACCCCGAGTGGGACGGGTATGCCCAGACGTGGGTCCCGTGCTCTCCATGCCACTGGAATCAAGCTATCCTGGCTGAAGAGGGGTGAAACCCCGAAACCGGTCCTAGGATGCTTGTTTCCAGTCCAGGGAGGACCTGGCTTGGCAGTTCGGGCTGGACTGTTCCCATGAGACACAGGGTCAAGACTGATTTGCATATGGCTGGGTTCAAACTGGAATGGCATGGTGAGCAAAAAACGATGGATTTAGGCCCAGATCTCTGTACTGGGGTGAATGAATGACATTGTTCTGCATTCTGTCCATCAACTGTTGTTTTTGCATTTGTCACCCCGAGTGGGACGGGTATGCCCAGACGTGGGTCCCGTGCTCTCCATGCACTGGAATCAAGCTATCCTGGCTGAAGAGGGGTGAAACCCCGAAACCGGTCCTAGGATGCTTGTTTCCAGTCCAGGGAGGACCTGGCTTGGCAGTTCGGGCTGGACTGTTCCCATGAGGCACAGGGTCAAGACTGATTTGCATATGGCTGGGTTCAAACTGGAATGGCATGGTGAGCAAAAAAACGATGGATTTAGGTCCAGATCTCTGTACTGGGGTGAATGTATGACATTGTTCTGCATTCTGTCCATCAACTGTTGTTTTTGCATTTGTCACCCCGAGTGGTACGGGTATGCCCAGACGTGGGTCCCGTGCTCTCCATGCCACTGGAATCAAGCTATCCTGGCTGAAGAGGGGTGAAACCCCGAAACTGGTCCTAGGATGCTTGTTTCCAGTCCAGGGAGGACCTGGCTTGGCAGTTCGGGCTGGACTGTTCCCATGAGGCACAGGGTCAAGACTGATTTGCATATGGCTGGGTTCAAACTGGAATGGCATGGTGAGCAAAAAAACGATGGATTTAGGTCCAGATCTCTGTACTGGGGTGAATGTATGACATTGTTCTGCATTCTGTCCATCAACTGTTGTTTTTGCATTTGTCACCCCGAGTGGGACGGGTATGCCCAGACGTGGGTCCCGTGCTCTCCATGCCATTGGAATCAAGCTATCCTGGCTGAAGAGGGGTGAAACCCCGAAACCGGTCCTAGGATGCTTGTTTCCAGTCCAGGGAGGACCTGGCTTGGCAGTTCGGGCTGGACTGTTCCCATGAGGCACAGGGTCAAGACTGATTTGCATATGGCTGGGTTCAAACTGGAATGGCATGGTGAGCAAAAAAACGATGGATTTAGGCCCAGATCTCTGTACTGGGGTGAATGTATGACATTGTTCTGCATTCTGTCCATCAACTGTTGTTTTTGCATTTGTCACAGCTATTGGTGCCAGAGGTGAGAGACTCTTGAAGCCTGGACCCTGCGTCACAGCTACGGGTGCCAGCGGTGAGAGACTCTTGAAGCATGGACCTTGCTTCACAGATACTGGTGCCAGCGCTGAGAGACCCTTGAAGCATGGACCCTGCTTCACAGCTACTGGTGCCAGCGGTGAGAGACTCTTGAAGCATGGACCCTGCCTCACAGCTACTGGTGCCAATGGTTAAAGACTCTTGAAGCATGGACCCTGCGTCACAGCTACTGGTGCCAGTCGTGAAAGAATCTTGAAGCATGGAGCCTTCTTCACAGCTACTGGCGCCAGTGGTGAGAGACTCTTGCTGCATGGACCCTACTTCAGAGCTACTGGTGCCAGTGGTGAGAGACTCTTGAAGCCTGGACCCTGCGTCACAGCTACTGGTGCCAGTCGTGAAAGACTCTTGAAGCATGGACCCTGCGTCACAGCTACTGGTGCCAGTCGTGAAATACTCTTGAAGCATGGACCCTGCTTTACAGATACTGGCGCCAGTGGTGAGAGACCCTTGAAGCATGGACCCTGCTTCACAGCTACTGGTGCTAGTGGTGAGAGACCCTTGAAGCATGGACCCTGCTTCACAGCTACTGCTGCCAGTGGTGAGACACTCTTGAGGCATGGACCCTGCTTCACAGCCACTGGTGCCAGTGGTGAGAGACTGTTGAGGCCTGGATCTTGCTTCACAGCTACTGGTGCCAATCGTGAAAGTCTCTTGAAGCATTGACCCTGCTTCACAGCTACTGGTGCCAGTGGTGAGAGACTCTTGAAGCTTGGACCCTGCTTCACAGCTACTGGTGCCAGTGGTGAGAGAATCTTGAAGCATGGACACTGCTTCACAGCCACTGGTGCCAGTGGTGTGAGACTCTTGAAGCTTGGACCCTGCTTCACAGCTACTGGTGCCAGTGCTGAGAGACCCTTGAAGCATGGACCCTGCTTCACAGCTACTGGTGCCAGTCGTGAGAGACTCTTGAAGCCTGGACCCTGTCTCAAAGCTACTGGTGCCAGTGGTGAGAGACCCTTGAAGCCTGGACACTGTCTCACAGCTACTGGTGCCGGCGGTGAGACACTCTTGAAGCATGGACCCTGCTTCACAGCTTCTGGTGCCAGTGGTGAGAGACTCTTGAAGCATGGGCTCTGCTTCACAGCTACTGGTGCCAGTGCTGCGAGACCCTTGAAGCATGGACCCTGCTTCACAGCTACTGGTGCCAGTGGTGAGAGACTCTTGAAGCATGGACCCTGCTTCACAGCTACTGGTGCCAGTGGTGAGAGACTCTTGAAGCATGGACCCTGCTTCACATCTACTGGTGGCAGTGTTGAGAGACCCTTGAAGCATGGACCCTGCCTCACAGCTACTGGCGCCAGTGCTGAGAGACCCTTGAAGCCTGGACCCTGCCTCACAGCTACTGGTGCCAGCGGTGAGAGACTCTTGAAGCATGGACCCTGCTTCACAGCTACTGGTGCCAGTGTTGAGAGACCCTTGAAGCATGGACCCTGCCTCACAGCTACTGGTGCCAGTGCTGAGAGACCCTTGAAGCCTGGACCCTGCCTCACAGCTACTGGTGCCAGTGGTGAGAGACTCTTGAAGCATGGACCCTGCTTCACAGCTACTGGTGCCAGTGCTGAGAGTTCCTTGAAGCATGGACCCTGCTTCACAGCTACTGGTGCCAGTGCTGTGAGACCCTTGAAGCATGGACCCTGCCTCACAGCTACTGGTGCCAGCGGTGAGAGACTCTTGAAGCATGGACCCTGCTTCACAGCTACTGGTGCCAGTGCTGAGAGTTCCTTGAAGCATGGACCCTGCTTCACAGCTACTGGTGCCAGTGCTGTGAGACCCTTGAAGCATGGACCCTGCCTCACAGCTACTGGTGCCAGCGGTGAGAGACTCTTCAAGCATGGACCCTGCCTCACAGCTACTGGTGCCAGTGGTGAGAGACTCTTGAAGCATGGACCCTGTCTCACAGCTACTGGTGCCAGCGGTGAGAGACTCTTGAAGCATGGACCCTGCTTCACAGCCACTGGTGTCAGCGGTGAGAGACTCTTGAAGCATGGACCCTGCTTCACAGCCACTGGTGCCAGCGGTGAGAGACTCTTGAAGCATGGACCCTGCTTCACAGATACTGGTGCCGGTGGTGAGAGGCTCTTGAAGCATGGACCGTGCTTCACAGCTACTGGTGCCAGTGGTGATAGACTCTTGAGGCATGGACCCTGCTTCACAACTACTGGTGCCAGTGCTGAGAGACTCTTGAAGCATGGACCTTGCTTCACAGATACTGGTGCCAGTGGTGAGAGACCCTTAAAGCATGGACCCTGCTTCACAGCCACTGGTGCCAGCGGTGAGAGACTGTTGAAGCATGGACCCCATCTCACAGCTACTGGTGCCAGCGGTGAGAGACTCTTGAAGCATGGACCCTGTCTCACAGCTACTGGTGCCAGCGGTGAGAGACTCTTGAAGCATGGACCCTGCTTCACAGCCACTGGTGCCAGCGGTGAGAGACTCTTGAAGCATGGACCCTTCTTCACAGCTACTGGTGCCAGTGGTGATAGACTCTTGAGGCATGGACCATGCTTCACTGCTTCTGGTGCCAGTGGTGAGAGACTCTTAAAGAATGGACCCTGCTTCACATCTACTGATGCCAGCGGTGAGAGACCCTTAAAGCATGGACCCTGCTTGACAGTTACTGGTGCCAGTGGTGATAGACTCTTGAGGCATGGACCCTGCTTCACATCTACTGATGCCAGCGGTGAGAGACCCTTAAAGCATGGACCCTGCTTGACAGCTTCTGGTGCCAGTGGTGAGAGACTCTTGAAACATGGACCCTTCCTCAGAAGTACTGGTGCCAGTGGTGAGAGACCATTGAAGCATGGACCCTGCTTCACAGGTACTGGTGCCAGCGGTGAGAGACTCTTGAAGCATGGACCCTGCCTCACAGCTACTAGTGCCAGCGCTGAGAGACTCTTGAAGCATGGACCCTGCTTCACAGCTACTGGTGCCAGTCGTGAGAGACTCTTGAAGCCTGGACCCTGTCTCACAGCTACTGGTGCCAGTGGTGAGAGACTCTTGAAGCATGGACCCTGTCTCACAGCTACTGGTGCCAGCGCTGAGAGACTCTTGAAGCATGGACCCTGCCTCACAGCTACTGGTGCCAGCGGTGAGAGACTCTTGAAGCCTGGACCCTGTCTCACAGCTACTGGTGCCAGCGGTGAGAGACTCTTGAAGCATGGACCCTGCCTCACAGCTACTGGTGCCAGTGGTGAAAGACTCTTAAAGCATGGACCCTTCTTCACAGCTACTGGTGCCAGTGGTGAGAGACCATTGAAGCATGGACCCTGTCTCACAGCTACTGGTGCCAGCGGTGAGAGACTCTTGAAGCATGGACCCTGTCTCACAGCTACTGGTGCCAGCGCTGAGAGACTCTTGAAGCATGGACCCTGCTTCACAGCTACTGGTGCCAGACGTAAGAGACTCTTGAAGCCTGGACCCTGTCTCACAGCTACTGGTGCCAGCGGTGAGAGAGTCTTGAAGCATGGACCCTGTCTCACAGCTACTGGTGCCAGCGGTGAGAGACTCTTGAAGCATGGACCCTGCTTCACAGCTACTGGTGCCAGTGCTGAGAGACCCTTGAAGCTTGGACCCTGCCTCACAGCTACTGGCGCCAGTGCTGAGAGACCCTTGAAGCCTGGACCCTGCCTCACAGCTACTGGTGCCAGCGGTGAGAGACTCTTGAAGCATGGACACTGCTTCACAGCAACTGGTGCCAGTGCTGAGAGACCCTTGAAGCATGGACCCTGCTTCACAGCTACTCGTGCCAGTGCTGAGAGACCCTGGAAGCATGGACCCTGCCTCACAGCTACTGGTGCCAGCGGTGAGAGACTCTTGAAGCATGGACCCTGCCTCACAGCTACTGGTGCCAGCGGTGAGAGACTCTTGAAGCATGGACCCTGTCTCACAGCTACTGGTGCCGGCGTTGAGAGACTCTTGAAGCATGGACCCTGCTTCGCAGCCACTGGTGCCAGCGGGGAGAGACTCTTGAAGCATGGACCCTGCTTCACAGCTATTGGTGTTACAGCAAACAAATGATGGACGGAATGCTGACAATGCAAACATTCTCCCCCAGTCAAAAGATCTGGGTTAAATCCATCGTTCTTTTGCCCACTACGCCACCCCAGTTTGGATCCAGCCATATGCAAATCAGTCTTGACCCTGTGCCCCATGGGAACAGTCCAGACCGAACTGCCAGGCCAGGTCCTCCCTGGACCGGAAACAAGCATCCTGGGACCGGTTTCAGGGTATGTCACCCTTCTTCAGCCAGGCTAGCTTGAATCTAGTGGCACAGTGAGCAAGGGACCCACGTCTGGGCATACCAATCCCACTTAGGGCGAAAAGTGTTACAGCAAACAAATGATGGACGGAATGCTGACAATGCAAACATTCTCCCCCAGTTTTTTTTTGCATTTGTCACCCCGAGTGGGACGGGTATGCCCAGACGTGGGTCCCGTGCTCTCCATGCCACTGGAATCAAGCTATCCTGGCTGAAGAGGGTGAAACCCGAAACCGGTCCTAGGATGCTTGTTTCCAGTCCAGGGAGGACCTGGCTTGGCAGTTCGGGCTGGACTGTTCCCATGAGGCACAGGGTCAAGACTGATTTGCATATGGCTGGGTTCAAACTGGAATGGCATGGTGAGCAAAAAAACGATGGATTTAGGTCCAGATCTCTGTACTGGGGTGAATGTATGACATTGTTCTGCATTCTGTCCATCGACTGTTGTTTTTGCATTTGTCACCCCGAGTGGGACGGGTATGCCCAGACGTGGGTCCCGTGCTCTCCATGCCACTGGAATAAAGCTATCCTGGCTGAAGAGGGGTGAAACCCCGAAACCGGTCCTAGGATGCTTGTTTCCAGTCCAGGGAGGACCTGGCTTGGCAGTTCGGGCTGGACTGTTCCCATGAGGCACAGGGTCAAGACTGATTTGCATATGGCTGGGTTCAAACTGGAATGGCATGGTGAGCAAAAAAACGATGGATTTAGGTCCAGAACTCTGTACTGGGGTGAATGTATGACATTGTTCTGCATTCTGTCCATCAACTGTTGTTTTTGCATTTGTCAGCCCGAGTGGGACGGGTATGCCCAGACGTGGGTCCCGTGCTCTCCATGCCACTGGAATCAAGCTATCCTGGCTGAAGAGGGGTGAAACCCCGAAACTGGTCCTAGGATGCTTGTTTCCAGTCCAGGGAGGACCTGGCTTGGCAGTTCGGGCTGGACTGTTCCCATGAGGCACAGGGTCAAGACTGATTTGCATATGGCTGGGTTCAAACTGGAATGGCATGGTGAGCAAAAAAACGATGGATTTAGGCCCAGATCTCTGTACTGGGGTGAATGTATGACATTGTTGTGCATTCTGTCCATCAACTGTTGTTTTTGCATTTGTCACAGCTATTGGTGCCAGAGGTGAGAGACTCTTGAAGCCTGGACCCTGCGTCACAGCTACGGGTGCCAGCGGTGAGAGACTCTTGAAGCATGGACCTTGCTTCACAGATACTGGTGCCAGCGCTGAGAGACCCTTGAAGCATGGACCCTGCTTCACAGCTACTGGTGCCAGCGGTGAGAGACTCTTGAAGCATGGACCCTGCCTCACAGCTACTGGTGCCAATGGTTAAAGACTCTTGAAGCATGGACCCTGCGTCACAGCTACTGGTGCCAGTCGTGAAAGAATCTTGAAGCATGGAGCCTTCTTCACAGCTACTGGCGCCAGTGGTGAGAGACTCTTGCTGCATGGACCCTACTTCAGAGCTACTGGTGCCAGTGGTGAGAGACTCTTGAAGCCTGGACCCTGCGTCACAGCTACTGGTGCCAGTCGTGAAAGACTCTTGAAGCATGGACCCTGCGTCACAGCTACTGGTGCCAGTCGTGAAATACTCTTGAAGCATGGACCCTGCTTTACAGATACTGGCGCCAGTGGTGAGAGACCCTTGAAGCATGGACCCTGCTTCACAGCTACTGGTGCCAGTGGTGAGAGACCCTTGAAGCATGGACCCTGCTTCACAGCTACTGCTGCCAGTGGTGAGACACTCTTGAGGCATGGACCCTGCTTCACAGCCACTGGTGCCAGTGGTGAGAGACTGTTGAGGCCTGGATCTTGCTTCACAGCTACTGGTGCCAATCGTGAAAGTCTCTTGAAGCATTGACCCACCTTCACAGCTACTGGTGCCAGTGGTGAGAGACTCTTGAAGCTTGGACCCTGCTTCACAGCTACTGGTGCCAGTGGTGAGAGAATCTTGAAGCATGGACACTGCTTCACAGCCACTGGTGACAGTGGTGTGAGACTCTTGAAGCTTGGACCCTGCTTCACAGCTACTGGTGCCAGTGCTGAGAGACCCTTGAAGCATGGACCCTGCTTCACAGCTACTGGTGCCAGTCGTGAGAGACTCTTGAAGCCTGGACCCTGTCTCAAAGCTACTGATGCCAGTGGTGAGAGACCCTTGAAGCCTGGACACTGTCTCACAGCTACTGGTGCCGGCGGTGAGACACTCTTGAAGCATGGACCCTGCTTCACAGCTTCTGGTGCCAGTGGTGAGAGACTCTTGAAGCATGGGCCCTGCTTCACAGCTACTGGTGCCAGTGCTGCGAGACCCTTGAAGCATGGACCCTGCTTCACAGCTACTGGTGCCAGTGGTGAGAGACTCTTGAAGCATGGACCCTGCTTCACAGCTACTGGTGCCAGTGGTGAGAGACTCTTGAAGCATGGACCCTGCTTCACATCTACTGGTGCCAGTGTTGAGAGACCCTTGAAGCATGGACCCTGCCTCACAGTTACTGGCGCCAGTGCTGAGAGACCCTTGAAGCCTGGACCCTGCCTCACAGCTACTGGTGCCAGCGGTGAGAGACTCTTGAAGCATGGACCCTGCTTCACAGCTACTGGTGCCAGTGTTGAGAGACCCTTGAAGCATGGACCCTGCCTCACAGCTACTGGCGCCAGTGCTGAGAGACCCTTGAAGCCTGGACCCTGCCTCACAGCTACTGGTGCCAGCGGTGAGAGACTCTTGAAGCATGGACCCTGCTTCACAGCTACTGGTGCCAGTGCTGAGAGTTCCTTGAAGCATGGACCCTGCTTCACAGCTACTGGTGCCAGTGCTGTGAGACCCTTGAAGCATGGACCCTGCCTCACAGCTACTGGTGCCAGCGGTGAGAGACTCTTGAAGCATGGACCCTGCTTCACAGCTACTGGTGCCAGTGCTGAGAGTTCCTTGAAGCATGGACCCTGCTTCACAGCTACTGGTGCCAGTGCTGTGAGACCCTTGAAGCATGGACCCTGCCTCACAGCTACTGGTGCCAGCGGTGAGAGACTCTTCAAGCATGGACCCTGCCTCACAGCTACTGGTGCCAGTGGTGAGAGACTCTTGAAGCATGGACCCTGTCTCACAGCTACTGGTGCCAGCGGTGAGAGACTCTTGAAGCATGGACCCTGCTTCACAGCCACTGGTGCCAGCGGTGAGAGACTCTTGAAGCATGGACCCTGCTTCACAGCCACTGGTGCCAGCGGTGAGAGACTCTTGAAGCATTGACCCTGCTTCACAGATACTGGTGCCGGTGGTGAGAGGCTCTTGAAGCATGGACCGTCCTTCACAGCTACTGGTGCCAGTGGTGATAGACTCTTGAGGCATGGACCCTGCTTCACAACTACTGGTGCCAGTGCTGAGAGACTCTTGAAGCATGGACCTTGCTTCACAGATACTGGTGCCAGTGGTGAGAGACGCTTGAAGCCTGGACCCTGTCTCACAACTACTGGTGCCAGCCATGAGAGAGTCTTGAAGCATGGACCCTGTCTCACAGCTACTGGTGCCAGCGGTGAGAGACTCTTGAAGCATGGACCCTGCTTCACAGCCACTGGGGCCAGCGGTGAGAGACTCTTGAAGCATGGACCCTGTCTCACAGCTACTGGTGCCAGCGGTGAGAGACTCTTGAAGCATGGACCCTGTCTCACAGCTACTGGTGCCAGCGGTGAGAGACTCTTGAAGCATGGACCCTGCTTCACAGCCACTGGTGCCAGCGGTGAGAGACTCTTGAAGCATGGACCCTTCTTCACAGCTACTGGTGCCAGTGGTGATAGACTCTAGAGGCATGGACCATGCTTCACTGCTTCTGGTGCCAGTGGTGAGAGACTCTTAAAGAATGGACCCTGCTTCACATCTACTGATGCCAGCGGTGAGAGACCCTTAAAGCATGGACCCTGCTTGACAGCTACTGGTGCCAGTGGTGATAGACTCTTGAGGCATGGACCCTGCTTCACATCTACTGATGCCAGCGGTGAGAGACCCTTAAAGCATGGACCCTGCTTGACAGCTTCTGGTGCCAGTGGTGAGAGACTCTTGAAACATGGACCCTTCCTCACAAGTACTGGTGCCAGTGGTGAGAGACCATTGAAGCATGGACCCTGCTTCACAGGTACTGGTGCCAGCGGTGAGAGACTCTTGAAGCATGGACCCTGCCTCACAGCTACTAGTGCCAGTGCTGAGAGACTCTTGAAGCATGGACCCTGCTTCACAGCTACTGGTGCCAGTGGTGAGAGACTCTTGAAGCCTGGACCCTGTCTCACAGCTACTGGTGCCAGTGGTGAGAGACTCTTGAAGCATGGACCCTGTCTCACAGCTACTGGTGCCAGCGCTGAGAGACTCTTGAAGCATGGACCCTGCCTCACAGCTACTGGTGCCAGCGGTGAGAGACTCTTGAAGCCTGGACCCTGTCTCACAGCTACTGGTGCCAGCGGTGAGAGACTCTTGAAGCATGGACCCTGCCTCACAGCTACTGGTGCCAGTGGTGAAAGACTCTTAAAGCATGGACCCTTCTTCACAGCTACTGGTGCCAGTGGTGAGAGACCATTGAAGCATGGACCCTGTCTCACAGCTACTGGTGCCAGCGGTGATAGACTCTTGAAGCATGGACCCTGTCTCACAGCTACTGGTGCCAGCGCTGAGAGACTCTTGAAGCATGGACCCTGCTTCACAGCTACTGGTGCCAGATGTAAGAGACTCTTGAAGCCTGGACCCTGTCTCACAGCTACTGGTGCCAGCGGTGAGAGAGTCTTGAAGCATGGACCCTGTCTCACAGCTACTGGTGCCAGCGGTGAGAGACTCTTGAAGCATGGACCCTGCTTCACAGCTACTGGTGCCAGTGCTGAGAGACCCTTGAAGCATGGACCCTGCCTCACAGCTACTGGCGCCAGTGCTGAGAGACCCTTGAAGCCTGGACCCTGCCTCACAGCTACTGGTGCCAGCGGTGAGAGACTCTTGAAGCATGGACACTGCTTCACAGCAACTGGTGCCAGTGCTGAGAGACCCTTGAAGCATGGACCCTGCTTCACAGCTACTCGTGCCAGTGCTGAGAGACCCTGGAAGCATGGACCCTGCCTCACAGCTACTGGTGCCAGCGGTGAGAGACTCTTGAAGCATGGACCCTGCCTCACAGCTACTGGTGCCAGCGG
This sequence comes from Calotriton arnoldi, assembly GCA_963921515.1. NCBI lineage: Eukaryota > Metazoa > Chordata > Amphibia > Caudata > Salamandridae > Calotriton > Calotriton arnoldi. The sequence goes on from CAWUFW010003778.1 coordinate 1,649,669, forward strand.
TGAGAGACTCTTGAAGCATGGACCCTGCTTCGCAGCCACTGGTGCCAGCGGTGAGAGACTCTTGAAGCATGGACCCTGCTTCACAGCTTCTGGTGCCAGTGGTGAGAGGCTCTTGAAGCATGGACCCTGCTTCACAGCTACTGGTGCCAGAGGTGAGAGACCCTTGAAGAATGGACCCTGCTTCACATCCACTGATGCCAGCGGTGAGAGATCCTTGAAGCATGGACCCTGCTTCACAGCTCCTGGTGCCAGTGGTGAGAGAATCTTGAGGCATGGACCCTGCTTCACTGCTTCTGGTGCCAGTGGTGAGAGACTCTTGAAACAAGGACCCTGCTTCACAGCCACTGGTGCCAGTGGTGAGAGGCTCTTGAAGCATGGACCCTGCTTCACAGCTACTGGTGCCGGTGGTGAGAGGCTCTTGAAGCATGGGCCCTGCTTCACAGCTACTGGTGCCAGTGGTGAGAGGCTCTTGAAGCATGGACCCTGCTTCAAAGCTACTGGTGCCGGTGGTGAGAGGCTCTTGAAGCATGGGCCCTGCTTCACAGCTACTGGTGCCAGGGGTGAGAGACCCTTGAAGAATGGACCCTGCTTCACAGCTACTGGTGCCAGTCGTGAGAGACTCTTGAAACATGGACCCTGCTTCACAGCCACTGGTGCCAGTCGTGAGAGACTCTTGAAGCATGGACCCTGCTTCACATCTACTGATGCCAGCGGTGAGAGACCCTTGAAACATGGACCCTGCTTCACAGCTACTGGTGCCAGTCGTGAGAGACTCTTGAAGCCTGGACCCTGTCTCACAGCTACTGGTGCCAGCGCTAAGAGACTCTTGAAGCATGGACCCTGTCTCACAGCTACTGGTGCCAGTGGTGAGAGACTCTTGAAGCATGGGCCCTGCTTCACAGCTACTGGTGCCAGTGCTGAGAGACTCTTGAAGCCTGGACCCTGCTTCACTGCTACTGGTGCCAGTGGTTAAAGACTCTTGAAGCATGGACCCTTCTTCACAGCTACTGGTGCCAGTGGTGAGAGACCCTTGAAGCCTGGAACCTGCTTCACAGCTACTGGTGCCAGCGGTGAGAGACTCTTGAAACATGGACCCTGCTTCACAGCCACTGGTGCCAGTGGTGAGAGGCTCTTGAAGCATGGACCCTGCCTCACAGCTACTGGTGCCAGCGGTGAGAGACTCTTGAAACATGGACCCTGCTTCACAGCCACTGGTGCCAGTGGTGAGAGACCCTTGAAGCATGGACCCTGCTTCACAGCCACTGGTGCCAGTGGTGAGAGACCCTTGAAGAATGGACCCTGCTTCACAGCTACTGGTGCCAGTCGTGAGAGACTCTTGAAACATGGACCCTGCTTCACAGCCACTGGTGCCAGTGGTGAGAGGCTCTTGAAGCATGGACTCTGCTTCACAGCTACTGGTGCCAGTGGTGAGAGGCTCTTGAAGCATGGACCCTGCTTCACAGCTACTGGTGCCGGTGGTGAGAGGCTCTTGAAGCATGGGCCCTGCTTCACAGCTACTGATGCCAGCGGTGAGAGACCCTTGAAACATGGACCCTGCTTCACATGTACTCATGCCAGCGGTGAGAGACTCTTTTAGCATGGACCCTGCTTCACAGCTACTGGTGCCAGTGGTGAGAGACTCTTGAAGCATGGACCCTGCTTCACAGCTACTGATGCCAGCGGTGAGAGACCCTTAAAGCATGGACCCTGCTTCACAGCTACTGGTGCCAGTGGTGAGAGACTCTTGAAGCCTGGACCCTGCCTCACAGCTACTGGTGCCAGCGGTGAGAGACTCTTGAGGCATGGACCCTGCTTCACTGCTTCTGGTGCCAGTGGTGAGAGACTCTTGAAACATGGACCCTGCTTCACAGCCACTGGTGCCAGTGGTGAGAGACCCTTGAAGCATGGACCCATCTTCACAGCCACTGGTGCCAGAGGTGCGAGAATGTTGAGGCCTGGATCTTGCTTCACAGATACTGGTGCCAGCCGTGAGAGCCCCTCCAACCCTTGAACTTTCTTCGCAGTTTCATCCCTCCAGGGCTGACCCACATCCGCCCTCAGCACAGATTTGTGAATGCACAGAATCAAAGCGCGGGGCTGACATTTTGATTCACACACACATACAAAGCTGAGACACAACACGGTTTAATTATACAGCAGATTTCCTCCGCTTCAGTCATGCCAATTAAAGTTGATTGGACGGCCTTTTTTATTCAGCAGGCCCCTTTCATGTCATTTTAATTTACTGTCAAAGCAGCCTGAATATTGGAAAGTAAATTATTTACTGCAGCCCATGAGCCAATAATGTTCCATTTGTCTGGTACAGAGAGAGGCTCGGCTAACAAGATTATGCGGCATTACTAGTAATAGGCAATGTCCTTCAGTCGGTGCTGCGCGCGCCGGCTGCAGAGAGCCCTTCAATGGGGGCCTTTCATTCTCGCACGCGCGCATTTCAATTATTTCCATCTTTTTCTTTTTTCTGCAATAGCTTTGTAACTCTGATCTTGGTATAAATGGCGCCGTGTTTGGGGGAGGGGCAGATTCCGTGTCATTGAGCAAGTTCCGCTCTTCGTGCTAAAAGAGGAGCTCTGAGGGTAGGGCTTTAAGTGGACCGGGTCTTGCCGGTGCTCAGCACCGGCAGTTCTAAAAAGCAGGTGCCGAGACGGGTCCCTTTCGGGCTCTCTATTTTTGCCCTCACCCTCCGAGCGAAAAAACAAATCTTAATTCTGCTGCAGTCATCACTGCCTTTGATGTAACTTCGAAGAGACTTGTAGTTCTTTCACAGTCTCATCAATTCAGAAGGGAGCATTTTAACTATTTTATACAAATATGCCACAGCTGTTGCGTATTTATCTTATACAACTAACAACCATTGACAAAGCCAATAGCCCTGGCTTGTTGTAGGTGTAATGTTACTAGTTGTATTATATATCTGGATGCAATGACAGAAACAGAAAAATACCAGTCGGGCGGCACATAATGCCAAGCAGAGATTTCTAACTTAGGTGTTTCAAGCCACGCCGTTAAATATATCGGCCACGCCCCTTTGAGAGACCCCCCAGTTTTTTCATCCCACTTAAAGCCCTGACTGAGGGTCTCTGATGTGGGACGCCCCCCCACCCTGCACCACATGCTCCCCAGCACCTTACGTGCCCACAGCACAGCACAAACCCCTCAGCACCACACATGACCCTCCAGCACATCACATGCCCCTAAACTGCACACGCCCCTCCAGCACCTCACACGCCCCTCAGCACCTCACACGTCCCTCAGCACCTCAAATGCCCACAGCACCGCACACGCCCCTCCAGCACTTCACACGCCCCTCCAGCACCTCAAATGTCCCTCAAGCACCTCACAAGCCCCTCAGCACCTCAAATACCCCTAAACCGCACACGCCCCTCCAGCACCTCACACGCCCCTCACACACCCTTCCAGTTCCAGCACCTCACATGCCCCTTAGAACCTCAAACACCCCTCAGCACTTCACACGCCCCTCAGCACCTTACACACCCATAACAAGTCCCTGCACCGCACATGCCCCTCAGCACCTCACACGCCCCTCCAGCACCTCACACACCCCATAGCTCCTCACACGCCCCTCCAGCACCTCACACGTCCCTCCAGCACCTCACACGCCCCTCCAGCACCTCACATGTCCCTCCAGCACCTCACAAGCCCCTCCAGCACCTCACATGTCCCTCAGCACCTCACATGCCCCTCAGCACCTCACACGCCCTTCCAGCATCTCACACGCCCTTCCAGCACTTCACACGCCCTTCAGCACCATGCATGACCCTCCAGCACCTCACACGACCCTCAGAACCTCACATGCCCCTCACTAAACCCTGTACCTCACACACCCCTCAGCACCTCACATGCCCCTCAGCACCTCTAATGCCCCTCCAGCACCTCACATGCCCCTCAGCACCTCACTTGCCCTTCCAGCACCTCACATGCCCTTCCATCACGTCACACACCCTTCAGCACCTCACATGCCCCTCAGCACCTCACATGCCCCACAGCACCTCACACTCCCCCCAGCCCCTCACTCGCCCTTCCAGCACCTCAAACGCCCTTCCAACAACTCACACGCCCCTCAGCACCTCACACGCCCCTCAGCACCTCACACGCCCCTCAGCACCTCACAAGCCCTTCCAGCACCTCGCATGCCCTTCCAACACCTCGCATGCCCTTCCAACACCTCACATGCCCTTCAGCACCTCACATGCCCCTCAGCACCCCACACGCCCCTCAGCACCTCACTCACCCTTCCAGCACCTCACACGCGCTTCCAACACCTCACACGCCTTTCAGCACCTCACACGCCCCTCAGCACCTCACATGCCCCTCAGCACCTCAAACGCCCTTCCAACACCTCACAAGCCCCTCAGCACCTCATATGCCCCTCATCTCCTCATAAGCCCTTGCACCACACACACCCCTCAGCACCTCACACGTCCCTCAGAACCCCACACACCCCTCACAAGACCCTGCACCGGACATGCCCCTCACCACCTCACAGGCCCGCCAGCCCCTCACACGGCCCACAGCTCCTCCCATGCCCTTCCAGCACCTCACACCCCCTCCAGCACCTCACATGCCCCTCACTCCCTCACACGCCCCTCACTCCCTCACACGCCCCTCCAGCACCTCACACGCCCTCAGCACCTCACACGCCCCTCCAGCATCTCACACGCCCCTCAGCTCCTCACACGGCCCTCCACCACCTCACACACCCCTCAGCTCCTCACACCCCTCCAGCACCTCACACGCCCCTCAGCTCCTCACACGCCCCTCCAGCACCTCACACGCCCCTCACAAGACCCTGCACATGCCCCTCAGCATCTCACATGCCCCTCAGCACATCCAACGCCCCTCCAGCACCTCACACATCCCTCAGCTCCTCAAACGCTGCTCAGCTCCTCACACGCCCCTCCAGCACCTCACACACCCCTCAGCACCTCACACGCTCCTCGGCACATCACACGGCCCTCCAGCACCTCTCACGCCCCTCAGCTCCTCACACGCCCCTCAGCTCCTCACCCCCTCCAGCACCTCACATGCCCCTCAGCACCTCACACGTCCCTCCAGCATCTCACACGCCCCTTAGCTCCACACACGCCCCTCCAGCACCTCACACGCCCCTCAGTATCTCACACGCCCCTCCAGCACCTCACACACCTACACACTCTCTGTAGTTTTAAAGGGGAAGCCATGAGTGCTCCTGGCTCAGTGGTGGGAGGCTGTCTCTGAACTCTCTGTAGTTTTAAAGGGGAGGTCGTGCGGTCTCCTGGCTCAGTAGTGGGAGGCTGTCTCTGAACTCACTGTAGTTTTAAAGGGAGGCCGCACGTGCTCCTGGCTCAGTGATGGGAGGCACCGCGCGTGCTCCTGGCTCAGTGCTGGGAGGCTGTCTCTGATCTCTCTGTAGATTTAAAGGGGAGGCCGCGCGTGCTAAGGGAAGGCCGCGCGTGCTCTTGGCTCAGTGCTGGGAGGCTGTCTCTGATCTCTGTAGTTTTAAAGGGGAGGCAGGCGTGCTCCTGGCTCAGTGGTGGGAGGCTGTCTCAGAACTCTCTGTAGTTTTAAAGGGGAGGCCGCGTGTGCTCCTGGCTCAGTGGTGGGAGGCTGTCTCTGATTTCTGTAGTTTTAAAGGGGAGGCTGCGCGCGCTCCTGGCTCAGTGATGGGAGGCTGTCTCTGAACTCTCTGTAGTTTTAAAGGGGAGGCCGCGTGTGCTCCTGGCTCAGTGGTGGAAGGCTGTCTATGATCTCTGTAGTTTTAAAGGGGAGGCTGCGCGCGCTCCTGGCTCAGTGATGGGAGGCTGTCTCTGATCTCTGTAGTTTTAAAAGGGAGGCCGTGCAGTCTCCTGGCTCAGTGATGGGAGGCTGTCTCTGAACTCTCTGTAGGTTTAAAGGGAAGGCCACGCAGTCTCCTTGCTCAGTGATGGGAGGCTGTCTCTGATCTCTGTAGTTTTAAAGGGGAGGTCGCACGTGCTCCTGGCTCAGTGGTGGGAGGCTGTCTCTGAACTCTCTGTAGTTTTAAAGGGGAGGCTGCGTGTGCTCATGGCTCAGTGCTGGGAGGCTGTCTCTGATCTCTGTAGTTATAAAGGAGAGGCTGCGCGTGCTCCTGGCTCAGTGATGGGAGGCTGTCTCTGATCTCTGTAGTTTTAAAGGGGAGGCCGCGCGCGCTCCTGGCTCAGTGCTGGGAGGCTGTCTCTGAACTCTGTAGTTTTAAAGGGGAGGCCGCGCGGTCTCCTGGCTCAGTGGTGGGAGGCTGTCTCTGATCTCTGTAGTTTTAAACGGGAGGCCGCGCCTGCTCCTGGCTCGGTGGTGGGAGGCTGTCTCTGAACTCTCTGTAGTTTTAAAGGGGAGGCTGAGCGCGCTTCTGGCTCAGTGATGGGAGGCTGTCTCTGAACTCTCTGTAGTTTTAAAGGGGAGGCCACGCGTGCTCCTGGCTCAGTGCTGGGAGGCTGTCTCTGATCTCTGTAGTTTTAAAGGGGAGGCTGTGAGTGCTCCTGGCTCAGTGGTGGGAGGCTGTCTCTGAACTCTCAGTAGTTTTAAAGGGGAGGCCGCGCGTGCTCCTGGCTCAGTGCTGGGAGGCTGTCTCTGATCTCTGTAGTTTTAAAGGGGAGGCCGCGCGTGCTCCTGGCTCAGTGATGGGGGCTGTCTCTGATCTCTGTAATTTTAAAGGGGAGGCCGCTTGTGCTCCTGGCTCAGTAGTGGGAGGCACTGCGCGTGCTCCTGGCTCAGTGGTGGGAGGCTGTCTCTGAACTCTCAGTAGTTTTAAAGGGGAGGCCGCGCATGCTCCTGGCTCAGTGATGGGAGGCTGTCTCTGAACTCTCTGTAGTTTTAAAGCGAACGCTGCGCGTGCTCCTGGCTCAGTGATGGGAGGCTGTCTCTGAACTCTCTGTAGTTTTAAAGGGGAGGCCGCGTGTGCTCCTGGCTCAGTGATGGGAGGCTGTCTCTGAACTCTCTGTAGTTTTAAAGGGGAGGCCGCGCAGCTCCTGGCTCAGTGATGGGAGGCTGTCTCTGAACTCTCTGTAGTTTTAAAGGGAAGGCCGCGCGTGCTCCTGGCTCAGTGATGGGAGGCTGTCTCTGATCTTTGTAGTTTTAAAGGGCAGGCTGGGCGAACTCCTGGCTCAGTGATGGGAGGCTGTCTCTGAACTCTCTGTAGTTTTAAAGGGGAGGCAGCGCAGTCTCCTGGCTCAGTGGTGGAGGCTGTCTCTGAACTATCTGTAGTTTTAAAGGGGAGGCCGGCATGCTCCTGGCTCAGTGGTGGGAGGCTGTCTCAGAACTCTCTGTAGTTTTAAAGGGGAGGCCGCGTGTGCTCCTGGCTCAGTGGTGGGAGGCTGTCTCTGATCTCTGTAGTTTTAAAGGGGAGGCTGCGCGCACTCCTGGCTCAGTGATGGGAGGCTGTCTCTGAACTCTCTGTAGTTTTAAAGGGGAGGCCGCGTGTGCTCCTGGCTCAGTGGTGGAAGGCTGTCTCTGATCTCTGTAGTTTTAAAGGGGAGGCTGCGCGCGCTCCTGGCTCAGTGCTGGGAGGCTGTCTCTGAACTCTCTGTAGTTTTAAAGGGGAGGCTGCATGTGCTCCTGGCTCAGTGGTGGGAGGCTGTCTCTGAACTCTCTGTAGTTTTAATGGGGAGGCCGCGCGTGCTCCTGGCTCAGTGATGGGAGGCTGTCTGTGATCTCTGTAGTTTTAAAGGGGAGGCCGCACGTGCTCCTGGCTCAGTGCTGGGAGGCTATCTCAGATCTCTGTAGTTTTAGAGGAGAGGCCGAGCGTGCTCCTGGCTCAATGATGGGAGGCTGTCTCTGATCTCTGTAGTTTTAAAAGGGAGGCCGTGCAGTCTCCTGGCTCAGTGATGGGAGGCTGTCTCTGAACTCACCGTAGGTTTAAAGGGAAGGCCGCGCAGTCTCCTTGCTCAGTGATGGGAGGCTGTCTCTGATCTCTGTAGTTTTAAAGAGGAGGTCGCGTGTGCTCCTGGCTCAGTGGTGGGAGGCTGTCTCTGAACTCTCTGTAGTTTTAAAGGGGAGGCTGCGTGTGTTCATGGCTCAGTGCTGGGAGGCTGTCTCTGATCTCTGTAGTTATAAAGGAGAGGCTGCGCGTGCTCCTGGCTCAGTGATGGGAGGCTGTCTCTGTAGTTTTAAAGGGGAGGCCGCGCGTGCTCCTGACTCAGTGCTGGGAGGCTGTCTCTGATCTCTGTAGTTTTAAAGGGGAGGCCGTGCGTGCTCCTGGCTCAGTGCTGGGAGGCTGTCTCTGATCTCTGTAGTTTTAAAGGGGAGGCCACGCGTGATCCTGGCTCAGTGATGGGAGGCTGTCTCTGAACTCTGTAGTTTTAAAGGGGAGGCCGCGCGGTCTCCTGGCTCAGTGGTGGGAGGCTGTATCTGAACTCACTGTAGTTTTAAAGGGGAGGCCGTGCAGTCTCCTAGCTCAGTGATGGGAGGCTGTCTCTGAATGCTCTGTAGTTTTAAAGGGGAGGCCGCGCGGTCTCCTGGCTCAGTGATGGGGGCTGTCTCTGATCTCTGTAATTTTAAAGGGGAGGCTGCTTGTGCTCCTGGATCAGTAGTGGGAGGCACTGAGCGTGCTCCTGGCTCAGTGGTGGGAGGCTGTCTCTGAACTCTCAGTAGTTTTAAAGGGGAGGCCGCGTGTGCTCCTGGCTCAGTGATGGGAGGCTGTCTCTGAACTCTCTGTAGTTTTAAAGGGGAGGCCTCGCGGTCTCCTGGCTCAGTGTTGGGAGGCTGTCTCTGAACTCTCTGTAGTTTTAAAGGGGAGGCCGCGCAGTCTCCTGGCTCAGTGGTGGGAGGCTTTCTCTGATCTCTGTAGTTTTAAAGGGGAGGCCGCGTGTGCTCCTGGCTCAGTGGTGGGAGGCACTGCGCGGGCTCCTGGCTCAGTGGTGGGAGGCTGTCTCTGAACTCTCTGTAGTTTTAAAGGGGAGGCCGCGCGGTCTCCTGGCTCAGTGGTGTGAGGCTGTCTCTGATCTCTGTAGTTTTAGCAGGGGAGGTCGCGCGTGCTCCTGGCTCCGTGATGGGAGGCTGTCTCTGAACTCTCTGTAGTTTTAAAGGGGAGGCCGTGCAGTCTCCTGGCTCAGTGAAGGGAGGCTGTCTCTGTACTCTGTAGTTTTAGCAGGGGAGGCTACGCGTGCTCCTGGCTCAGTGATGGAAGGCTGTCTCTGAACTCTCAGTAGTTTTAAAGGGGAGGCCGCGCGTGCTCCTGGCTCAGTGGTGGGAGGCTGTCTCTGAACTCTGTAGTTTTAGCGTGGGAGGCCGCGCGTGCTCCTGGCTCACTGATGGGAGGCTGCCTCTGAACTCTCTGTAGTTTTAAAGGGGAGGCCGCGCGTGCTACTGGCTCAGTGATGGGAGGCTGTCTCTGAACTCTCTGTAGTTTTAAAGGGGAGGCCGCGCGTGCTCCTGGCTCAGTGGTGGGAGGCTGTACTCTCTGTAGTTTTAAAGGGGAGGCCGCGCGGTCTCCTGGCTCAGTGGTGTGAGGCTGTCTCTGATCTCCGTAGTTTTAAAGGGGAGGCCGCATGTGCTCCTGGCTCAGTGATGGGAGGCTGTCTCTGAACTCTCAGTAGTTTTAAAGGGGAGGCCACGCGTGCTCCTGGCTCAGTGGTGGGAGGTTGTCTCTGAACTCTCTGTAGTTTTAAAGGGGAGGCCGCGCGTGCTCCTGGCTCAGTGCTGGGAGGCTGTCTCTGAACTCTGTAGTTTTAGTAGGGGAGGCCGCGCATGCTCCTGGCTCAGTGATGGGAGGCTGTCTCTGAACTCTCTGTAGTTTTAAAGGGGAGGCCGCGCGTGCTCCTGGCTCAGTGATGGGAGGCTGTCTCTGAACTCTCTGTAGTTTTAAAGGGGAGGCCGCGCGGTCTCCTGGCTCAGTGATGGGAGGCTGTCTCTGAACTCTCTGTAGTTTTAAAGGGGAGGCCGCGCGGTCTCCTGGCTCAGTGGTGGGAGGCTGTATCTGAACTCACTGTAGTTTTAAAGGGGAGGCCGTGCAGTCTCCTAGCTCAGTGATGGGAGGCTGTCTCTGAATGCTCTGTAGTTTTAAAGGGGAGGCCGCGCGGTCTCCTGGCTCAGTGATGGGGGCTGTCTCTGATCTCTGTAATTTTAAAGGGGAGGCTGCTTGTGCTCCTGGCTCAGTAGTGGGAGGCACTGAGCGTGCTCCTGGCTCAGTGGTGGGAGGCTGTCTCTGAACTCTCAGTAGTTTTAAAGGGGAGGCCGCGTGTGCTCCTGGCTCAGTGATGGGAGGCTGTCTCTGAACTCTCTGTAGTTTTAAAGGGGAGGCCTCGCGGTCTCCTGGCTCAGTGTTGGGAGGCTGTCTCTGAACTCTCTGTAGTTTTAAAGGGGAGGCCGCGCAGTCTCCTGGCTCAGTGGTGGGAGGCTTTCTCTGATCTCTGTAGTGTTAAAGGGGAGGCCGCGTGTGCTCCTGGCTCAGTGGTGGGAGGCACTGCGCGGGCTCCTGGCTCAGTGGTGGGAGGCTGTCTCTGAACTCTCTGTAGTTTTAAAGGGGAGGCCGCGCGGTCTCCTGGCTCAGTGGTGTGAGGCTGTCTCTGATCTCTGTAGTTTTAGCAGGGGAGGTCGCGCGTGCTCCTGGCTCCGTGATGGGAGGCTGTCTCTGAACTCTCTGTAGTTTTAAAGGGGAGGCCGTGCAGTCTCCTGGCTCAGTGAAGGGAGGCTGTCTCTGTACTCTGTAGTTTTAGCAGGGGAGGCTGCGCGTGCTCCTGGCTCAGTGATGGAAGGCTGTCTCTGAACTCTCAGTAGTTTTAAAGGGGAGGCCGCGCGTGCTCCTGGCTCAGTGGTGGGAGGCTGTCTCTGAACTCTGTAGTTTTAGCGTGGGAGGCCGCGCGTGCTCCTGGCTCACTGATGGGAGGCTGCCTCTGAACTCTCTGTAGTTTTAAAGGGGAGGCCGCGCGTGCTACTGGCTCAGTGATGGGAGGCTGTCTCTGAACTCTCTGTAGTTTTAAAGGGGAGGCCGCGCGTGCTCCTGGCTCAGTGGTGGGAGGCTGTACTCTCTGTAGTTTTAAAGGGGAGGCCGCGCGGTCTCCTGGCTCAGTGGTGTGAGGCTGTCTCTGATCTCCGTAGTTTTAAAGGGAGGCCGCATGTGCTCCTGGCTCAGTGATGGGAGGCTGTCTCTGAACTCTCAGTAGTTTTAAAGGGGAGGCCACGCGTGCTCCTGGCTCAGTGGTGGGAGGCTGTCTCTGAACTCTCTGTAGTTTTAAAGGGGAGGCCGCGTGTGCTCCTGGCTCAGTGCTGGGAGGCTGTCTCTGAACTCTGTACTTTTAGTAGGGGAGGCCGCGCATGCTCCTGGCTCAGTGATGGGAGGCTGTCTCTGAACTCTCTGTAGTTTTAAAGGGGAGGCCGCGCGTGCTCCTGGCTCAGTGATGGGAGGCTGTCTCTGAACTCTCTGTAGTTTTAAAGGGGAGGCCGCGCGTGCTCCTGGCTCAGTGATGGGAGGCTGTCTCTGAACTCTCTGTAGTTTTAAAGGGGAGGCCGCGCGTGCTCCTGGCTCAGTGATGGGAGGCTGTCTCTGAACTCTCTGTAGTTTTAAAGGGGAGGCCGCGCGTGCTCCTGGCTCCGTGTTGGGAGGCTGTCTCTGAACTCTCTGTAGTTTTAAAGGGGAGGCTGTGCGTGCTCCTGGCTCAGTGGTGGGAGGCTGTCTGTGAACTAAAAAGAATTAAAAGTCAATACGCACAGACTGCAAGGGGTCCTGACAGTCAGCTTATACCAATGTCCTAGATGATAGAGGACACAGAAAGCAATCGGTCCTGACACCCAGCGTAGACACCCACCCCAAAGGCAAACTGCAAAGACTGAAAGGGGTTCGGACACCCACACCTTAGCTCACACTGCACAGACAGCAAGCGATCCTGACACCCAGCCTACACACCTATCACAAGGGTAAATTGCACAGACTACAAGGGGTCGTGACAGTGAGCTTAGACCAATGTCCTGCATGATAGAGGGCACAGAAAGCAAGGGGTCCTGACACCCGGCGTAGACACCTGTCCCAAGGGCAAACAGCACAGAGTGCAAGGGGTCCTGACAGCCAGCCCAGACACCTACCCTGAAGTGCACGCTGCACAGTCAGAAAGCAAGGAGTCCTGACATTCAGCCTAGACACCCACCCCAAGTGCACATAACACAGACTGCACGGGGTCCTGAGAGCCAGCCTATACACCCACTCTGAGGTGAACGCTGCACAGACTGCACCGGGTCCTGAGAGCCAGCCTAGACACCCACCCTGAGGTGCACACTGCAGAGATAGCAAGAGATCCCTATACCCAACCTAGATACCCACCTCAAGTGGAAACAGCACAGACTTCACGGGGTCCTGACAGTGAGCTTAGACCAATGTCCTGAATGGTAGAGGGCACAGAAAGCAAGGGGTCCTGACACCCAGCATAGACACTCACCCGAGGTGCAAACAGAACTTGTCATTAGCACCCTTTGAGTGGCCTGGGTTGCTATTTACATGAACAACATTATAGTTTATTAATTCAAATACAGGATAATGTTTTGTATAGGTCCATCCAGAAGTCATGTATTTGAAGATATTCTTAGATATGATAGTAAAGACAAGGGAAAGAACAGAGAAATATAAAATTGCTTAGGATCATACAATTTGGTCAAGTGGAGAAGCCACGATTGAGACTAGTTCTTCTGGTTTCAGATTCTGCAATTCTATTTCATTCCTACTCAATAATCATGTTACTTCCTTTTTATACTTGACTCTCCCACGGTAGCGTTAGCAAGCAGAGAAGGCTTACCCCCAGGAACAGTAGAGGACAGTGATTCAGATACAGCCTAACTCAGTATTGCCAAATCTATGGCTTTTATAGAGGCTAGGGGCTTGTAGAGACCAGGGGCTTAATTTAGAGGACATTATGGAATTTTAATTTGATTTATTTATGAAGTTTTATAAAGCGTGAACATGACCAAAATTTTGGTGTCAGTGCGCTGTACAACCTAATAAATAGCATCAAATATATAAGGAGAAAAATATAGAATATACAGCATGAAAAGATAATACAAAGAGACATAGTGAAAACACCAGCAATAAATGAAACCCTCAAAAAAACTCCACGACTCACTGTCCACACTATGGACATGCTTCCCTTACACCCACCATACACCACACCCGCCTTCAAAACCCCACTCCCACCGTGCTTGCTTCATCGCAGCTCTCAGGCCCTGGGAAAATGCTTGTGAGTACCAGTGGCTTCGACTAACATTCTGAATGGTAAGGGGTCCGGAAAGCGCCTAAGCGACTCTGCGATAAGGGACATATCCTCGCCCCACTGCCTAGCGATGCCTCTCCTCCTGTCTCCGTTATTATAAATGTTTTCTTCAATGGAGTGTACCCCGCAAAGCAGCCGCAAAGCACTGATATCATGAAGTAGAACCTGAAAGGAATCTCAGGCAGAAGCGGCTTCTGAGGTACTAATTAGGCTCCGCTAATGAGTATCTGCACTCGGATAACACTCCCAGCTACGCGTACATTGTGTACGTATTAGTTACAGCTAAATAGCCAGGCGCGACGCGCCAAGCGCGACTTGCTTTAGTCATTTTACACGTCACCTCGTGATTAATCTGCCCATTATTACGCCATTTGCATATGTAGAAAGGACTAATTACAAAATTCTCACAAATGCTACAAACAAACCTATCTCAGTTTCACACTTGCTGGAATTTCACACTGTGCAGCCTAGAGAGATCTCATTCTGTCACTTACTGGAACCTGCTACGACAACTGTCAACCACACCACGGCGTCTTACCTACTGGAACTGCTCAACTCAAACACTAGAGTGTAGATTAATGTACCAAACTTACCACAATGTCTACCTCCGACAACAAACGTCAACCACACCACAGCGTCTTACCTACTGGAACTGCTCAACTCAAACAGTAGAGTGTAGTTTAATGTACCATACTTACCACAATGTCTACCTCCGACGACAAACGTCAACGACATCACCGCGTCTTACCTACTGGAACCGCCCAACTCAAACACTAGAGTGTAGATTAATGTACCACAATGTCTACCTCCCACGACAAACGTCAACCACACCACAGCGTCTTACCTACTGGAACTGCTCAACTCAAACACTAGAGTGTAGATTAATGTACCAAACTTACCACAATGTCTACCTCCGACGACAAACGTCAACCACACCACGGCGTCTTACCTACTGGAACTGCTCAACTCAAACACTAGAGTGTAGATTAATGTACCAAACTTACCACAATGTCTACCTCCGACGACAAACGTCAACCACACCACAGCGTCTTACCTACTGGAACTGCTCAACTCAAACACTAGAGTGTAGATTAATGTACCAAATTTACCACAATCTCTGCCTCCCACGACAAACGTCAATGACATCACCGCGTCTTACCTACTGGAACTGCTCAACTCAAACACTAGAGTGTAGATTAATGTACCAAACTTACCACAATGTCTACCTCCGACGACAAACGTCAACGACATCACCGCGTCTTACCTACTGGAACCGCCCAACTCAAACACTAGAGTGTAGATTAATGTACCACAATGTCTACCTCCCACGACAAACGTCAACGACATCACCACGTCTTACCTACTAGAACCTCTCAACTCAAACACTAGAGTGTAGATTAATGTACCACACTTACCACAATGCCTACCTCCGAGGACTAATGTCCACCACAACACAACGTCTTACCTACTGGAACCTCCCAACTCAAACACTAGAGTGTAGATTAATGTACCAAACTTACCACAATGTCTACCTCCCACGACAAACATCAACTACACCACAGCGCCTTACTGACGAGAACCTCTCAACTCAAACACTAGAGTGTAGATTATTATACCACACTCAAAACAATGTCTACCTCCCGGGACTAATGTCAACCACACCACAGCGTCTTACCTACTAGAACCTCTCAACTCAAACACTAGAGTGTAGATTATTATACCAATATTACCACAATGTCTACCTTCCACGACAAACGTCAACCACACCACAGCGTCTTAACTACTAGAACCTCCCAACTCAAACAAACTTACCACAATGTCTACCTCTCAGTTCACACCCTAACACCCAATGGAACTGTTCAAAGAGCAACATTATAAAAGTACATCAACTAGTGCAGCTTCAAAGCACAGAACAAAGCACGTGTCAGAGTCCAGCTCACGGACAAATCTGAGACCTCAATTCATGGTTCAGTGCACTTAGCAGATAGCGAAATTCACCGATCAGTGGAAACAACCGGAAATCCTACCACCTGGACGAATCATAGAGTTCAATTATCTGGACAACTGGAAACACTTAAAAGTCCTACCGGCTGGACATATCATAGAGTTCTATTATATGGACCAGTGGAAAACATCTGAAAATCTTACTGCCTGGGCATATCGTATTCTATTCACTGGACCAGCGGAGACATCTGAAACTCCTTCTACCTGGAAGTGACAAAGAGTTCTAGTCTCTGGACCAGTGGAAACACCTGAAAGTCCTAATGCCTGGACGTATCATGGAGTTCTGTTCGCTGGACCAGTGGAAACACCTGAAAGTCCTAATGCCTGGACGTATCAAGGACTTCTATTCGCCGGACCAGTGTAGACTTCTGAAACTCCTTCTGCCTGGAAGTGTCACAGAGTTCTAGTCTCTGGACCAGTGGAAATACCTGAAAGTTCTACTGCTTGGGCGTATCAAAGAGTTTTATTCTCAGGACCCGTTGAAACACCTGAAAGTCCTACTGCCTGGGCGTATCATAGAGTTTTGGTCACTGGACCAGTGAAAATATCTTAAAGTCCTATTGCTTAGGATGTATCGTAGAATTCTATTGACTGGAATATAACTCTAAATAGGTATAAACACCTACTGCCTGAAGATATGAAAGTGTTCTATTCACTGGACCTGACATTCCTACTGCTTGGATGTATCATGGAGTTCTGTTCGCTGGACCAGTGGAGACTTTTGAAAGTCCTATTGTCATGGTGTATCGTAGAGTTCTATTCATTGGACCAGTGGAGACTTTTGGAAGTCCTACTAGCTGGAAGGGTCAACGAGTTTATATGCTGGACCAGTGGAAACATCTGACAGCCCTTGTGCCTGGGCGTATCATAGAGTTCTATAGACTGGACCAGTAAAGACTACTGAAAGTCCTACTGTGTGGAAATGTAATAGAGTTTTATTCTATGGACCAGCGTAGACTTCTGAAAGTTCTACTGCCTGGTCGTTTCATATAGTTCTATTCTCTGGACCAGTGGAGACTTCTGAAAGTCCTACTGCCTGGAAGTGTCATAGAGTTCTATTCTCTGGACCAGTAGAGACTTCTGAAAGTCCTACAGCTTGGAAGTCCCATAGAGTTCTAGTCTCTGAACCAGTGGAGACTTCTGAAGGTCCTACTGCCTGGACGTATCATAGGGTTCTATTCACTGGACTAGTGGAGACTTCTGAAAGTCCTACTGCCTGGACATATCATAGAGTTCTATTTACTGGACCAGTGGAGAATTCTGAAGGTCCTACTGCCTGGACGTATCTTAGAATTCTATTCTCTGGACCAGTGGAGACTTCTGAAGGTCCTAATGCCTGGACGTATCTTAGAGTTCTATTCTCAGGACCGGTAGAGACCTCTGAAGGTCCTACTGCCTGCGCGTATCATAGAGTTCTATTCACTGTGCCAGTAAAGACTACTGAAAGTCCTACTGTGTGGAAATGCCATAGAGTTCTATTCATTGGACCAGTGGAGACTTCTGAAAGTCCTACTGCCTGGAAGTGTCATGGAG
This sequence comes from Calotriton arnoldi, assembly GCA_963921515.1. Taxonomy (NCBI): domain Eukaryota; kingdom Metazoa; phylum Chordata; class Amphibia; order Caudata; family Salamandridae; genus Calotriton; species Calotriton arnoldi. The sequence goes on from CAWUFW010003778.1 coordinate 1,666,429, forward strand.
TTCTATTCTATGGACCAGCAGAGACTTCTGAAAGTTCTACTGCCTGGAATTGTCATAGAGTTCTATTCTCTGGACCAGTGGAGACTTCTGAAAGTCCTACTGACTGGAAGTGTCATAGAGTTCTATTCACTGGGCCAGTAAAGACTACTGAAAGTCCTACTGTGTGAAAATGCCATAGAGTTCTATTCATTGGACCAGTGGAGACTTCTGAAAGTCCTACTGCCTGGAAGTGTCATGGAGTTCTATTCTATGGACCAGCAGAGACGTCTGAAAGTTCTACTGCCTGGAATTGTCATAGAGTTCTTTTCTCTGGACCAGTGGAGACTTCTGAAAGTCCTACTGCCTGGACGTTTCATAGAGTTCTATTCACTGGACCAGTAGAGAGGTCTGAAGGTCCTACTGCCTGGGCGTATCTTAGAGTTCTATTCTCTGGACCGGTAGAGACTTCTGAAGGTCCTACTGCCTGAGCGTATCATAGAGTTCTATTAACTGGGCCAGTAAAGACTACTAAAAGTCCTACTGTGTGGAAATGTCATAGAGTTCTATTCATTGGAACAGTGGAGACTTCTGAAAGTCCTACTGCGTGGAAGTGTCATAGAGTTCTATTCTCTGGATCAGTGGAGACTTCTGAAAGTCCTCCTGCCTGGAGGTGTCATAGAGTTATATTCTCTGGACCAGTGGAGACTTCTGAAAGTCCTACAGCCTGGACGTTTCATAGAGTTCTATTCTCTGGACCAGTGGAGACTTCTGAAAGTCCTACTGCCTAGACGTATCATAGAGTTCTATTCACTGGACCAGTGGAGACTTCTGAAGGTCCTACTGCCTAGACGTATCATAGAGTTCTATTCACTGGACCAGTGGATACTTCTGAAGGTCCTACTGCCCTGGACGTATCATAGAGTTCTATTCACTGGACCAGTGGAGACTTCTGAAGGTCCTACTGCCTAGACGTATCATAGAGTTCTATTCACTGGACCAGTGGATACTTCTGAAGGTCCTACTGCCTGGAAGTGACATCGAGTTCTATTCTCTGGACCAGTGGAGACTTCTGAAAGTCCTACAGCCTGGACGTAGCATTGAGTTCCTATTCTCTGGACCAGTGGAGACTTCTGAAAGTCCTACAGCCTGTACGTATCATAGAGTTCTATTCTCTGGACCAGTGGAGACTTCTGAAAGTCCCACTGCTGGAAATGTCATAGAGTTCTATTCTCTGGACCAGTGGAGACTTCTGAAAGTCCTACTGCCTGTAAGTGTCACAGAGTTCTAATCTCTGGACCAGTAGAGACTTCTGAAAGTCCTACAGCTTGGAAGTCCCATAGAGTTCTAGTCCCTGGACCAGTGGAGACTTCTGAAGGTCCTACTGCCTGGACATATCATAGGGTTCTATTCACTGGACCAGTGGAGACTTCTGCAAGTTCTACTGCCTGGACATATCATAGAGTTCTATTCACTGGACCAGTGGAGACTTCTGAAAGTCCTACAGCCTGGACGTATCATAGAGTTCTATTCTCTGGACCAGTGGAGACTTCTGAAAGTCCTACTGCCTGGAAGTGTTATCGAGTTCTATTCTCTGGACCAGTGGAGACTTCTGAAAGTCCTACAGCCTGGACGTAGCATAGAGTTCTATTCTCTGGACCAGTGGAGACTTCTAAAAGTCCTACAGCCTGGACGTTTCATAGAGTTCTATTCTCTGGACCAGTGGAGACTTCTGAAGGTCCTACTGCCCTGGACGTATCATCGAGTTCTATTCACTGGACCAGTGGAGACTTCTGAAGGTCCTACTGCCTGGATGTGTCATAGAGTTCTATTGTCTGGACCATTGGAGACTTCTGAAAGTCCTACAGCCTGTTCGTATCATAGAGTTCTATTCTCTGGACCAGTGGAGACTTCTGAAAGTCCTACTGCTGGAAATGTCATAGAGTTCTATTCTCTGGACCAGTGGAGACTTCTAAAAGTCCTACTGCCTGTAAGTGTCACAGAGTTCTAATCTCTGGACCAGTAGAGACTTCTGAAAGTCCTACAGCTTGGGACTCCCATAGAGTTCTAGTCTCTGGACCAGTGGAGACTTCTGAAGGTCCTACTGCCTGGACGTATCATAGGGTTCTATTCACTGGACCAGTGGAGACTTCTGAAAGTTCTACTGTCTGGACATATCATAGAGTTCTATTCACTGGACCAGTGGAGACTTCTGAAAGTCCTACTGCCTGGATGTATCATAGGGTTCTATTCCCTGGACCAGTGGAGACTTCTGAAGGTCCTAGTGCCTGGACGTATCTTAGAGTTCTATTCTCTGGACCGGTAGAGACGTCTGAAGGTCCTACTGCCTGCGCGTATCATAGAGTTCTATTCACTGGGCCAGTAAAGACTACTGAAAGTCCTACTGCCTGGACGTATCATAGAGTTCTATTCACTGGACCAGTGGAGACTTCTGAAAGTTCTTCTGCCTGGAAGTGTCATAGAGTTCTATTCTCTGGACTAGCGGAGACTTCTGAAGGTCCTACAGCCTAGATGTTTCATAGAGTTCTATTCTCTGGACCAGTGGAGACTTCTGAAAGTCCTACTGCCTGGAAGTGTCATAGAGTTCTATTCTCTGGATCAGTGGAGACTTCTGAAAGTCCTACTGCCTGGAAGTGTCATAGAGTTCTATTCTCTGGATCAGTGGAGACTTCTGAAAGTCCTACTGCTTGGACATATTATAGAGTTCTATTCACTGGACCAGTGGAGACTTCTGAAGGTCCTACTGCCTGGACGTATCATAGAGTTCTATTCACTGGACCAGTGGAGACTTCTGAAAGTCCTACTGCCTGGAAGTGTCATAGAGTTCTATTCTCTGGACTAGCGGAGACTTCTGAAGGTCCTACAGCCTGGATGTTTCATAGAGTTCTATTCTCTGCACCAGTGGAGACTTCTGAAAGTCCTACAGCCTTGAAGTCCCATAGAGTTCTAGTCTTTGGACCAGTGGAGACTTCTGAAGGTCCTACTGCCTGGACGTCCCATAGAGTTCTAATCTTTGGACCAGTGGAGACTTCTGAAAGTCCTACTGCTTGGAAGTGTCAGAGAGTTCTATTCACTGGACCAGTGGAAACTTCTGAAAGTCCTACTGCCTGGAAGTGTCATAGAGTTCTATTCACTGGACCAGTGGAGACTTCTGAAAGTCCTACTACCTGGAAGTGTCATAGAGTTCTATTCTCTGGACCAGTGGAGTCTTCTGAAAGTCCTACTGCCTGGAAGTGTCATAGAGTTCTATTCTCTGGACCAGTAGAGACTTCTGAAAGTCTTACAGCTTGGAAGTCCCATAGAGTTCTAGTCTCTGGACCAGTGGAGACTTCTGAAGGTCCTACTGCCTGGAAGTGTCATAGGGTTCTATTCACTGGACCAGTGGAGACTTCTGAAAGTCCTACTGCCTGGACATATCATAGAGTTCTATTCACTGGACCAGTTGAGACTTCTGAAAGTCCTACTGCCTGGATGTATCATAGGGTTCTATTCACTGGACCAGTGGAGACTTCTGCAGGTCATACTGCCTGGACGTATCGCAGAGTTCTATTCTCTGGACCGGTCGAGACTTCAGAAGGTCCTTCTGCCTGCGCGTATCATAGAGTTCTATTCATTGGACCAGTGGAGACTTCTGAAAGTCCTACTGCCTGGAAGTGTCATTGAGTTCTATTCTCTGGATCAGTGGAGACTTCTGAAAGTCCTACTGGCTAGAAGTGTCATAGAGTTATATTCTCTGGACCAGTGGAGACTTCTGAAAGTCCTACTGCTTGGACGTATCATAGAGTTCTATTCACTGGACCAGAGGAGACTTCTGAAGGTCCTACTGCCTGGAAGTATCAGAGTTCTATTCACTGGACCAGTGGAGACTTCTGAAAGTCCTACTGCCTGGAAGTGTCATAGAGTTCTATTCCCTGGACCAGCGAAGACTTCTGAAGGTCCTACAGCCTGGACATTTCATAGAGTTCTATTCTCTGGACCAGTGGAGACTTCTGAAAGTCCTACAGCCTGGAAGTCCCATAGAGTTCTAGTCTCTGGACCAGTGGAGACTTCTGAAGGTCCTACTGCCTGGACGTATCCTAGAGTTCAATTCACTGGACCAGTGGAGACTTCTGAAAGTCCTACTGCCTGGAAGTGTCATAGAGTTCTATTCACTGGACCAGTGGAGACTTCTGAAAATCTTACTGCCTGGAAGTGTCATAGAGTTCTATTCATTGGACCAGTGGAGACTTCTGAAAGTCCTACTGCCTGGAAGTGTCATGGAGTTCTATTCTATGGACCAGCAGAGACGTCTGAAAGTTCTACTGCCTGGAATTGTCATAGAGTTCTATTCTCTGGACCAGTGGAGACTTCTGAAAGTCCTACTGACTGGAAGTGTCATAGAGTTCTTTTCTCTGGACCAGTGGAGACTTCTGAAAGTCCTACTGCCTGGACGTTTCATAGAGTTCTATTCACTGGACCAGTAGAGAGGTCTGAAGGTCCTACTGCCTGGGCGTATCTTAGAGTTCTATTCTCTGGACCGGTAGAGACTTCTGAAGGTCCTACTTCCTGAGCGTATCATAGAGTTCTATTAACTGGGCCAGTAAAGACTACTAAAAGTCCTACTGTGTGGAAATGTCATAGAGTTCTATTCACTGGACCAGTGGAGACTTCTGAAAGTCCTACTGCCTGGAAGTGTCATAGACTTCTATTCTCTGGATCAGTGGAGACTTCTGAAAGTCCTCCTGCCTGGAGGTGTCATAGAGTTATATTCTCTGGACCAGTGGAGACTTCTGAAAGTCCTACAGCCTGGACGTTTCATAGAGTTCTATTCTCTGGACCAGTGGAGACTTCTGAAAGTCCTACTGCCTAGACGTATCATAGAGTTCTATTCACTGGACCAGTGGAGACTCTCTGAAGGTCCTACTGCCTAGACGTATCATAGAGTTCTATTCACTGGACCAGTGGATACTTCTGAAGGTCCTACTGCCCTGGACGTATCATAGAGTTCTATTCACTGGACCAGTGGAGACTTCTGAAGGTCCTACTGCCTAGACGTATCATAGAGTTCTATTCACTGGACCAGTGGATACTTCTGAAGGTCCTACTGCCTGGAAGTGACATCGAGTTCTATTCTCTGGACCAGTGGAGACTTCTGAAAGTCCTACAGCCTGGACGTAGCATTGAGTTCTATTCTCTGGACCAGTGGAGACTTCTGAAAGTCCTACAGCCTGTACGTATCATAGAGTTCTATTCTCTGGACCAGTGGAGACTTCTGAAAGTCCCACTGCTGGAAATGTCATAGAGTTCTATTCTCTGGACCAGTGGAGACTTCTGAAAGTCCTACTGCCTGTAAGTGTCACAGAGTTCTAATCTCTGGACCAGTAGAGACTTCTGAAAGTCCTACAGCTTGGAAGTCCCATCGAGTTCTAGTCCCTGGACCAGTGGAGACTTCTGAAGGTCCTACTGCCTGGACGTATCATAGGGTTCTATTCACTGGACCAGTGGAGACTTCTGCAAGTTCTACTGCCTGGACATATCATAGAGTTCTATTCACTGGACCAGTGGAGACTTCTGAAAGTCCTACAGCCTGGACGTATCATAGAGTTCTATTCTCTGGACCAGTGGAGACTTCTGAAAGTCCTACTGCCTGGAAGTGTTATCGAGTTCTATTCTCTGGACCAGTGGAGACTTCTGAAAGTCCTACAGCCTGGACGTAGCATAGAGTTCTATTCTCTGGACCAGTGGAGACTTCTAAAAGTCCTACAGCCTGGACGTTTCATAGAGTTCTATTCTCTGGACCAGTGGAGACTTCTGAAGGTCCTACTGCCCTGGACGTATCATCGAGTTCTATTCACTGGACCAGTGGAGACTTCTGAAGGTCCTACTGCCTGGATGTGTCATAGAGTTCTATTGTCTGGACCAGTGGAGACTTCTGAAAGTCCTACAGCCTGGACGTATCATAGAGTTCTATTCTCTGGACCAGTGGAGACTTCTGAAAGTCCTACTGCTGGAAATGTCATAGAGTTCTATTCTCTGGACCAGTGGAGACTTCTAAAAGTCCTACTGCCTGTAAGTGTCACAGAGTTCTAATCTCTGGACCAGTAGAGACTTCTGAAAGTCCTACAGCTTGGGACTCCCATAGAGTTCTAGTCTCTGGACCAGTGGAGACTTCTGAAGGTCCTACTGCCTGGACGTATCATAGGGTTCTATTCACTGGACCAGTGGAGACTTCTGAAAGTTCTACTGACTGGACATATCATAGAGTTCTATTCACTGGACCAGTGGAGACTTCTGAAAGTCCTACTGCCTGGATGTATCATAGGGTTCTATTCCCTGGACCAGTGGAGACTTCTGAAGGTCCTAGTGCCTGGACGTATCTTAGAGTTCTATTCTCTGGACCGGTAGAGACGTCTGAAGGTCCTACTGCCTGCGCGTATCATAGAGTTCTATTCACTGGGCCAGTAAAGACTACTGAAAGTCCTACTGCCTGGACGTATCATAGAGTTCTATTCACTGGACCAGTGGAGACTTCTGAAAGTTCTTCTGCCTGGAAGTGTCATAGAGTTCTATTCTCTGGACTAGCAGAGACTTCTGAAGGTCCTACAGCCTAGATGTTTCATAGAGTTCTATTCTCTGGACCAGTGGAGACTTCTGAAAGTCCTACTGCCTGGAAGTGTCATAGAGTTCTATTCTCTGGATCAGTGGAGACTTCTGAAAGTCCTACTGCCTGGAAGTGTCATAGAGTTCTATTCTCTGGATCAGTGGAGACTTCTGAAAGTCCTACTGCTTGGACATATTATAGAGTTCTATTCACTGGACCAGTGGAGACTTCTGAAGGTCCTACTGCCTGGACGTATCATAGAGTTCTATTCACTGGACCAGTGGAGACTTCTGAAAGTCCTACTGCCTGGAATTGTCATAGAGTTCTATTCTCTGGACTAGCGGAGACTTCTGAAGGTCCTACAGCCTGGATGTTTCATAGAGTTCTATTCTCTGCACCAGTGGAGACTTCTGAAAGTCCTACTGCTTGGAAGTGTCAGAGAGTTCTATTCACTGGACCAGTGGAAACTTCTGAAAGTCCTACTGCCTGGAAGTGTCATAGAGTTCTATTCACTGGACCAGTGGAGACTTCTGAAAGTCCTACTACCTGGAAGTGTCATAGAGTTCTATTCTCTGGACCAGTGGAGTCTTCTGAAAGTCCTACTGCCTGGAAGTGTCATAGAGTTCTATTCTCTGGACCAGTAGAGACTTCTGAAAGTCTTACAGCTTGGAAGTCCCATAGAGTTCTAGTCTCTGGACCAGTGGAGACTTCTGAAGGTCCTACTGCCTGGAAGTGTCATAGGGTTCTATTCACTGGACCAGTGGAGACTTCTGAAAGTCCTACTGCCTGGACATATCATAGAGTTCTATTCACTGGACCAGTTGAGACTTCTGAAAGTCCTACTGCCTGGATGTATCATAGGGTTCTATTCACTGGACCAGTGGAGACTTCTGCAGGTCATACTGCCTGGACGTATCGCAGAGTTCTATTCTCTGGACCGGTCGAGACTTCAGAAGGTCCTTCTGCCTGCGCGTATCATAGAGTTCTATTCATTGGACCAGTGGAGACTTCTGGAAAGTCCTACTGCCTGGAAGTGTCATTGAGTTCTATTCTCTGGATCAGTGGAGACTTCTGAAAGTCCTACTGGCTAGAAGTGTCATAGAGTTATATTCTCTGGACCAGTGGAGACTTCTGAAAGTCCTACTGCTTGGACGTATCATAGAGTTCTATTCACTGGACCAGAGGAGACTTCTGAAGGTCCTACTGCCTGGAAGTATCATAGAGTTCTATTCACTGGACCAGTGGAGACTTCTGAAAGTCCTACTGCCTGGAAGTGTCATAGAGTTCTATTCCCTGGACCAGCGAAGACTTCTGAAGGTCCTACAGCCTGGACATTTCATAGAGTTCTATTCTCTGGACCAGTGGAGACTTCTGAAAGTCCTACAGCCTGGAAGTCCCATAGAGTTCTAGTCTCTGGACCAGTGGAGACTTCTGAAGGTCCTACTGCCTGGACGTATCCTAGAGTTCAATTCACTGGACCAGTGGAGACTTCTGAAAGTCCTACTGCCTGGAAGTGTCATAGAGTTCTATTCACTGGACCAGTGGAGACTTCTGAAAATCTTACTGCCTGGAAGTGTCATAGAGTTCTATTCACTGGACCAGTGGCGACTTCTGAAAGTCCTACTGCCTGGAAGTGTCATAGACTTCTATTCACTGGACCAGTGGAGACTTCTGAAAGTCCTACTGCCTTGAAGTGTCATAGCGTTCTATTCACTGGACCAGTGGAGACTTCTGAAGGTCCTACTGCCTGGACGTATCATAGAGTTCTATTCACTGGAGCAGTGGAGACTTTTGAAAGTCCTACTGCCTGAAAGTGTCATAGAGTTCTATTCTCTGGACCAGTGGAAACTTCTGAAGGTCCTACTGCCTGGACGTATCATCGAGTTCTATTCATTGGACCAGTGGAGACTTCTGAAAGTCCTACTGCCTTGAAGTGTCATAGAGTTCTATTCACTGGACCAGTGGAGACTTCTGAAGGTCCTACTGCCTGGACGTATCATAGAGTTCTATTCACTGGAGCAGTGGAGACTTTTGAAAGTCCTACTGCCTGAAAGTGTCATAGAGTTCTATTCTCTGGACCAGTGGAAACTTCTGAAGGTCCTACTGCCTGGACGAATCATCGAGTTCTATTCACTGGACCAGTGGAGACTTCTGAAAGTCCTACTGCCTGGAAGTGTCATAGACTTCTATTCACTGGACCAGTGGAGACTTCTGAAAGTCCTACTGCCTGGAAGTGTCATAGAGTTCTATTCACTGGACCAGTGGAGACTTCTGAAGGTCCTACTGCCTGGACGTATCATAGAGTTCTATTCACTGGAGCAGTGGAGACTTTTGAAAGTCCTACTGCCTGAAAGTTTCATAGAGTTCTATTCTCTGGACCAGTGGAGACTTCTGAAAGTCCTACTGCCTGGACGTATCATTGAGTTCTATTCACTGGACATACATGAGAGCCCAGGACCTTTTTAATAGAAAGACAACACTTATCTTACCTACCTCCCTGCTTGCGCTATAAAACTAATAACCAAATGTGTTTCTACAATGACTCTCTGAATCCAAAACACCATGTGCTCCACCTCCCACATATTCTGCCTACCATGTACCCAAGCATCCCTTTCCCTTCCCATCGATCAGGTACCCTACCATCCCATCTGCAATGACCCCAGCATCGCATCTACAATATGTCCAAGTGCTTAACCTACCATGTACCCCAATAACACCCCAACTACCATGTATCGCAGCACCCCACCTAGCAGGAACCCAAACATTCCACCTGCCATGTACCCAACTCCCTACCTGCTATGAATTCTATCTAATATGTATCCCAACACCCCATCTACAATGTATCCCAACTCCCTACTTACTATGTACCCGAGCACCCCGCCTACCATGTATCCCAACTCCCCACTTACTATGTACCCGAGCAACCCGCCTACCATGTATCCCAACTCCCCATCTACTATGTACCCAAGCATCCCACCTACCATGTATCCCAACTCCCCACCTACTATGTACCCGAGCATCCCGCCTACCATGTATTCCAAGACCCCATCATGTACCCAAGCATGCCACCTACCATGCATCTCAGCATCCTTACTAACATATCCTAGCAACTCTTTCAAAATGACACCTATCGATCCTACCTACTTTGTATCCGACCTACTGTGTATACCAGCAACCCGTCTAACATGCATCCCAGGTTCCAGTCCCATCCCCTCCCCTACCATATACCAAGGCATGCTATATCCCATGTATCTCAGCATCTCACCCATCACGGCCCCCTAGCATCCCGGCACCCGTGTGTCATCAGCTCCGTCATCCGGCTACCATGTACCCAAGACCCGCACACGCCTTGTGCTCCAGCATCCGTGTACAGCGAATCTCGGCACCCCCGCCCCGCCCCCTTCCCGCTCTGTGTCCCAGAGGCAGGTGGCAAGGGGCACAGGGAGCAGGCTGGGCAGGCCTGAGATGGACCCAGGTGTACTCTGCACACTGTGCACCCTGAGTGTGCACACAATGTCCTCCCCCCCGCTCTGTGTCCCAGAGGCAGGGGCACAGGCAAGGAGCCAGCTGGGCAGGGCTGAGCAGGACGCAGGCGTACTGTGCACACTTTGCACCCTGAGTGTGCACACAATGCCCCCCCCCGCTCTGTGTCCCAGAGGCAGGTGGCAGGGGCACAGGCAAGGAGCCGGCTGGGCAGGGCTGAGCTGGACCCAGGTGTACTGTGCACACTTTGCACCCTGAGGGGCATATTCACAAGGAGCTATCGCTGAATTAACGGCACTTCATCGCAGTTAAAGTCGTGATAAATTTACCTCCCCATTCACAAGCCGGTGTTAACAGCCCACAGCACCAGTTTACCCGCGATAGCAGCCGCAAAAAACATCGCCACAGAGGACCCCCGCAAATATCGCTAATGAGATGCAGAGTGGGCGTTCCCGTGACAAAAGTCGAGACAATATCACACCTCAACATTCACAACGACCAGCCACATCGGCGATAAGAACACAAAACAGGCGATAAGGCGCGGTAGCCGCAGGTATTTAACACCCGCCTCAAGCATGTGTAAAGACGGACGTCTACCTGCAGTAGGCAACGGAGTCCCGCACACAGCCATACCCGAAGAACAAACGACGCCATGGAGCTACTCTACATGCAGCTCGGAGCCCCAACAGGGCCACAACACCCACCGCCACCACCCCCTGGACCGCCACCACCGCCCCCCCCGGACCACCACAGAGGCAGCGTAGAGTAAGGCAGCGGACCTACCGAAAACGCACTACTCTCACAGACCTAACGCCCGCGGAAGTCATTGCCCACTACAGGCTCAAAAGGACAACCATCCTCCGCATCCTGACCCACATCGCCCACAGGCTGACGGTCCCAACACAGCGGAGAACAAACATCCCTCCGCAGACAAAGCTGCTGGCAGTGCTGCACCTGTTGGCCTCTGGGACCTTCCAACCAACAACTGCCAGAGTCGGAGGGGTCTCACAGCCAGCCCTATCAAAGTTCCTCACACCTGTCCTGGATGCCATCATCAGCTTCATACCCCAGTACCTTCACTTCCCCAACACTGCGCAGGAACAGCTGGAGACTAAGCAAGGCTTCTACGTCATAGCCGGATTCCCGGTCGTATTGGGGGCAATCGACTGCACACATGTCCCACTTGTGCCCCCTGTGGATACTGCACACCACTACCGCAACAGGAAGCACACTCATTCCATCAATGTGCAGGCAATAGTGGACCACCGGGGAATGTTCACCAATGTCGTCACCAACTTCCCAGGCAGTGTGCATGATTCCTACATCTTCCGACAGTCCATCATCAACCAGCGCTTCCAGGATGGCACATATGGAACGGGACTGCTCGTTGGTAAGTACCAAATCAACACACCACACATCCCACAGCCACCAATGCACAAAGCACAACTGTGGGGATGCACACGTGACCTAACCACATCCGACATGTCAAACTACACGACCACCTACCAGACACGACTACACCACTCCATGGTCATCCTGGGCTACCCCTGCACCCAATACAGACTTCACATGGCACCACAGCCACACAACAGCTGAACGTGTGGAGATGCGGAATGCAGCCATGACACATGTGAGGCACTGCTCTGCCCTCATGACCCTACCCCAGTCTCCCGCAGGTCAGCGTCCCGTGGTGGTGGGCCCGTGTCGGCCGCTGTGCATCCGGGGGGACTAGCCCTGTGCGACTCGAGTCATCCCCCCTTGTAGTTCTGACATTGCATGTCTGTGTGCCTGATGACTGTTGGTGTAGTTGCCAGCACATGCTACTCCCTGAGGGCTGGCTTACACTCACCCCACACACAGCCAGCACAGGCGTCACTGAATTGGTGGGCCTGCCATCACATCCTGCCGAACCAAGTATTGACTCTTTTCTCCCTGCACTGTCACAGGTGATCAAGGATATGCACTCTGCCCTTGGATGATGACACCCCTCCGAGACCCGAACACACCCGCCCAGAGGCAGTACAATGCGGCCCACATACGCACCAGGGGCATCGTTGAACGCACATTTGGCGTGTTGAAGTCACGTTTCAGGTGCCTGGACGGCACTGGTGGGAAGCTCCTGTACAGCCCAGACGTCGTGTGCAAGATGATCGTTGCATGTTGTGTGTTGCACAACATCTGTGTTCGCACCAGGGCCCCATGGATCCCAGTTCCAGAGGTACCGGACGATGATGGTGGTGATGGGGCAGGTGGCCTACATCCCACTGCAGCTGCGGCAGGAATGGCCCGTAGGGACTCCATCATTGACACTTACTTCTCATGAGCACGTCACATTGTGACCGTCCGTGGCATTCATGGGACAGTAGTAGATGTCCAATTGCACTGCATGTGTGAATAAAACATATTCACACATGCAAACATGGGGTTTCAGATGTGATTTGCCATGTTGTGCACATTTTCCGAACCAGTTGTGTCCTGTGTTCAGTTGTGGAGGTGTTGCTGTTTGTACCGGGATGTTGTCACTGTCCGGGTGCACTTCTGCTTATGTGCGTATGCTGCACGGTGGGTGTGTCGCTCCTGCGACTCTGATTTGTCTGCCACTGGTCTCTTTCATGAGGTGTGCCTGTAGGTTCTGTTCTTCCACGGTGCGTGGATGTTGTGGTGTGCATGTTGTCCTCTGCAGTTGGCCAGGGTGCATCCGTGGTACTCCGCTGTTGATGTATTTTGTTCTGTGTCATTTTCCATATGCTGTTCTTGTGCTTTTTCCCGCATTGCGCGTGAGTATTGCTGCCCTCGCGCTGGTTGTCACTGTTTTCTTATCGCGCTTTGGCCCATCGCAGCTATTTTCGCGTTGTGGTTTGTGTTTTTATCTCCATCGAGGTGGTTGTATCGCGAGCATTGGCCGCGGTGTCGGCCAACTATTGCATGCTACCGCCGTGTTGTGAATTCCACGTTGTCACAGGGTTATTTTCCCGCGATAGGCTGCGATGCTGAAAGTTGCGTTGCGCTACTCTTGCGGTAATTATCACACGTTCTTGTGAATATACCCCTGAGTGTGCACACAATGCCCCCCCCTTCCCGCTCTGTGTCCCAGAGGCAGGTGGCAAGGGGCACAGGGAGCAGGCTGGGCAGGTCTGAGATGGACCCAGGTGTACTCTGCACACTTTGCACCCTGAGTGTGCACACAATGCCACTAAGGACAAACCGGGTCACACTGGGGCGTTAGTAACACAACAACGACGTTTTTTAAATTTTTTTATTACAGATTTGAACTTTTCTGTTTCTCTATTTCGATGGAAAAAAACTTTCCCTCTCTGAAGCCAAAAGCAATTTCCTTTTCTAATTTTAGTTATGCAAAGCCTATGGGCACCATCAGCCTCTAGTAATTAGTTTTATAATTACTGCTGTTTTGCTCTCTGTCATTCAATTTTTCTTACAACATGGTCTGGGATTGAAACATCCCGCATCCACAGCTGTGAAAATTGCCATCCATTTAAAAGAGGAGGGGGCTGGGGGCGAAGCGCTCACCATGCATCATTAGAGAGTCAGAAATGTGCTACGGATCCTCCCTGGCCCGCAGCCCATGTGCGCACTGCTCATTCCAGGAAGTGCCCAGGGGCACACGGTGCAACACGAACCCAGCTCAGGAAGAGGCGGGGGCTGGTGGTGTCAGTCTGCATCAGTGCCTCCGTACAGGACGAGACAGGGGCAGACAGAGACACAGTCTGCAACAGAAACCCGATCCCGGAAAAGACAGGGGCGGGCGGTGTCAGCCAGCAACAGTAACCCAGCACAGGAAGAGACAAGGGCTGGGGGGGTCAGTCTGCATCAGTAACCTAGCACAGGAAAAAACAGTGGCCGAGGGTGTCAGTCTACAACAGTAACCCAGGACAGGAACAGACAAGGGCTGACAGTGTCAGCCAGCAACAGTAACCCAGGACATGAACAGACAGGGGCTGAGGGTGTCAGTCTACACCAGTAACCCATCACAGGAAGAGACAAGGGCTGGGGGTGTCAGTCTACAAGAGTAACCTAGCACAGGAAGAGACAAGGGCTGAGGGTGTCAGTCTACAACAGTAACCCAGGACAGGAACAGACAGGGGCTGACAGTGTCAGACAGCAACAGTACCCAGAACAAGAAGAGACAGGGGCTGAGGGTGTCAGTCTGCATCAGTAACCCAGCACAGGAGCAAACAGGGGCTGACAGAGTCAGTCTGCATCAGTAACCCAGATCCTTGTGACTGGGGGTGAATGTTTGCATTGTCCAGCATTCCGTCCATCAAGTGTTTCTTTTGCATATGTCGCCCTAAGTGGGAAGGGTATGCCCAGACGTGGGTCCCATGCTCACTACACCACTGGATTCAAGCTAGCCTGGCTGATGAAGGGTGATGCCCTGAAACCGGTCCCAGGATGCTTGTTTCCGGTCCAGGGAGGACCTGGCTTGGCAGTTCGGGCTGGACTGTTCCCACAAGGAACAGGGTCAAGACTGATTTGCATATGGCTGGGTCCAAACTGGGGTGGTGTGGTGAGCAAAAGAATGATGGATTTAGCCCAGATCCTTGTGACTGGGGGTGAATGTTTGCATTGTCCAGCATTCCGTCCATCAAGTGTTTCTTTTGCATGCATCAGTAACCCAGCACAGGAACAGACAGGGGCTGACAGAGTCAGTCTGCATCAGTAAACCATCACAGGAAGAGACAAGGGCTGGGGGTGTCAGTCTACAAGAGTAACCTAGCACAGGAAGAGACAAGGGCTGAGGGTGTCAGTCTACAACAGTAACCCAGGACAGGAACAGACAGGGGCTGACAGTGTCAGACAGCAACAGTGCCCAGCACAAGAAGAGACAGGGGCTGAGGGTGTCAGTCTGCATCAGTAACCCAGCACAGGAACAAACAGGGTCTGACAGAGTCAGTCTGCATCAATAAGTCAGCACAGGAAGAAACAGGGGCTGAGGGTGTCAGTCTACAACAGTAACCAAGCACAGGAAGAGACAGGGGCTGAGGGTGTCTGTGTACAACAGTAACCCAGGACAGAAACAGACAGGGGCTGAGGGTGTCAGTCTGCAACAGTAACCCAGCACAGGAAGAGACAGGGGCTGAGGGTGTCAGTCTACAACAGTAACCCAGGACAGGAACAGACAGGGGCTAACAGTGTCAGACAGCAACAGCACCCAGAACAAGAAGAGACAGGGGCTGAGGGTGTCAGTCTGCATCAGTAACCCAGCACAGGAACAGACAGGGGCTGACAGAGTCAGTCTGCATCAGTAACCCAGCACAGGAACAGACAGGGGCTGACAGAGTCAGTCTGCATCAGTAACCGAGCACAGGAAGAGACAGGGGCTGGCAGAGTCAGTCTGCATCAATAAGCCAGCACAGGAAGAGACAGGGGCTGAGGGTGTCAGTGTACAAGAGTAACCCAGCACAGCAAGAGACAGGGGCTGAGGGTGTCAGTCTACAAGAGTAACCCAGCACAGGAAGAGACAAGGGCTGAGGGGATCAGTCTACAACAGTAACCAAGCACAGGGAGAGACAAGGGCTGAGGGTGTCAGTCTGCATCAGTTACCCAGCACAGGAATAGACATGGGCTGAAAGAGTCAGTCTGCATCAGTAACCCAGCACAGGAAGAGACAAGGGCTGAGGGTATCAGTCTGCATCAGTAACCCAGCACAGGAACAAACAGGGGCTGACAGAGTCAGTCTGCATCAGTAACCCAGCACAGGAACAGACAGGGGCTGACAGAGTCAGTCTGCATCAGTAACCCAGCACAGGAAGAGACAGGGGCTGGCAGAGTCAGTCTGCATCAATAAGCCAGCACAGGAAGAGACAGGGGCTGAGGGTGTCAGTGTACAAGAGTAACCCAGCACAGCAAGAGACAGGGGCTGAGGGTGTCAGTCTACAAGAGTAACCCAGCACAGGAAGAGACAAGGGCTGAGGGTATCAGTCTACAACAGTAACCCAGCACAGGAAGAGACAAGGGCTGAGGGTGTCAGTCTGCATCAGTAACCAAGCACCGGAAGAGACAAGGGCTGAGGGTATCAGTCTACAAGAGTAACCAAGCACCGGAACAAACAGGGGCTGACAGAGTCAGTCTGCATCAGTAACCCAGCACAGGAACAGACAGGGGCTGACAGAGTCAGTCTGCATCAGTAACCCAGCACAGGAAGAGACAGGGGCTGGCAGAGTCAGTCTGCATCAATAAGCCAGCACAGGAAGAGACAGGGGCTGAGGGTGTCAGTGTACACGAGTAACCCAGCACAGCAAGAGACAGGGGCTGAGGGTGTCAGTCTACAAGAGTAACCCAGCACAGGAAGAGACAAGGGCTGAGGGTATCAGTCTACAACAGTAACCCAGCACAGGAAGAGACAAGGGCTGAGGGTGTCAGTCTGCATCAGTAACCAAGCACCGGAAGAGACAAGGGCTGAGGGTATCAGTGTTCAACAGTAACCCAGCACAGGGACAGACAGGGGCTGAGGGTGTCAGTCTGCATCAGTTACCCAGCACGGGAATAGACATGGGCTGAAAGAGTCAGTCTGCATCAGTAACCCAGCATGGGAACAGACAGGGGCTGACAGAGTCAATTTGCATCAGTAGCCCATCACAGGGACAGACAGGGGCTGAGGGTGTCAGTCTGCATCAGTAACCCAGCACGGGAATAGACATGGGCTGAAAGAGTCAGTCTGCATCAGTAACCCAGCACAGTAACAGACAGGGACTGACAGAGTCA
Organism: Calotriton arnoldi; assembly: GCA_963921515.1. Lineage (NCBI taxonomy): Eukaryota > Metazoa > Chordata > Amphibia > Caudata > Salamandridae > Calotriton > Calotriton arnoldi. The sequence goes on from CAWUFW010003778.1 coordinate 1,683,212, forward strand.
GTCTGCATCAGTAACCCAACGGTTGCACGTAATAGCCAGGCCTGGAACACTGCTGCTGCGCTTTTGTTACAAGGGGCCGATTTTGCAGCACTGCTGCAAAACCGGCCCCCAGCCACAAAAACGGCCCCCACCAGTACAAAACGGCCCCCACCCTTCCGGCCCACCGGGGAAACGCCCGCTACGGCCAGTACGGTCCTACTCGATATGTATTAGCTCATGAATGTGTCTTTGAGGTGGAAAGGGGTAGCATTTGCAATCCATGGTGTGGCCTTTGCTACCCCTTGCACTGCCCTTGCGACTCCTGGCCTTAGGAGTAGGGGTGTGCGGAGCTCATGCAGTTTCACGCCACGGAATTCAGTGGAGTTACATAAAAACTCTAGGAGATTCTACGGAGTTCCACGAGTGGCGGAATTCGGCATGTTGCGCTGCTCGTGCTGATTTTTAGTTCCGGGAGCTTGTTCTGCACAGTAAAATCAGCGCGAACTGCAAAATGCGGCGCACCAGAAGGCGCTGCTTTTTTTCTGCTGCTCAAGCGGCAGCTTCCTCAACATGAACTATAGCAACCTGCCGCAACCACCCGCATTGAGAAATCTCGCCGGGAAGCATTCTATCGTTCGATTTTCTCACTCGTGCTCACCAACATAATGTTGGTGAGCCACGTGGAGAAAAAAACTCCACTACACAGTGGTTGGGGAAGTTTTTCTGGAACTCTGTGCTCCATTTGAAGTGCAGAGTGGGCGTAACCCTGCGAACTCTGCCGGCGGAACGGAGTTTATAGCACACCCCTACAGTCAGGATCAGAAAGTAATTGGGGCTCTAAGATGCTTGCTTACTTCCTGCTGTTTCTGTTCCTTGGCTTTTCCCTCAGTAGCCAATAGGAGCCTGTGGAAGGGAAAGGGTGGGACAAGGAGTCCACCAATGACTTCACGGGGACCAAAGGCTGCGCGGCCTTACTTCGGGTACCTCTGGCAGTTTGGGGAACTGATGTTCATGTATCTGCTCTCAGAAGATGACACCCTTACCCAGGGATGGGGGGGGGGGGCGCCGAGGCGCCTGACAGACAGCTCCAACAGACCTGACAGCTCGGCATACATTAGCATTTCTGTCACTCATCCCCAGAGAGAAGTCATTAGCTTCGATGTTTATTTACCGCCCTTTGGAACTTGATTAAACGGGTGATTGACAGGTCGCTGAGGTCTGTCGCCCCCATGTGCCATAAATCTGGTGCAGAGTCTCAGGCGAGAGCGAAGGAAGGTGGGGTGCACCTAAAACTCAGCGGCCATTCCGGGGGCGAGGGGTCACGACCTTATCACATCTGACCCCCTGCCACCACCCCCCTGCTTTCGAGGTACAAGAGAGGAAGGAGCCCCCCAAGGGACAGAAAAGATGTCCAAACACTCATTGTTGCGCTTGGGAAGGGTCTTGGAGACAACCTTGGGGCGCACACAGTGCAGGGTCCGTAGGACGTGTACTTACCTACACACAACATGTCTGCCACGGGGGACCACGAACAGCCGGCAGTGGTAATGTCTCCATAGGAAGACAGACACACTACTGCCATGGAACATCAACGGCTTCACGTCAATCACCCTCGAGCAGGGCAAAACATGTCTGTGATTGTTTGACATCTTTGAGAGACATCAGTCTTGGGATGACAGCCCTACAGTGACACTACTATCAAATAAGAAGATGCTGTGCTTTGTCTAATGTCATCCAGAAGTGAGAGTTTCAAGGAGAGACTCTGCAGAGAATCCTCCCCTGCGGCCGCCTTGGTTTCAGACTAAAAACCACACATGCGCTGCCGCTGTTGGATGCTTTATTTTGTCTGTCTATGGAGAGTTCCTGAACTTGTGGATAGGAGCCAGCCTGTCGTTCCTGTTGTCGCACACTGTGGAGGGTGTGTACCCGAAAGCTGCGCCTTCAAACTAGGGATATGTTATGGTCCTCTCTGCCAAGCTTCCCCTAATTCTGAAGAGCACCACAATCACCACTTCCGGGCCACAAAGCTCTTCGTATGTGTGTTTTCATGTGAACATTAGGAAGTTTGCCCCCTTCTCGACCTGTTTCGACCCTTTAGCAGTGTAACTGGTCTTTATCAGGTCAAACTATTCAGGGAGGCAGGTTTCAGTCCAGACCAAGCAGTTAAAATGATAGCTGACATTTTTCCTTGTTTCATCTAACGTACAACTTTGTGTCGTTCAAATCAATGGTTGATCATTCATATGCGTTGTAGCTATTGTTAACTAAGTTACGTTAACTATCACACACATGATCCAGTTCACCGCTAACTAAAGGAACCTACACAGCTCCTGCACATACATCATAAAATAAAAGTGTTATTTTGACACCATCAAATCTTTGCTACTTTTCTCCATATCCATAGAAGTTGTGATTGAACTGGTTGCCACTTGAACAGTGTATAATTAATATATATTTCAGACATGCTACCTTGACACCTGTCCGCTTTGTTTATTCCTATGGCGTACTTGACATAAAGATTTAATCTTTTAATTTCACATTACTTCCGAACAATAGTCTCGCTCAAATACAAGATGGATGCAAATAAGGAGGTGTGTCCTGTCACTAAAAGACCTGGTAAAATGCTGAGCCATCTCCATGTCACATGACATGGTAAAATGCTGAGCCATCTCCATGTCACAAGACATGGTACAATTCTGAGCCTTCTCTATGTCACATGTAGACATGGTACAATGCTGAGCCATCTCTATGTCACAAGACATGGTACAATGCTCAGCCTTCTCTGTGTCATGAGAAGACATGGTACAATGCTGAGCCATCTCTGTGCCACAGGAAGACATGGTACAATGCTGAGCCATCTCTATCTCACATGTAGACATGGTACAACGCTGAACCATCTCTATGTCACAAGACATGGCACAATGCACAGCCTTCTCTGTGTCATGAGAAGACATGGTACAATGCTAATCCATCCATATGTCACATGTAGACATGGTACAATGCTGAGCCTTCTCTATCTCACAGGAAGACATGGTACAATGCTGATCCATCCATATGTCACATGTAGACATGGTACAATGCTGAGCCATCTCTATGTCACACAAAGACATGGTACAATGCTGAGCCTTCTCTATGTCTCATGTAGACATGGTACAATGCTGAGCCTTCTCTGTGTCACATGTAGACATGATACAATGCTGAGCCATCTCTATGTCACATGTAGACATGGTACAACGCTGAGCCATCTCTACATCACACGAAGACATGGTACAATGCTGATCCAACTCTATGTCACAAGAAGACATGGTACAATGCTGAGCCATCTCTATGTCACATATAGACATGGTACAATGCTGAGCCATCTCTGTGCCACAGGAAGACATGGTACAATGCTGAGCCATCTCTGTGTCACAAGAAGACATGGTACAATGCTGAGCCATCTCTATGTCACTTGTAGACATGGAACAACCCTGAGCCATCTCTATGTCACATGTAGACATGGTACAATGCTGAGCAATCTCTATGTCACAAGAAGAAATGGTACAATGCTGAGACATCTCTATGTCACTTGTAGACATGGTACAGTGCTGAGCCATCTCTGTGTCACATGTAGACATGGTACAGTGCTGAGCCATCTCTATGCCACGAGAAGACATGGTACAATGCTGAGCCACCTCTATGTCACATATAGACAGGGTACAATGCTGAGCCATCTCTATGTCACACGAAGACATGGTACAATGCTGAGCCATCTCTATGTCACTTGTAGACATGGTACAATGCTGAGCCATCTCTATGTCACAAGAAGACATGGTACAACGCTGAGCCATCTCTATGTCACAGGAAGACATGGTACAATGCTGAGCCATCTCTATGTCACAGGAAGACATGGTACAATGCTGAGCCATCTCTATGTCAAAAGACATGGTACAATGCTGAGCCTTCTCTATGTCACATGTAGACATGGTACAATGCTGAGCCATCTCTATGTCTCATGTAGACATGGTACAATGCTGAGCCATCTCTATGTCACACGAAGACATGGTACAATGATGAGCCATCTCTATGTCTCTTGTAGACATGGTACAATGCTGAGCCATCTCTATGTCACAAGACATGGTACAATTCTGAGCCATCTCTATGTCACATATAGACATGGTAAAATGCTGAGCCATCTCTATGTCACACGAAGACATGGTACCATGCTGAGCCATCTCTATGTCACATATAGACATGGTAAAATGCTGAGCCATCTCTATGTCACACGAAGACATGGTACAATGCTGAGCCATGTCTATGTCACATATAGACATGGTAAAATGCTGAGCCATCTCTATGTCACATGAAGACATGGTACAATGCTGAGCCATGTCTAAGTCACATATAGATATGGTACAATGCTGAGCCATCTCTATGTCACACGAAGACATGGTACAATGCTGAGCCATCTCTATGTCACTTGTAGACATGGTACAATGCTGAGCCATCTCTATGTCACAAGAAGACATGGTACAACGCTGAGCCATCTTTATGTCACAGGAAGACATGGTACAATGCTGAGCCATCTCTTTGTCACAAGAAGACATGGTACAGTGCTGAGCCATTTCTATGTCACACAAAGACATGGTACAATGCTGAGCCTTCTCTATGTCACAGGAAGACATGGTACAATGCTGAGCCTTCTCTATGTCACAGGAAGACATGGTACAATGCTGAGCCATCTCTATGTCACTTGTAGACATGGTACAATGCTGAGCCATCTCTATGTCACAAGACATGGTACAATGCTGAGCCATCGCTATGTCACACGAAGACAGGGTACAATGCTGAGCCTTCTCTATGTCACACAAAGACATGGTACAATGCTGAGCCATCTCTATGTCACATATAGACATGGTACAATCCTGAGCCATATCTATGTCACAGGAAGACATGGTACAATGCTGAGCCATCTCTATGTCACTTGTAGACATGGTACAATGCTGAGCCATCTCTATGTCACTTGTAGACATGGTACAATGCTGAACCATCTCTATGTCACATGTAGACATGGTACAATGCTGAGCTATCTCTATGTCACAAGAAGACATGGTACAATGCTGATCCATCTCTGTGTCACATGTAGACATGATACAATGCTGAGCCATCTCTATGTCACATGTAGACATGGTACAATGCTGAGCCATCTCTATGTCACAAGAAGACATGGTACAATGCTGATCCATCTCTGTGTCACATGTAGACATGATACAATGCTGAGCCACCTCTATGTCACTTGTAGACATGGTAAAATGCTGAGCCATCTCTATGTCACAAGAAGACATGGTACAATGATGAGCCATCTCTGTGTCACATGTAGACATGGTACAATGCTGAGCCATCTCTATGTCACATGTAGACATGGTACAATGCTGAGCCATCTCTGTGTCACCTGTAGACATGGTACAATGCTGAGCCATCTCTGTGTCACGAGACATGGTACAATGCTGAGCCATCTCTATGTCACTTGTAGACATGGTACAATGCTGAGCCATCTCTATGTCACAAGACATGGTACAATGCTGAGCCATCTCTATGTCACACGAAGACATGGTACAATGCTGTGCCATCTCTATGTCACTTGTAGACATGGTACAATGCTGAGCCATCTCTATGTCACACGAAGAAATGGTACAATGCTGAGCCATCTCTATGTCACAAGACATGGTACATGCTGAGCCTTCTCTGTGTCACATGTAGACATGATACAATGCTGAGCCATCTCTATGTCACTTGTAGACATGGTACAATGCTGAGCCATCTCTATGTCACAAGACATGGTACAATGCTGAGCCTTCTCTGTGTCACATGTAGACATGATACAATGCTGAGCCATCTCTATGTCACATGTAGACATGGTACAATGCTGAGCCATCTCTATGTCACAAGAAGACATGGTACAATGCTGATCCATCTCTGTGTCACATGTAGACATGATACAATGCTGAGCCACCTCTATGTCACTTGTAGACATGGTAAAATGCTGAGCCATCTCTATGTCACAAGAAGACATGGTACAATGATGAGCCATCTCTGTGTCACATGTAGACATGGTACAATGCTGAGCCATCTCTATGTCACATGTAGACATGGTACAATGCTGAGCCATCTCTGTGTCACCTGTAGACATGGTACAATGCTGAGCCATCTCTGTGTCACGAGACATGGTACAATGCTGAGCCATCTCTATGTCACTTGTAGACATGGTACAATGCTGAGCCATCTCTATGTCACAAGACATGGTACAATGCTGAGCCATCTCTATGTCACACGAAGACATGGTACAATGCTGTGCCATCTCTATGTCACTTGTAGACATGGTACAATGCTGAGCCATCTCTATGTCACACGAAGAAATGGTACAATGCTGAGCCATCTCTATGTCACAAGACATGGTACATGCTGAGCCTTCTCTGTGTCACATGTAGACATGATACAATGCTGAGCCATCTCTATGTCACTTGTAGACATGGTACAATGCTGAGCCATCTCTATGTCACAAGACATGGTACAATGCTGAGCCTTCTCTGTGTCACATGTAGACATGATACAATGCTGAGCCATCTCTATGTCACTTGTAGACATGGTACAATGCTGAGCCATCTCTATGTCACAAGACATGGTACAATGCTGAGCCATCTCTATGTCACAGGAAGACATGGTACAATGCTGAGCCATCTCTATGTCACTTGTAGACATGGTACAATGCTGAGCCATCTCTATGTCACTTGTAGACATGGTACAATGCTGAGCCATCTCTATGTCACATGTAGACATGGTACAATGCTGAGCCATCTCTATGTCACAAGAAGACATGGTACAATGCTGATCCATCTCTGTGTCACATGTAGACATGATACAATGCTGAGCCATCTCTATGTCACATGTAGACATGGTACAATGCTGAGCCATCTCTATGTCACAAGAAGACATGGTACAATGCTGATCCATCTCTGTGTCACATGTAGACATGATACAATGCTGAGCCATCTCTGTGTCACCTGTAGACATGGTACAATGCTGAGCCATCTCTGTGTCACGAGACATGGTACAATGCTGAGCCATCTCTATGTCACTTGTAGACATGGTACAATGGTGAGCCATCTCTATGTCACAAGACATGGTACAATGCTGAGCCATCTCTATGTCACACAAAGACATGGTACAATGCTGAGCCATCTCTATGTCACAAGAAGACATGGTACAATGCTGAGCCATCTCTATGTCACAGGAAGACATGGTACAGTGCTGAGCCATCTCTATGTCACAAGACATGGTACAATGCTGAGCCTTCTCTGTGTCACATGTAGACATGATACAATGCTGAGCCATCTTTATGTCACTTGTAGACATGGTACAATGCTGAGCCATCTCTATGTCACAAGACATGGAACAATGCTGAGCCATCTCTGTGTCACAAGAAGACATGGTACAATGTTGAGCCATCTCTATGTCACTTGTAGACATGGTACAATGCTGAGCCATCTCTATGTCACAAGACATGGTACAATGCTGAGCCATCTCTATGTCACATATAGACATGGTACAATGCTGAGCCATCTCTATGTCACTTGTAGACATGGTACAATCTGAGCCATCTCTTTGTCACAAGAAGACATGGTACAATGCTGAGCCATCTCTGTGTCATATGTAGACATGGTAAAATGCTGAGCCATCTCTGTGTCACAAGAAGACATGGCACAATGCTGAGTCATTTCTATGTCACACGAAGACATGGTACAATGCTGAGCAATCTCTATGTCACGAGAAGACATGGTACAATGCTGAGCCATCTCTATGTCACAAGAAGACATGGTACAACGCTGAGCCATCTCTGTGTCACAAGAAGACATGGTACAATGTTGAGCCATCTCTGTGTCACAAGAAGACATGGCACAATGCTGAGCCATCTCTATGCCACGAGAAGACATGGTACAATGCTGGGCCATCTCTGTGTCACAAGATGACATGGTACAATGCTGAGCCATCTCTATATCACATGAGGACATGGTACAATGCTGAGCCATCTCTGTGTCACATGTAGACATGGCACAATGCTGAGCCATCTCTATGACACGAGAAGACATGGTACAATTCTGAGCCATCTCTATGTCACAAGAAGACATGGTACAATGCTGAGCCTTCTCTGTGTCACAAGAAGACATGGTACAATGCTGAGCCATCTCTATGTCACAAGAAAACATGGTATAATGCTGAGCCATCTCTGTGTCACATGTAGACAGGGTACAATGCTGAGCCATCTCTATGTCACATATAGACATGGTACAATGCTGAGCCATCTCAATGTCACTTGCAGACATGGTACAATGCTGAGCCATCTCTATGTCACTTGCAGACATGGTACAATGCTGAGCCATCTCTATGTCACATGTAGACATGGTACAATGCTGAGCCATCTCTATGTCACATGTAGACATGGTACAATGCTGAGCCATCTCTGTGTCACACGTAGATATGGTACAATGCTGAGCCATCTCTATGTCACAGGAAGACATGGTACAATGCTGAGCCTTCTCTATTTCACACAAAGGCATGGTTCAATGCTGAGCCATATCTGTGTCACATGTAGACATGGTACAATGCTGAGCCATCTGTATGTCACAAGACATGGTACAATGCTGAGCCATCTCGATGTCACACGAAGACATGGTACAATGCTGAGCCATCTCTATGTCACACGTAGACATGGTACAATGCTGAGCCATCTCTATGTCGCAAGTAGACATGGTACAATGCTGAGAGCCATCTCTGTGTCACACGTAGATATGGTACAATGCTGAGCCATCTCTATGTCACAAAAAGACATGGTACAATGCTGAGCCATCTCTATGTCACACGAAGACATGGTACAATGCTGAGCCATCTCTATGTCAAACGTGGACATGGTACAATGCTGAGCCATCTCTGTGTCACATGTAGACCTGGTACAATGCTGAGCCATCTCTGTGTCACATGTAGACAGGGTACAATGCTGATCCATCTCTATGTCACATGTAGACAGGGTACAATGCTGAGCCATCTCTATGTCACACGAAGACATGGTTCAATGCTGAGCCATCTCTATGTAACACGAAGACATGGAACAATGCTGAGCCATCTCTATGTTACAGGAAGACATGGTACAATGTTGAGCCATGTCTATGTCACGAGAAGACATGGCACAATGCCGAGCTTTCTCTGTGTCACACAAAGACATGGTACACTGCTGAGCCTTCTCTATGTCACACGAAAACATGGTACAATGCTGAGCCATCTCTGTGTCACGCAAACACATGGTACAATGCTGAGCCATCTCTGTGTCACGAGAAGACATGGTACAATGCTGAATCATCTCTGTGTCACACAAAGACATGGTACAATGCTGAGCCATCTCTATGTCACAAGAAGACATGGTACAATGCTGAGCCATCTCTATGTCACACGAAGACATGGTACAATGCTGACCCATCTCTATGTCACACGAAGACATGGTACAATGCTGAGCCATCTCTATGTCTCATGTAGACATGGTACAATGCTGAGCCATCTCTTTGTCACACGAAGACATGGTACAATGCTGAGCCATTTCTATGTCACAAGAAGACATGGTACATTGCTGAGCCATCTCTATGTCACAAGAAGACATGGTACAATGCTGAGCCATCTCTATGTCTCATGTAGACATGGTACAATGCTGAGCCATCTCTGTGTCACACGAAGACATGGTACAATGCTGAGCCATCTCTATGTCACATGTAGACATGGTACAATGCTGAGCCATCTCTATGTCACAAGAAGACATGGTACAATGCTGATCCATCTCTATGTCACACGAAGACATGGTACAATGCTGAGCCATCTCTATGTCACACGAAGACATGGTTCAATGCTGAGACATCTCTATGTCACTTGTAGACATGGTACAATGCAGAGCCATCTCTATGTCACAAGAAGACATGGTACAATGCTGAGCCATCTCTATGTCACATGTAGACATGGTACAATGCTGAGCCATCTCTATGTCACGAGAAGACATGGTACAATGCTGATCCTTCTCTATGTCACACAAAGACATGGTACAATGCCGAGCCATCTCTATGTCACAAGCAGGCCTGGGCGTAGTTCACGGAGTTTTGCTACACGGAACTCCGCGAAGTTACAAAAAAACTCTGCGAAGTTCCGCGCGTAGCGGAGTGCAGTGCGAACTGCAGTTTGTGCTAGTATTCCTGCCGCTCGGGTAGAAATTCTACCCGAGCAGCAGCTCGGGCTCGCGAACTTACAGTTCGCAATCGCGAGCAGGGGAAAAACTCCACTGCACATTACGAAGCAGAGTTTTCTGCACTCCACGGAGTGCGGAATGCAGAAAACTCCGCAAACTCCACGAACGGAGCGAAGTTCACCGCCCAGGCCTAGTCACAAGAAGACATGGTACAATGCTGAGCCATCTCTATGTCACTTGCAGACATGGTACAATGCTGAGCCATCTCTATGTCACATGTAGACATGGTACAATGCTGAGCCATCTCTATGTCACATGTAGACATGGTACAATGCTGAGCCATCTCTGTGTCACACGTAGATATGGTACAATGCTGAGCCATCTCTATGTCACAGGAAGACATGGTACAATGCTGAGCCTTCTCTATTTCACACGAAGGCATGGTTCAATGCTGAGCCATATCTGTGTCACATGTAGGCATGGTACAATGCTGAGCCATCTCTATGTCACAATACATGGTACAATGCTGAGCCATCTCGATGTCACACGAAGACATGGTACAATGCTGAGCCATCTCTATGTCACACGTAGACATGGTACAATGCTGAGCCATCTCTATGTCGCAAGTAGACATGGTACAATGCTGAGAGCCATCTCTGTGTCACACGTAGATATGGTACAATGCTGAGCCATCTCTATGTCACAAGAAGACATGGTACAATGCTGAGCCATCTCTATGTCACACGAAGACATGGTACAATGCTGAGCCATCTCTATGTCAAACGTGGACATGGTACAATGCTGAGCCATCTCTGTGTCACATGTAGACCTGGTACAATGCTGAGCCATCTCTGTGTCACATGTAGACAGGGTACAATGCTGATCCATCTCTATGTCACATGTAGACAGGGTACAATGCTGAGCCATCTCTATGTCACACGAAGACATGGTACAATGCTGAGCCATCTCTATGTAACACGAAGACATGGCACAATGCTGAGCCATCTCTATGTCACAGGAAGACATGGTACAATGTTGAGCCATGTCTATGTCACGAGAAGACATGGCACAATGCCGAGCTTTCTCTGTGTCACACAAAGACATGGTACACTGCTGAGCCTTCTCTATGTCACACGAAAACATGGTACAATGCTGAGCCATCTCTGTGTCACGAGAAGACATGGTACAATGCTGAATCATCTCTGTGTCACACAAAGACATGGTACAATGCTGAGCCATCTCTATGTCACAAGAAGACATGGTACAATGCTGAGCCATCTCTATGTCACACGAAGACATGGTACAATGCTGACCCATCTCTATGTCACACGAAGACATGGTACAATGCTGAGCCATCTCTATGTCTCATGTAGACATGGTACAATGCTGAGCCATCTCTTTGTCACACGAAGACATGGTACAATGCTGAGCCATTTCTATGTCACAAGAAGACATGGTACATTGCTGAGCCATCTCTATGTCACAAGAAGACATGGTACAATGCTGAGCCATCTCTATGTCTCATGTAGACATGGTACAATGCTGAGCCATCTCTGTGTCACACGAAGACATGGTACAATGCTGAGCCATCTCTATGTCACATGTAGACATGGTACAATGCTGAGCCATCTCTATGTCACAAGAAGACATGGTACAATGCTGATCCATCTCTATGTCACACGAAGACATGGTACAATGCTGAGCCATCTCTATGTCACACGAAGACATGGTACAATGCTGAGCCATCTCTATGTCACATATAGACATGGTACAATGCTCAGCCATCTCTATGTCACACGAAGACATGGTACAATGCTGAGCCATCTCTATGTCACATGTAGACATGGTACAATGGTGAGCCATCTCTGTGTCACACATAAACATGGTACAATGCTGAGCCACCTCTAAGTCACGAGACATGGTACAATGCTGAGCCATCTCTATGTCACACGAAGACATGGTACAATGCTGAGCCATCTCTGTGTCACATGTAGGCATGGTACAATGCTGAGCCATCTCTATGTCACGAGAAGACCTGGTACAATGCTGAGCAATCTCTATGTCACACGAAGACATGGTACAATGCTGAGCCATCTCTGTGTCACTTGTAGACATGGTACAATGCTGAGCCTTCTCTATGTCACGAGAAGACATGGTACAATGCTGAGCCATCTCTATGTCACACAAAGACATGGTACAATGCTGAGCCATCTCTGTGTCACACGAAGACATGGTACAATGCTGAGCCATCTCTGTCACATGTAGACATGGTACAATGCTGAGCCATCTCTGTGTCACATGTAGACATGGTACAATGCTGAGCCACCTCTATGTCACATGAAGACATGGGACAATGCTGAGTCTTCTCTAAGTCACACGAAGACTTGGTACAATGCTGAGCCTTCTCTATGTCACATGTAGACATGGTACAATGCTGAGCCATCTCTATGCCACAAGAAGACATTGTACAATGCTGAGCCTTCTCTATGTCACACGTAGACATGGTAACATGCTGATCCATCTCTATGACACACGAAGGCATGGTACAATGCTGAGCCATCTCTGTGTCACACAAAGACAAGGTACAATGCTGAGCCATCTCTATGTCACACAAAGACATGGTACAATGCTGAGCCATCTCTGTGTCACGAGACATGGTACAATGCTGAGCCATCTCTATATCACGAGACATGGTACAATGCTGATCCTTCTCTATGTCACATGTAGACATGGTACAATGCTGAGCCTTCTCTATGTCACATGTAGACATGGCATAATGCTGAGCCATCTGTATGTCACATGTAGACAGGGTACAATGCTGAGCCATCTCTATGTCACATGTAGACATGGTACAATGCTGAGCCATCTCTATGTCACAAGAAGACATGGTACAATGCTGATCCATCTCTATGTCACACGAAGACATGGTACAATGCCGAGCCATCTCTATGTCACAAGAAGACATGGTACAATGCTGAGCCATCTCTATGTCACACGAATACATGGTACAATGCTGAGCCTTCTCTATGTCACAGGAAGACATGGTACAATGCTGATCCTTCTCTATGTCACACGAAGACATAGTACAATGCCGAGCCATCTCTATGTCACAAGCAGGCCTGGGTGTAGTTCGCGGAGTTTTGCTACACTGAACTCCGCGAAGTTACAAAAAACTCTGCGAAGTTCCGCGCGTAGCGGAGTGCAGTGCGAACTGCAGTTTGTGCTAGTATTCCTGCCGCTCGGGTAGAAATTCTACCCGAGCAGCAGCTCGCGCTCGCAAACTTACCGTTCGCGATCGCGAGCAGGGGAAAAACTCCGCTGCACATTGCGAAGCAGAGTTTTCTGCACTCCACGGAGTGCGGAATGCAGAAAACTCCGCAAACTCCACGAACGGAGCGAAGTTCACCGCCCAGGCCTAGTCACAAGAAGACATGGTACAATGCTGAGCCATCTCTATGTCACACGAAGACATGGATACAATACTGAGCCATCTCTATGTCATGAGAAGACATGGTACAAATGCTGAGCCATCTCTTTGTCACACGAAATCATGGTACAAAGCTGAGCCTTCTCTATGTCACAAGAAGACATGGTACAATGCTGAGCCATCTCTATGTCACATGTAGACAGGGTACAATGCTGAGCCATCTCTGTGTCACACGTAGACATGGTACAATGCTGATCCATCTATATGTCTCATGTAGACATGGTACAAAGCTGAGCCATCTCTATGTCACATGTAGACATGGTACAATGCTGAGCCATCTCTGTGTCACACGAAGACATGGTACAATGCTGAGCCATCTCTGTTACATGTAGACATGGTACAATGCTGAGCCATCTCTGTGTCACATGTAGACATGGTACAATGCTGAGCCACCTCTATGTCACATGAAGACATGGGACAATGCTGAGTCTTCTCTAAGTCACACGAAGACTTGGTACAATGCTGAGCCTTCTCTATGTCACATGTAGACATGGTACAATGCTGAGCCATCTCTTTGCCACAAGAAGACATTGTACAATGCTGAGCCTTCTCTATGTCACACGTAGACATGGTAACATGCTTATCCATCTCTATGACACACGAAGGCATGGTACAATGCTGAGCCATCTCTGTGTCACATGTAGACATGGCACAATGCTGAGCCATCTCTGTGTCACACAAAGACATGGTACAATGCTGAGCCATCTCTATGTCACACGAAGACATGGTACAATGCTGAGCCATCTCTGTGTCACGAGACATGGTACAATGCTGCGCCATCTCTATATCACGAGACATGGTACAATGCTGATCCTTCTCTATGTCACATGTAGACATGGTACAATGCTGAGCCTTCTCTATGTCACATGTAGTCATGGCATAATGCTGAGCCATCTGTATGTCACATGTAGACAGGGTACAATGCTGAGCCATCTCTATGTCACGAGACATGGTACAATGCTGACCCATCTCTATGTCACGAGAAGACATGGTACAATGCTGAGCCTTCTCTACGTCACAAGAAGACATGGTACAATGCTGAACCATCTCTATGTCACACGTAGACATGGTACAATGCTGAGCCTTCTCTCTGTCACACGAAGATATGGTAAAATGCTGAGCCTTCTCTATGTCACAGGAAGACATGGTACAATGCTGAGTCATTTCTGTGTCACACAGACATGGTACAATGCTGAGCCATCTCTATGTCACGAGAAGGCATGGTACAATGCTGAGCCATCTCTATGTCACACAAAGACATGGTACAATGCTGAGTCATTTCTGTGTCACACGTAGACATGGTACAATGCTGAGCCTTCTCTATGTCACACGTAGACATGGTACAATGCTGAGCCATCTCTTTGTCACGAGACATGGTACTATGCTGATCCTTCTCTATGTCACATTTAGACATGGTACAATGCTGAGCCATCTCTGTGTCACATATAGACATGGTACAATGCTGAGCCATCTCTATGTCACACGAAGACATGGTACAATGCTGAGCCATCTCTATGTCACATGTAGACATGGTACAATGGTGAGCCATCTCTGTGTCACACATGGTACAATGCTGAGCCACCTCTAAGTCACGAGACATGGTACAATGCTGAGCCATCTCTATGTCACACGAAGACATGGTACAATGCTGAGCCATCTCTGTGTCACATGTAGGCATGGTACAATGCTGAGCCATCTCTATGTCACGAGAAGACCTGGTACAATGCTGAGCAATCTCTATGTCACACGAAGACATGGTACAATGCTGAGCCATCTCTGTGTCACTTGTAGACATGGTACAATGGTGAGCCATCTCTGTGTCACACATAAACATGGTACAATGCTGAGCCACCTCTAAGTCACGAGACATGGTACAATGCTGAGCCATCTCTATGTCACACGAAGACATGGTACAATGCTGAGCCATCTCTGTGTCACATGTAGACATGGTACAATGCTGAGCCTTCTCTATGTCACGAGAAGACATGGTACAATGCTGAGCCATCTCTGTGTCACACGAAGACATGGTACAATGCTGAGCCATCTCTGTCACATGTAGACATGGTACAATGCTGAGCCATCTCTGTGTCACATGTAGACATGGTACAATGCTGAGCCACCTCTATGTCACATGAAGACATGGGACAATGCTGAGTCTTCTCTAAGTCACACGAAGACTTGGTACAATGCTGAGCCTTCTCTATGTCACATGTAGACATGGTACAATGCTGAGCCATCTCTATGCCGCAAGAAGACATTGTACAATGCTGAGCCTTCTCTATGTCACACGTAGACATGGTAACATGCTGATCCATCTCTATGACACACGAAGGCATGGTACAATGCTGAGCCATCTCTGTGTCACACAAAGACATGGTACAATGCTGAGCCATCTCTATGTCACACGAAGACATGGTACAATGCTGAGCCATCTCTGTGTCACGAGACATGGTACAATGCTGAGCCATCTCTATATCACGAGACATGGTACAATGCTGATCCTTCTCTATGTCACATGTAGACATGGTACAATGCTGAGCCTTCTCTATGTCACATGTAGACATGGCATAATGCTGAGCCATCTGTATGTCACATGTAGACAGGGTACAATGCTGAGCCATCTCTATGTCACGAGACATGGTACAATGCTGACCCATCTCTATGTCACGAGAAGACATGGTACAATGCTGAGCCTTCTCTACGTCACAAGAAGACATGGTACAATGCTGAACCATCTCTATGTCACACGTAGACATGGTACAATGCTGAGCCTTCTCTCTGTCACACGAAGATATGGTAAAATGCTGAGCCTTCTCTATGTCACAGGAAGACATGGTACAATGCTGAGTCATTTCTGTGTCACACATAGACATGGTACAATGCTGAGCCATCTCTATGTCACGAGAAGGCATGGTACAATGCTGAGCCATCTCTATGTCACACAAAGACATGGTACAATGCTGAGTCATTTCTGTGTCACACGTAGACATGGTACAATGCTGAGCCTTCTCTATGTCACACGTAGACATGGTACAATGCTGAGCCATCTCTTTGTCACGAGACATGGTACTATGCTGATCCTTCTCTATGTCACATTTAGACATGGTACAATGCTGAGCCATCTCTGTGTCACATATAGACATGGTACAATGCTGAGCCATCTCTATGTCACACGAAGACATGGTACAATGATGAGCCATCTCTATGTCACATGTAGACATGGTACAATGGTGAGCCATCTCTGTGTCACACATAAACATGGTACAATGCTGAGCCACCTCTAAGTCACGAGACATGGTACAATGCTGAGCCATCTCTATGTCACACGAAGACATGGTACAATGCTGAGCCATCTCTGTGTCACATGTAGGCATGGTACAATGCTGAGCCATCTCTATGTCACGAGAAGACCTGGTACAATGCTGAGCAATCTCTATGTCACACGAAGACATGGTACAATGCTGAGCCATCTCTGTGTCACTTTTAGACATGGTACAATGCTGAGCCTTCTCTATGTCACGAGAAGACATGGTACAATGCTGAGCCATCTCTATGTCACACAAAGACATGGTACAATGCTGAGCCATCTCTGTGTCACACGAAGACATGGTACAATGCTGAGCCATCTCTGTCACATGTAGACATGGTACAATGCTGAGCCATCTCTATGTCACGAGAAGACCTGGTACAATGCTGAGCAATCTCTATGTCACACGAAGACATGGTACAATGCTGAGCCATCTCTGTGTCACTTGTAGACATGGTACAATGCTGAGCCTTCTCTATGTCACGAGAAGACATGGTACAATGCTGAGCCATCTCTATGTCACACGAAGACATGGTACAATGCTGAGCCATCTCTATGTCACGAGAAGACATGGTACAATGCTAAACCATCTCTATGTCACGAGAAGACATGGTACAATGCTGAGCCATCTCTATGTCACGAGAAGACATGGTACAATGCTGAGCCTTCTCTATGTCACAGGAAGACAGGGTACAATGCTGAGCTATCTTTATGTCACATGTAGACATGGTCAATGCTGAGCCTTCTCTATGTGGTAAGATAGCTGAAGCACACCATCACTGTGTCCGACAGGAAGTGCATACAACTGAATCGCTCAATCACTGCACGCCACAGGAAGTGGTAAGGTAGCTGAAGCACACCTTCACTGTGTGTGACAGGAAATAGATACAACTGACACTCTCATTTGATGTGAGCCACAAGAAGTGGTTAGATAGCTGAAGCACACCATCACTGTGTGCGACAGGAAGTGGATACTTCTGATGCTCTCATTCACCCTGAGCCACAGGAAGTGGTAAGATTACTGAAGTACATCATCACTGTGTGTGACAGGAAGTAGATACAACTGATGCTCTCAATCACTGTGTAACAATGGAAGTGTGTGCAGATTTGAAGCACACAAATTGTGCCATGGGAAGTACGCCATCATCATGTGCCGCAGAAAGTGTACATAGAGTTGCAGCACACTATTACTGTGTGTTACAGAAAGTACACACAGAATTGAAGTGTGCCATCATTGCTCACTACAGGAGGTGTCCAGAGAACTGAAGCATACAACTACGGTGTGCCCTAAAAAGTGTACACATAATGGAAGCACACCATTACCGTTGTAGGAAAGTAGGATCTGCTTTCATGGTTACCCCCACTTTTTGCTGGTGTTATACTGTTTTTCTGACTAGTCTGACTGGGATCCTGCTATTCAGGACCCCAGTCACTGTGCTTCCTCCCTAAATTGGCTATGTTGAGTACCTTGGTACATTCCTAATTGACTGCTGGGGTACCCTAGTAAGTCCCTAGTATATGGTACTAAGGTACCTAGGGCCTAGGTAAACCAGGGGTCCCCCATGGGCTGCAGCATGTATTATGACACCCATGAGGGACCTTCCAAACTCGGACTTCAGGCCTGCCATTGCAGCCTGTGTGAGTTGGTGCTTGCACCTCTCACAAAAAGATTTAAGTTCCTTATATCTAACCTCACTGCAATTAAAACGTCCAAGTCACCCCTCTAGTAGGCCTTCCAGTCCCAAAGGCAGGGTGCTCGGTTCTAAGTGGGAGGGTGCCCCTGCATGAGAAGGACACCCCTGCAACCTTCGTAGTCCACTCTCCAGGGTTGTCAGTGCATCAGCCATTCCGATACATAGAGTGGCCATGCGTCATTACGCGATGACTATCTCTAAACTGGCTGCACCGAACCCTGTCATGTTTGGTATCAAACATGTTGGAATCATACCCCCACACCGTAAACAGTGTGGTAGGTATGATTCCATGCACTGTAAAGCTCCTCCGGGAGGCCCTCGGTACTCCTGGTACCAGTCTTCTAGACCCAGACAGCACAACATGGCTGCTGCTGACCAGAGACACGATTCTGCCCTCCTGCTGCTGAGCCAAGCTCGAGCAGGGGAAGGCAGAACAATAGGTATCCTGTCACAGGGAGGTGTGACCACCTCCCAGACAGGGCTTAGTGTACTGGGACAGGGTGGGGGGCGCTTGCCAGTGCCACTGAGACTGCTTGAGGGGCACATTTGGTGCCCTCCTTGCATACTCCAGCTCAAACCAGTTCGGGGAGTCTTTGGCTCCCCGCTCTGGTGCGAAGCTGACCAAAAGACATGGGAGCATCCTCCCCACTGTCCAGCCCCTCCTCTGGGAGGGGCCCCTGAATCATCCCAACCCTTTCCTTAGGGTACTTAAGGGCTTACCTGAGGGTGGGTAACTACATTCGTTGCGGGATTTGAATCAGGTCAAACTCCATGTCCTCTTCAACCGTCTGGACTTTCTGACCGAGTCGTGCAGACCATGTCGGACTGACCGCATCGGACTTCACTTTTGGAACCGAGACTGCAACCGGGAAGACTTTGTCTACTCCAGATCTCTTTGTTCCGCAAGTCCGCTTCTCCGTCAGTGTCCGTGCTCCGTACAGCTCCCTTCCAGGTCCTGTGGACATCCAAAGACACCCGAAGGAATCTCCCTTCGAGTGAAGGAGTCACTCCCCTGCATCCGCAGGCACAGCAACACAGCTGACTGACTGCTGATCCTGGTCCCCAACCGGGTCGGTAAAACAGGTGGCAGTTCTACAACTTCCTCGAGGCCTGCACTGTCTTCAGACCGAGTCTGAGGCCAGTATCCCTTGTTGACACGACCGGAACCGAGACTCTGTGCACCGCATCGGCTGGCCGTTGTTAAGGCTGGGTGACTCTCGTCTCCAGAGATCTTCGGGCCCTGTCGAGGGTCTTCTTCACTTCCAGTAGGCTCCCCTGCTTGCTTGGGGCCTATCCTGACTTACTTGAACGTGGTGAGTCTCTTGGACCTTGCAGGTCCCGACACCGCACCTTTTCGTCTTCTTCCACGTGTTGCCGTTGCCAGGGCTGGTTGGTGCTCCCGCCGGCACCAACCCCCTGAATATCGACATCTGACGTGGAACAGCTCGTACACCGTTCCTGGTCGTCCAAAGCGTTACCTGGTCCACGTAGCTGCAAAGACAAGAGCACTGTCAACTCTTCTGCAACAGCAATATTGATGGGCACCCGACTCCCATGCCTCCTGGTGCCTCTGTCCCCTCTGCTTGCAGGTACCTTTCTTCTTGAATCCACCTGTGGGTTACACCGGACTCTTCTAGCTACTTCGCCAGCTGCATCTTGCTTGAAGTCCTCCATTGGGAATGACGGCGGTTCCCGACGCCACTTCGTACCTATGCACCGGCTCCCCTGGGGCAGGTAACCTGGTCTTCTGGGTATCCATGGGTGGGGTGACTCTCGAACCCACCATTTTCCACGGGGTGTCTTCCAAGTCCACTGGGACGGGTCCTTTTTCATAAGAAGTGCAACTGTGACTACTCCATTAACTTACCTTGAGCACTCGGTTGTGTATCCACTTAGCATGCAGCCTCCGTGGGGTTCCTGGGTCCTTACCTCGGGTGGTTCCTTGGCTCTCCAGCTCTCCTAAGTCCCCTGGGTCCATTCTCGGCTTCGGTCGTTAGTCGCATTCCACTATTTTTGTATATGGTTTGGTCTCCCCCCGGAGCCCATTGTATTTTCGTGCTACTTACATGTCATATTAACAAAGTACTGTGTTTATGATACGTATATCTCCGGGTAGGAGATACTGTATGGGTTTAGTGAGTGTCTGTAATAAATAATTATTTTTTATAACTACACTGTGTGGTTCTTTTTCGCTTAGTCTGCAGTATAAGATTAGATACTGGTGAAACAAGCTGCTTTACACTCCTCCTAGACTAGTCCCGAAGGCTGCTCTCCACAGCTACCACTTAGAGAGCTTTTTAAGGTTGTCTAAACCATTAAAAACACCATAAGGGTTGTCTGGATTGGTGCAAGGTGGCACACTTGAGAAAGTGTGCACCATATACCAAGGACGTGTACTTAGAATCGAAGCACACAATAACAGTGTTTCACAGGAAGTGTATGTAGGACTGGAGCATGCCATCACCGTGTACCACAGGAAGTGTACTTAGAATTAAAGCATGTCATCACTGTGTAGCACAGGAAGTGCACTTAGAATTGAAGCACGCCAAGACTGTGTACCACAGGAACTGAACTTAGAACTGGAGCATACCATAACAGTGTTTCACGGGAAGTGTATGTAGGACTGGAGCATGCCATCGTCGTTTACCACAGGAAGTGCACTTAGAATTGAAGCATGCCATCACTGTGTACCACAGGAATTGAACTTAGAACTGAAGCACAGCATAACAATATTTCACAGGAAATGTATGTAGAACTGGAGAATGTCATCACTGTGTGCCACTGTAAAGGTACGTAGATTTGAAGCATGCCATCAGTGTGTGCTACATGGAGTGTGCATAGATTTAAAATACATCATCCCTGTGTGCGGCAAGAAGTGTACATAAAAGTGAAGCACAACATCCCTGTGTACCACAGGACGTGAACATGGAATTGAAGCACAACATCCCTGTGTGTCACAGGAAGTGTAAATAAAATTGAAACATGCCATCACTGTGTGCCACACGGAGTATATATAGATTAGAAGCACAACATCACTGTGTCTCACAGGAAGAGAACATGGAGTCGAAGCACAACATCACTGTGTGTCACAAGAAGTGTACATAGAATCAGAGCATGCCATCACTGTGTGCACAGGAAGTGTACACAGAATTGGAGCATGCCATCACTGTGTGCCACGGGAAGTGTACATAGAATCGGAGCATGCCATCACTGTGTGCCACGGGAAGTGTACATAGAATCGGAGCATGCCATCACTGTGTGCCACAGGAAGTGTACATAGAATCGGAGCATGCCATCACTGTGTGTCACAGGAAGTGTACATAGAATCGGAGCATGCCATCACTGTGTGCCACAGGAAGCATATGTAGATTGGAAACACATCATCACTGTGTGCACAGGAAGTGAACTTAGAGTTGAGCCACATCATTACGGTGTGCTACAAGAAGTGTACGTAGATTTACCTCATCACTGTGCACACAGGAAGTGTAAATAGAAGTGAAGCACACCATTTCAGAGTGCCACAGGAAGTGTTTGTAGGTTTGAAATACACCATTATGGTGTGCCACTAGAAGTGTACATAGAATTGAAGCACTCCATCATTGTGTTCCACAGGAAGTGTGTGTAGAATTGAACCACATCACCAATCTGCCAGCAGAAGTGTACATAGAATTAAAACAGACCAACCCTGTGTCAAAGGAAGTGAACGTAGACGTGAACCACGTCATTATGGTGTGCTACAAGGAGTGTACGTCGATTTGAAGTACCTCATCACTGTGTACTACAGGAAGTGTAAATAGAATTGAAGCACACCATCCCTGTGTGCCACAGAAAGTGAATGTAGAACCACGTCATTATGGTGTGCTACAAGGAGTGTACGTCGATTTGAAGGACCTCATCCCTGTCTGCCACAGGAAGTGTAAATAGAATTGAAGCACACCATCACTGTGTGTCACATGAAATGTGTGTGGAATAGAAGTATACTATCAGTGTGCGTCACAGGAAGTGCATGTAGAATTGAAGCACACCATCCCTGTGTGTCACAGTAAGTGCATGTAGAATTTAATTATGCCATCATTGTGTGTCACAGGAAGTGCATGTAGACTTGAAGCATGTCATCACTGTGTGTCACAGGAAGTGCATGTAGAATTGAAGTGTGCCAGCACTGTGTGTCACAGGAAGTGCATGTAGAATTGAAGTTTGCCAGCACTGTGTGTCACAGGAAGTGCACGTAGAATTGAAGAATATCATCATTGTGTGTCACCAGAAGTGCATGTAGAATTGAAGCATGTCATCACTGTGTGTCACAGGAAGTGCATGTAGAATTGAAGTGTGCCAGCACTGTGCGTCACAGGAAGTGCATGTAGAATTGAAGCATGTCAACACTGTGAGTCACAGGAAGTGCATGTAGAATTTAATTATGCCATCATTGTGTGTCACAGGAAGTGCATGTAGACTTGAAGCATGTCATCACTGTGTGTCACAGGAAGTGCATGTAGAATTGAAGCATGTCATCACTGTGTGTCACAGGAAGTGCATGTAGAATTGAAGTGTCCCAGCCTTGTGTGTCACAGGAAGTGCACGTAGAATTGAAGAATATCATCATTGTGTGTCACCCGAAGTGCATGTAGAATTGAAGTGTGCCAGCACTGTGTGTCACAGAAAGTGCATGTAGAATTTAATTATGCCATCATTGTGTGTCACAGGAAGTGCATGTAGACTTGAATCATGTCATCACTGTGTGTCACAGGAAGTGCATGTAGAATTGAAGCATGTCAACACTGTGAGTCACAGGAAGTGCATGTAGAATTGAAGCATGTCATCACTGTGAGTCACAGGAAGTGCATGTAGAATTTAATTATGCCATCATTGTGTGTCACAGGAAGTGCATGTAGACTTGAATCATGTCATCATTGTGTGTCACAGGAAGTGCATGTAGAATTGAAGTGTGCCAGCACTGTGTGTCACAGGAAGTGCACGTAGAATTGAAGAATATCATCATTGTGTGTCACCGGAAGTGTATGTAGAATTGAAGCATGTCATCACTGTGAGTCACAGGAAGTGCATGTAGAATTTAATTATGCCATCATTGTGTGTCACAGAAAGTGCATGTAGACTTGAAGCATGTTATCACTGTTTGTCACAGGAAGTGCACGTAGAATTGAAGAATATCATCATTGTGTGTCATTGGAAGTGCATGTAGAATTGAAGCATGTCATCACTGTGAGTCACAGGAAGTGCATGTAGAATTTAATTATGCCATCATTGTGTGTCACAGGAAGTGCATGTAGACTTGAAGCATGTTATCACTGTGTGTCACAGGAAGTGCATGTAGAATTGAAGTGTGCCAGAACTGTGTGTCACAGGAAGTGCACGTAGAATTGAAGAATATCATCATTGTGTGTCACCGGAAGTGCATGTAGAATTGAAGCATGCCATCACTGTCTGTCACAGGAAGTGCATGTAGAATTGAAGCATGTCATCACTGTGTGTCACAGGAAGTGCATGTAGAATTGAAGCACACCATTGTGTGTACCATACTGTGTATAAGCAGCACTGAAGCACACCATCACTGTGTACCACAGGATGTGTACATAGAATTGAAGCATGTCATCGCTGTGTGTCACAGGAAGTGTATGTAGAATTGAACCATGTCATCACTGTGTGCTAGAGGAGTGTACACAGAACTGAAGCACACCATTGTGTGTATCACACTGTGTATAAGCAGCTCTGAAGCACACCATCACTGTGTACCACAGGAAGTGTACATAGAAGTGAAGCATTCCATCACTGTTTGTCACAGGAAGTGCATGTAGACTTAAAGCACACCTTCATTGTGTGTCAAAGGACGTGTATGTAGAATTGAAGCACACCATTGTGTGTACCATACTGTGTATAAGCAGCACTGAAGCACATCATCACTGTGTACCACAGGATGTGGATACAGAATTGAAGCATGTTATCGCTGTGTGTCACAAGAAGTGTATGTAGAATTGAAGTATGCTATCACTGTGTGTCACAGGAAGTGTATGTAGAATTGAACCATGGCATCACTGTCTGTCACAGGAAGTGCACGTAGACTTGAAGCACATCATTGTGTGTACCACACTGTGTATAAGCAGCTCTGAAGCACACCGTCACTGTGTACCACAGGATGTGTACATAGAATTGAAGCATGTCATCGCTGTGTGTCACAGGAAGTGCATGTAGAATTGAACCATGTCATCACTGTGTGCTACAGGAGTGTACATAGAACTGAAGCACACCATTGTGTGTACCACACTGTGTATAAGCAGCTCTGAAGCACACCGTCACTGTGTACCACAGGATGTGTACATAGAATTGAAGCATGTTATCGCTGTGTGTCACAGGAAGTGCATGTAGAATTGAAGTATGCTATAACTGTGTGTCACAGGAAGTGTATGTAGAATTGAACCATGTCATCACTGTCTGTCACAGGAAGTGCACGTAGACTTGAAAGATACCATTGTGTGTATCACACTGTGTATAAGCAGCACTGAAGCACACCGTCACTGTGTACCACAGGAAGTGTGCGTAGAAGTGAAGTACACCATCACTGTCTGTCACAGGAAGTGCACGTAGACTTGAAGCACACCATTGTGTGTACCATACTGTGTATAAGTAGCTCTGAAGCACACCGTCACTGTGTACCACAGGAAGTGTACGTAGATGTGAAGTACGCCATCACTGTCTGTCACAGGAAGTGCAAGTAGACTTGAAGCACACCATTGTGTGTATCACACTCTGTATAAGCAGCTTTGAAGCACACCGTCACTGTGTACCACAGGATGTGTACATAGAATTGAAGCATGTCATCGCTGTGTGTCACAGGAAGTGCATGTAGAATTGAAGCACACCACTGTGTGTACCATACTGTGTATAAGCAGCCCTGAAGCACACCATCACTGTGTACCACAGTAAGTGTACGTAGAAGTGAAGTAAACCATCACTGTCTGTCACAGGAAGTGCATGTAGACTTGAAGCACACCATTGTGTGTATCACACTGTGTATAAGCAGCTCTGAAGCACACCGTCACTGTGTACCACAGGATGTGTACATAGAATTGAAGCATGTCATCGCTGTGTGTCACAGGAAGTGCACGTAGACTTGAAGCACACCATTGTGTGTACCACACTGTGTATAAGCAGCTCTGAAGCACACCGTCACTGTGTACCACAGGAAGTGTACATAGAATTGAAGCATGTTATCGCTGTGTTTCACAGGAAGTGCATGTAGAATTAAAGTATGCTATCACTGTGTGTCACAGGAAGTGTATGTAGAATTGAACCATGTCATCACTGTCTGTCACAGGAAGTGCACGTAGACTTGAAGCACACCATTGTATGTATCACACTGTGTATAAGCAGCACTGAAGCACACAGTCACTGTGTACCACAGGAAGTGTACATAGAAGTGAAGTACACCATCACTGTCTGTCACAGGAAGTGCACGTAGACTTGAAGCACACCATTGTGTGTACCATACTGTGTATAAGCAGCCCTGAAGCACACCATCACAGTGTACTATGGGATGTGTACGTAGAAGTGAAGTACGCCATCACTGTCTGTCACAGGAAGTGCACATAGTCTTGAAGCACACCATTGTGTGTATCACACTGTGTATAAGCAGCTCTGAAGCACACCGTCACTGTGTACCACAGGATGTGTACATAGAATTGAAGCATATCATCGCTGTGTGTCACAGGAAGTGCACGTAGACTTGAAGCACACCATTGTGTGTACCACACTGTGTATAAGCAGCTCTGAAGCACACCGTCACTGTGTACCACAGGATGTGTACATAGAATTGAAGCATGTCATCGCTGTGTGTCACAGGAAGTGCACGTAGACTTGAAGCACACCATTGTGTGTACCACACTGTGTATAAGCAGCTCTGAAGCACACCGTCACTGTGTACCACAGGAAGTGTACATAGAATTGAAGCATGTTATCGCTGTGTGTCACAGGAAGTGCATGTAGAATTGAAGTATGCCATCACTGTGTGTCACAGGAAGTGTATGTAGAATTGAACCATGTCATCACTGTCTGTCACAGGAAGTGCACGTAGACTTGAAGCACACCATTGTGTGTATCACACTGTGTATAAGCAGCACTGAAGCACACCGTCACTGTGTACCACCGGAAGTGTACGTAGAAGTGAAGTACACCATCACTGTCTGTCACAGGAAGTGCACGTAGACTTGAAGCACACCATTGTGTGTACCATACTGTGTATAAGCAGCCCTGAAGCACACCATCACTGTGTACCATAGGATGTGTACGTAGAATTGAAGCATGGTATCGCTGTGTGTCACAGGAAGTGCATGTAGAATTGAAGCATGTTATCGCTGTGTGTCACAGGAAGTGCATGTAGAATTGAAGTGTCCCAGCACTGTGTGTCACAGGAAGTGCATGTAGAATTGAAGCATGTTATCGCTGTGTGTCACAGGAAGTGCATGTAGAATTGAAATATGCTATCACTGTGTACCACAGGATGTGTATGTAGAAGTGAAGCACACCGTCACTGTGCCCTCTAAGAAAGTACTGGGCAATGACTCTTTACTACGTAGTACTTGTGCTGTAACTCTGCACAGCCCTGACTCCTGAGCACGCAGTACTTGGAGCTGTAACTCTGCACAGCCCTGACTCCTGAGCACGCAGTACTTTCATTGTATTGTTGAATTTGTACAGTCCTTCCTAAAGCTGACGAGACGAGCACCCTACGATTCCCATTGGGTTTCAGGGCGCTTTTCCAGTGCTTTATTGATGGGGTAGTGGTTCAAGTTAGCTTTATATGGATTCACGGTTGTGATACACGGTACAATGTACTAGAATATCTTTGTTGCAGAAAAGTGTGTGCATACAGGTACCTACCTCCCGCCATCTTTTGCATGAAGTGTCTGTTTCATAAACTAGGGGGGATATTTGCAATGAAATGCTGCGACACCATAGGCAATTTTGCTGTGCCGAGCTGCGTCATTTAAAAAAACACAGGGATGCGCCATATTTACTGGAATACGGCACTTCCCTGTGCTTTCCTTTGTGCCGGCGCTGAAACAGCAGCCGTGCGCACATACACAATCATCCCTGCAACGCAGGCACCCTTGCACCATGGAAGCCTTTGCAAGGGTGCCTGCGTTGCAGGGATGATTGTGCAGGAAGGGAAAACTTCCTGCACAAAAATAAGAATTGATGGCATTTGCTCCTATTTTGTGAGCTGCAGAATGCCGCACACATAGAAAGTGCAAAAAATGAGGAGAAATATAAGTATTTCTCCTCGTTGCGCCACTTTAATGCCTTGAAAGGTGTTCGTTTCTGGCGCTGCCTCAGATTTTCAAAACCTTGCAAATCTAAGGCAGTGTCAAAAAGCCATGGGTATTGCGTGGTAACACCCACAACAACACCCATTGCATGCCCCTTTCACGCAGAGTATTGGGAGATAGGGGGCATATTCACAAGGCTGTGCAAAGCCAAGCAAAGTGGCTTTGCGTGGTCTTGTAAATATAGGCCAGCACACAGCGTCACCAGAGCGTCAAACAAAATGATGCTCCAGGGGCGCTAGGGGCTTGTAAATAAACTCCCAAGTGTGTGGGAAGAGCCAGGGTTAAATTTAGAGGAGTGCAAAATCGCATATTTTTTCTCTTCCAAAATTTCAGAAAATCTCATGAAAATTTGTGGAATCACTCTTTTATTGAGAAGTGTGCTTTGCCGAGTGGGCACCTCCCATACAAAAATCCAGTGGCTGAGATTAATTCAAGCATTCCATCCATCACTTTCCTGTTGGAATTGATTCCATAAGTGCGACAGGTATGCCCGGGTGCAGATTCTGTGCTCACTGTGCCACTGGAACCAAGCTATACCTGGCTGATGAGCCCTTGTCGGGGTGAAAGTGGTCCTGGGTTGTTTGTGTTCTGGTTCAGGGAGGACCTGGCCTGGCAGTTCGGGCTGGACTGTTCCTATTGGAGCAGGGTCAAGACTGATTTCAATATGGCTGGATCCAAACTGAGGTGACAAGGTATGTAAAATAACAATGGATTGGGATGCGGCCCGAGCGATTGCCAGTGGCTGAATTTTATTCAAGAATTCCATCCATCATTTTGATGTTGCTGAAGTAACTCCCTGCTGGCCGGTCCAGGATCCTTGCATGCAGTACTTGCTGCTGTAACTCCCTGCTGGCCGGTCTAGGATCCTTGCATGCAGTACTTGCTGCTGTAACTCCCTGCAGGCCGGTCCAGGATCCTTGCATGCAGTACTTGCTGCTGTAACTCCCTGCAGGCCGGTCCAGGCTCCTTGCATGCAGTACTTGCTGCTGTAACTCCCTGCAGGCCGGCGCAGGATCCTTGCATGCAGTACTTGCTGCTGTAACTCCCTGCAGGCCGGCCCAGGATCCTTGCATGCAGAACTTGCTGCTGTAACTCCCTGCAGGCCGGCCCAGGATCCTTGCATGCAGTACTTGCTGCTGTAACTCCCTGCAGGCCGGTCCAGAATCCTTGCACGCAGTACTTGCTGCTGTAACTCCCTGCCTGCCGGTCCAGGATCCTTGCATGCAGTACTTGCTGCTCTAACTCCCTGCAGGCCGGGCCAGGATCCTTGCATGCAGTACTTGCTGCTGTAACTCCCTGCAGGTCGGTCCAGAATACTTGCATGCAGTACTTGCTGCTGTAACTCCCTGCAGGTCGGTCCAGAATCCTTGCATGCAGTACTTGCTGCTGTAACTCCCTGCAAGCCGGTCCAGGATCTTTGCATGCAGTACTTGCTGCTGTAACTCCCTGCAGGCCGGCCCAGGGTCCTTGCATGCAGTACTTGCTGCTGTAACTCCCTGCAGGTCGGTCCAGGATCCTTGCATGCAGTACTTGCTGCTGTAACTCCCTGCAGGCCGGCCCAGAATCCTGGCATGCAGTACTTGCTGCTGTAACTCCCTGCTTGCCGGCCCAGAATCCTGGCATGCAGTACTTGTGTTTCTATATTCCTGCAGGACAGAAACCTTTCATGGAGTAGTTGCTGCTGTAATTCCATACAAAGCAGAATCCTTGCAGCAGTACTTGCTGCTGTAACTCCCTGCAGGCTGGCCCAGGATCCTTGCATGCAGTACTTGCTGCTGTAACTCCCTGCAGGTCGGTCCAGGATCCTTGCATGCAGTACTTGCTGCTGTAACTCCCTGCAGGCCGGTCCAGGATCCTTGCATGCAGTACTTGCTGCTGTAACTCCCTGCAGGCCGGTCCAGGATCCTTGCATGCAGTACTTGCTGCTGTAACTCCCTGCAGGTCGGTCCAGGATCCTTGCATGCAGTACTTGCTGCTGTAACTCCCTGCAGGCCGGTCCAGGATCCTTGCATGCAGTACTTGCTGCTGTAACTCCCTGCAGGCCGGTCCAGGATCCTTGCATGCAGTACTTGCTGCTGTAACTCCCTGCAGGTCGGTCCAGGATCCTTGCATGCAGTACTTGCTGCTGTAACTCCCTGCAGGCCGGCCCAGAATCCTGGCATGCAGTACTTGTGTTTCTATATTCCTGCAGACAGAAACCTTTCATGGAGTAGTTGCTGCTGTAATTCCATACAAAGCAGAATCCTTGCAGCAGTACTTGCTGCTGTAACTCCCTGCAGGCCGGCCCAGGATCCTTGCATGCAGTACTTTCTTTTGTTTGTGACTCCTTGCAGACCCTGGTCCTTGTCATGCTGCACTTTCTGCAGTGACCCTCTGTAGCCTCTTGACCTTGAAGAGCCCAGTTTACGTAATTTCTTGCAGACCCGGCATGCAGTTTCTGTGGATGTAAACTCCTAGTAGACCCGGCCCCCTGCATGCAATTTATGCAGATGTAACTCCCTACAGACATGAGTCTCTGCATGCACTTTCTACAGTTGTAACTTCCTACAGACCCGGGTCACAGCATGCAGTTTCTGTGGATGTAAACTCCTAGTAGACCCGGCCCCCTCATGCAACTTATGCAGATGTAACTCCCTACAGACATGAGTCTCTGCATGTACTTTCTACAGATGTAACTTCCTGCAGACATGAGTCTCTAGTCTGCATGTAGTTTCTACAGATGTAACTCCCTGCAGACATGAGCCTCTGCATGTACTTTCTACAGATGTAACTCCCTGCAGACATGAGTCTCTGCATGTACTTTCTACAGATGTAACTCCCTACAGACATGAGTCTCTGCATGTAGTTTCTACAGATGTAACTCCCTGCAGACATGAGCCTCTGCATGTAGTTTCTACAGATGTAACTCCCTGCAGACATGAGCCTCTGCATGTAGTTTCTACAGATGTAACTCCCTACAGACATGAGTCTCTGCATGTAGTTTCTACAGATGTAACTCCCTACAGATATGAGTATCTGCATGTAGTTTCTACAGATGTAACTTCCTGCAGACCCGGGTCACAGCATGCAGTTGCTGCAGATGTACCTCCCTGTAGACCTGGGTTCCTGCATTATTGCAGTTTCTGTAGATGTAACTCTCTGCAGACTCAGGTCACAGCATGCAATTTCTTAGGATTTAACTCCCTGTAGACCCAGGTCCCTTCATGCAGTTGCTGTGGATTTAACTCCATGTAACCCCTGCAGACACAAGTCACAGCATGCTGTTGCTACGGGTGCAAGTCCCTGCAGACCCGGGTCACAGGCACAGATGCAGTTGCTGCGGATTTAGCTCCCTACAGACCCGAGTTCCTGCATGCAGCTGCTGCAGATGTAAGTCCCAACAGACCTGGGTTCCTGCATGCAGTTGCTGTGGATGCAAGTCCCTGCAGACCCGGGTCACAGGCACAACATGCAGTTGCTGCGGATTTACCTCCCTGCAGACCTGAGTTCCTCCATGCAGTTGCTGCGGGTGTAACCCCTGCAGACACAAGTCACATCATGCAGTTGCTGCGGGTGCAAGTCCCTGCAGACCCGGGTCACAGGCACAGATGCAGTTGCTGCGGATTTAGCTCCCTGCAGACCTGAGTTCCTGCATGCAGCTGCTGCAGATGTAAGTCCCTGCAGACCCGGGTCACAGGCACGACATGCAGTTGCTGCGGATTCAGCTCCTGCAGACCTGGGGTCCTGCGCTGCGCGCTCCCTCTGCAGGAGCCGTTTCTGAATGTCTGGGCACCTAATTGAACGTGGAAACCTCCATGGCTGGCACAGGCCCCGCTTCAGAGGCGGGCTGCCTGCCAGGCCTGCACCCCCGAGGCAGCAACGAACTCCTGAATGGAAGGGGGGCGGGGAGTGGGGGGGGGGGGCAGAGGTCTTCATCTCCTGCCAGCGGCTGGAAGCGCCACAGAGGGAGCCGGCTCTGCGCCGTCGCTGAAGATTTAAATTGCTAATACTGGAGACATCCCATTACAGATAGGGAGGCGCTGGGAGGCAGGCCGGCGGGGCTGAGGAGGTGAGCTGCCCCTCCAAGTGTGACTAACACCCGCCGCTGCTCAGCCTTGGAAATTCAATTACCTGCGCCGGGCTGGCTCTGACCCTCATCTGGGAGAGGTCTGTCTGCGGGAGCGCCATCTCTGCTGTGCAACAATGGCAAAGTTATGGACTCGGGAACTGTATACTATGCTCCAGTAATGCCTGGTTCTGGTGACACCACGAGGCCACAGGTCGACAACTCTCTCAATGTCATCACAACTCCCAAATGGAATTTTCAAATCGACACTATACTCACCCCATCGTGAATTTGTACATCACAGGTTTCGTTACATTTAGTTGTAGTGAAATAAATATTTTTTGAAACAGGAACGTGTTTATGTTTAATCCATTAACAGTGGGTTGTGTCGCTGTGTCTCCTGCGGTCTGGAAGAAGGCAGCTTCCAGTGAAACTGTTTGTTGTATCGAGAAACACACGCGGCCGTATTTATCATTTTTTCGCGCAACGCAACGCAGCGCAACAACCCACCTTTCTCCACTGTGTTGTGTGGAAGGGAAAGGGCAGGAATGCACCGTATTTAACATTATACGGCACATTCCTGTCCTTTCCTAGCGCAGGCGCACTTTTGGCTGCCTAGCGCCTATGCAGGCACCCGTGCGTCATGGTGCAAGGGTGCCTGTATTGCAGGCAGGATTGTTTTTGTGCAGGAAGGGGATCAACAATCCGCAGAGGCATTTTCCTCTTTCTCTGTGTTCTCCATAACGCAACACACGTCGAAGGAGGAAAAAAACTAGGCAAAATAAATATATTTCTCCTCGTTACACCTCACCTGGGGAGGCGCAGCATTGTGATGCGTTCCCAGGTCTACCAGGAATGGTAAATCTCAGAATGCTTCATGTAGGAAGGTGGAATCTGACTATATGGTTGCCCCCACTTTTTTCCTGGTGTTTTGCTGGTTTATGACTTAGTTGGACTGGGACCCTGCTAATCAGGGCCCCAGCCTCTCTGTTCTCTCTAAACGATATGGAGTGCACTTTAGGTGCACTAGTGATTGGATACTGTGGTGCCTTATGAGTCCCTAGTATATGGTACCTTAGGTGCCAAGGGCATAGGTACTTCACAGGCCTACCAGGGGCTGCAGCATGTGTTATGCCACCCCTGGGAAGCAGTCTAAATCTGACACCACAGGCCTGCTACTGCAGCCTGGGTGAGGTGGTGCTAGCACCCCTCACTGAGATATAGGTTTCCTATATCTCTCCTGCACACACATATAAACCTATCAGTCACCCCTAAGGCAGGCCCTATCAATCCTGAGGGCAGGGTGCTTGGCTTCTATGTGAGGGGGTGCCTCTGCCTGAGCAGGGCCCCTCTGCAGCTCTCAGAGTCTATTCTCTGGTGCTGTTTGTGGATGCGGTTAAACCATATACTATTAAGTGCATTATATCCTCGCGGTAAATGCTAACTTTGGAATGGCTGCATCAAAACATGTCGTGTTTGGTGTCAAACATCTTGGAATACTACCCCCCGCCAATCTTGGCGGCGGGGGTAGCATTCCACCCTTCTAGAGGGAGAAGACATGTACCTGCTGTGGAAACGCGGTAGAATCCTAAAGAGCCCTGGCATCACAAAATGGATGCCACCAGTCACAGACACTGGGCTGCCCTCCTGCTGATGACCGAAACTCGCAGTGGAGGAAGCCCAACAATAGGCATCCTGTCACAGGGAGGTGTAACCACCTCCCAGACAGGGTTTAGTGTATTGGGGCTGGGTGGGTGCACTCTTAGAGTGCTTTGAAGTCCTGCACTGGGGGAGCAGAAGGCTCCTCTGTGCATATGCCAGTTCAAACCAGCTCAGGGGCTACCTGCCCCTGGTCTGGCGCGAAACTGGACAAAGGGAAGTGGGTGTAGCCACCCCTCCCTTGACCCTCCCATAGGTGGGGTCATAGAGCTAGTCCATCCCCTCTTTTTAGTATAAGAGGGGGAACCTTGCCATTGCAAAGCAGATAACCCCTGGACGACGCTCTACAGAAGAATCCTGGCCCTTCGACGTTCCACTACCTTTGGAAGACAGAAGAATCTCCCTTGGAGTCAAGGAGTGACTCCCCTGCTTGGCAGGCACCAAAAACGACAACGACGGTCGCAAACTACGCCGCTCCCGCCGGAGTCCGAAGTCCTTGCAGCCCAAGAAGTGGATTTCCTGACCTCTCCCAGGCCATCGTGAGTCTCCAGCGAAGCTGAGGCAAGTGGACCCCACGAGTAACGAGGAACCGCGACCCCTGGGTACCGTGCACTATTGTCGAGTGCAACCCCTTCACAACCTTCTACGAACTTGTGCTTTGGACCACGTGTGGTCCCGACCTCCAGCAAGAATCCCTCCGAAGATCAGAGGCCTACACCGTCCCGAGTGACCGTGGGCCCCTGTTGAGTGATTCCGCCCGAGGTGCCTTCGCGATCCCTTGCCCGCCGGCTTGTGGGTCCCCAGAAGACTTATTAAAGAAACCAAAGGGCTCCCCTGGTTGCTCCAGGCCTGCCCTGACTTACCCTTGCTGGGTGAGTCCCTCAGACCTTGCTGGTCTGCGCCATCAACTTTTCTTCATCTCCCCGAGACTTGCTGCTGCCAAGGCTTGTTGGCTCCAATCGAGTTGCCGGCACTGCAGTCAGCTGCAGACGTCGAGGGACCCACCGAATCCAGCTCCTGGTCATCGTCGACACCTCCTGGACCACGTGGCTGAAGAGTCAAGGCACCCGCAACCGACCTGAATCAACCGACGACGGTGGGCATCCATCTTCCTTGCCCCGGGTCACTGCCAAGTGACTTTGAACACTGTCCCCTCTGCTTTCAGGTCATCCTTCTTCAGAATCCAGGCTTGGATTCCACCGGACACTTCTTCAGCTCCCGCAAGCAGCAAGTCTTCTTTGTTCGCCATTGAAAACGACGCCGCGACCCGACACCAAAGGACACCTATGCACCCGGCTTCCCTGGGTGAGGTAACTCCAGCACTACGGTGCTCCTGTGGGTGTGGGCCCTAGAACTACTTACCCTGTAAGTGACTTGTTTGTAGGTTCTCCCGAAGTATCCTAAAACTCTTTATTTCCAACCGCGACTTGCCCCATTGAAGTCAACGGCGATCCGCGCCTGTGTATCCACACTGCACGCGTCCCCCGTGGGTCCTTTACTTACCTGCCTTGGGTGGTTTTGTGAGGCCCCAGCACTTCTGAAGGCCCTAGGCCTTGTCTCCCTGCAAGTCGTTGTCCCTAAGTCTCTTACTTAGTATATGGTCTGGTACGCCCCAAGGGCCCCAGCCATATTTTGTGCTTAACTTATTGTGAAACGTTGATTTGTGCATATGTTTGTCTTCTAATCTCATAAAGAGATTAGTAGAGAGTTATTTAGAAATAAATACATATATATTTGATATATATACCTGTGTGGTGTTTTTTCATTTGGTGATTCAAGAGATTATATGGTAAAACAAGCTGCTTTACATTCCTCCGAGACTTAGCCTGAAGGCTGCTCTCCACAGCTACCACTAGGATAGCTTTCTTTAAAAGGTTGTCTTAAACCTATCTACCATAAGAGTCGATTTGCCCTGGTGCAAGGTGTCCACTTTAATTAGTGAACAGCATATACCAGGCCAACTTCTCACACTTCAGAATCCACTGGTGGATGTGTGGGAACACCCGGGCACCACCCACAGAATGCCTCCCCGGGGCAGAGTAAAGCACGGCAGCGATTCTACTGCGTTGCGTTACTCTCGCTTTATCAAGCCATGCAGGGCGGAACAAGGTGGCCTTGCGTAGCTTGATAAATCTCACCTAGGTTTTGCGTCGCCCTTGCACCCGCTTGCGTGGAGAACGGTGACCCCATCAATACCTTCATAAATCTTCAAACGAGAGGTTTTGCAGCTACCGCCTTCAGGGTGCAACCGGCATTAGCACCTATTTGCAATCAGAACAGTCGCTTTATTTGTCGCTCATGATGTTGATGTTAAACAAACATTAAAGTTGGAGCTAAGAGTTGCATTTTGATGATTTCCTTATTCAGAGGCATTGTCCTGAGCAGGAATGAATTAGTTTGCGAGGAAGTATCAGACCCATGACCGATGTTTCAAGCCTCTCCATGGATCAAACCGTCCCTCATGGAAGTATCAGACCCATGACCGATGTTTCAAGCCTCTCCGTGGATCAAACCCGTCCCTCATGGAAGTATCAGACCCATGACCGATGTTTCAAGCCTCTCCGTGGATCAAACCCATCCCTCATGGAAGTATCAGACCCATGACCGATGTTTCAAGCCTCTCCGTGGATCAAACCCGTCCCTCATGGAAGTATCAGACCCATGACCGATGTTTGAAGCCTCTCAGTGGATCAAACCCGTCCCTCGTGGAAGTATCAGACCCATGACCGATGTTTCAAGCCTCTCCGTGGATCAAACCCGTCCCTCACGGAAGTATCAGACCCATGACAGATGTTTCAAACCTCTCCGTGGACCAAACCCGTCCCTCACGGAAGTGTCAGACCCATGACCGATGTTTCAAGCCTCTCCGTGGATCAAACCCGTCCCTCACGGAAGTGTCAGACCCATGACCGATGTTTCAAACCTCTCCATGGATCAAACCCGTCCCTCACGGTAGTGTCAGACCCATGACCGATGTTTCAAGCCTCTCCGTAGATCAAACCCGTCCCTCACGGAAGTATCAGACCCATGACCGATGTTTCAAACCTCTCCGTGGATCAAACCCGTCCCTCATGGAAGTATCAGACCCATGACTTATGTTTCAAGCCTCTCCGTGGATCAAACCCGTCCCTCATGGAAGTCTCCGACCCAGGACCGATGTTTCAAGCCTCTCCGTGGATCAAACCCATCCCTCACGGAAGTATCAGACCCATGACCGATGTTTCAAACCTCTCCGTGTACCAAACCCGTCCCTCACGGAAGTGTCAGACCCATGACCGATGTTTCAAGCCTCTCCATGGATCAAACCCGTCCCTCACGGAAGTGTCAGACCCATGACCGATGTTTCAAACCTCTCCGTAGATCAAACCCGTCCCTCACGGAAGTGTCAGACCCATGACCGATGTTTCAAGCCTCTCCGTAGATCAAACCCGTCCCTCACGGAAGTATCAGACCCATGACCGATGTTTCAAACCTCTCCATGGATCAAACCCGTCCCTCATGGAAGTATCAGACCCATGACCGATGTTTGAAGCCTCTCAGTGGATCAAACCCGTCCCTCGTGGAAGTATCAGACCCATGACCGATGTTTCAAGCCTCTCCGTGGATCAAACCCGTCCCTCGTGGAAGTATCAGACCCATGACCGATGTTTCAAGCCTCTCAGTGGATCAAACCCGTCCCTCGTGGAATTATCAGACGCATGACCGATGTTTGAAGCCTCTCCGTGGATCAAATTCGTCCCTTGTGGAAGTATCAGACGCATGACCGATGTTTCAAGCCTCTCCGTAGATCAAACCCATCCCTCCTGGAAGTATCAGACCCATGACCGATGTTTCAAGCCTCTCAGTGGATCAAACCCGTCCCTCGTGGAAGTATCAGACCCATGACCGATGTTTCAAACCTCTATGTGGATCAAACCCATCCCTCACGGAAGTGTCAGACCCATGACCGATGTTTCAAGCCTCTCCGTGGATCAAACCCGTCCCTCATGGAAGTATCAGACCCATGACCGATGTTTCAAACCTCTCCGTGGATCAAGCCTGTAGGAGAGTAGGATCTGCTTCACAGGGGTACCCCCACTTTTTGCTGATACTTCACTGGTTTTCGACATTAGTCTGGCTGGGGCCCTGCTATTCAGAACCCCAGCCTAGCTGTTTCCTCTTTAAAAGGGTCTCCATGTGCCTTAGGCACATCTCTGATTGGGATCTGGAGTGCCCTTGTAAGTCCCTAGTATATGGTATACTATGTACCAAGGGCATAGGTACCTCAGAGGCCTGCCAGGGGCTGCAGCATATATTATGCCACCCCTGGTAGGCCATCCAAACTGACACCACAGGTCTGCTACTGCAGCCTGGGTAAGGTGGTGCATGCACCCCTTGCTGTGGTATAGGTTACCTATATCACTAAATGCATACACACATATAAACCTATAAGTCACTCCTAAGGCAGGCCTTATCAATCCTAAAGGCAGAGTGCATGGTTTCTATGTGAGAGGGTGCCCCTGCATGAGCAGGGCCCCTCTGCAGCGTTCGGAGACCATCTCTGATGCTGTTTGTAGTGCAGCCTGACCATATACTCTTAAACGCATTATATCCTCGCGGTAAAATGCTAACTATGGAATGGCTGCACCGAAACATGTCGTGTTTGGTGTCAAACATCTTGGAATACTACCCCCCCGCCAATTCTGGCGGCGGGGGTAGCATTCCACCCTTCTAGAGGGAAAGGCATGTTAACTCTGACGAGTCCGGTAACTTCTTTCCAGAGCCTGGCATCACAAAATGGATGCTACTGCCACAGACCCGAGTCTGGCCTCCTGCTGCTGGACGAAACTCCGGCAGGGAGGCCTGGACAATAGGTTTCCTGTCCCAGGGAGGTGTGACCACCTCCCCAGACAGGACAATGTGTATTGGGGCTGGGCGGGAGCACTTTCGGGTGCTTTGAAGTCCTGCACTGGGGGCACATTTGGTGTCCCTGTGCATACCCCAGTTCAAACCGGATCAGGGGCTTGCAGCCCCTGCTTTGGCGCGAACTGGACAAAGGAAAGGGGTGTAGCCACCCCTCTGCCCTGACCCACCCATAGGTGGGGCCACAGAGTAGTCCATCCCCTATTTTTGGAATAAAGGTAGGAACCCAGTCCTTAGGACTTTAGATTATACCTGGACGAAACTCTGACACGGAATCCTGGACCTTCGACGCTCTACGACAAGATTAGAGGACTGAAGAATCTCCCTTGGGGTCAAGGAGTGACTCCCCTGCTTGGCAGGCACCAAAGAAGCATCTGTCCGGTTCGCATTACTGAAGCTCCCGTCGGACGCCGAAGTCATCGCATCACCAGAGGTGGATTCTCAGACTTCCCGAGGCTACCCTGAGTCCCCAGCAAAGCTGAGGCCCGTGGCTATCGTGGGTGACTTGAGACCGTGACCCCTGGACACCGAGCACACTTGCAAGTGCACCATCTTCTGGGTCTCCCAAGAAGTCGTGTTTTGGG